>CAIGQQ010034181.1:11020648-11035555 GCA_903798035.1 Danio albolineatus
TATATATATATATAGCACACTTAGAAACAGATGTTGAGGCTCACCTCATTGCACGAAGGCCCAGTTTATACGCCAGGTCTGCGTCATGTGGCAACAGGGCGGTGAACAGGTACTTGGCAAATGTGTGCATGGGAACGCTTTCTCTGTGGATGACCTCCCCCAAACCGCTAAAGGGACCACCTGGACATGCAGAGATGGAGAGAAGAGCACATCAGAACTGAGCTGTCCATCATATCAGATTGCAGACATGAGTCCAGCTTGATGGACAGGAGACTGGTGAGTCAGTGAGGCCGCGCACAGCAAGTGAGAGAGAAATCTGAGTGGAGAGTATCGCTGGGACGGCTGGGGAGGACGATGAGAAGGCAAACAGGCGGCAAGGCCTCATGGGCTTTGACAGAGTCTGTCCTCCCTAGTAGCAGCGCAGATGTCTGCTCTAAGGTTACACCGCGTGTCAGTGGGAGGCTCAGATGCAGGGTGGCCTGTTTTGGGGAAGGGAGTTGGGGACACTGCAGAGGCCAGCCTGCAGATCTTTTTACAGGCAAAGCGCTTTCTCTCTCTCTCTCTCTCTCTCTCTCTCTATCACACACACACACATATATCCAGGCTAGAGATTGGGAGGAGGAAAAGATAAAAGTAGACAGAGATCCACATGGGGGAAAAAGGTTGTGGGAAAAGCAAGAGAGCTGTGAGGGGAGGAACGGCTCCACACTGGGAGAAGAGTGCCTACGGAGTGACGACAAGAGCAAAAGGTTGAAAAGTAAATGCGATATTGAGAACAAAGAGAGTTTGTACCTTCTAAAAGGAGGATAGCTTGTTTGCGAAGTGTCTGCACTAATACGTCATCCAGTTCCATCTCCTGCAGCTTGGCCACAATCTGCTCCTCGTTCCGGCACACCTTGTCCTGGGCATACAGGCCCTCGGGCATCAGTCGCTGCTGCCCCATGCCCATCAACGCAACCTCTAGAGCCAGTGCCAGGTACGACTCCCCTCCGTCTGGACATCCCCACACTGGTACATGCTGGTACACTGGAGGCTTTGGCTCACCAGAGTCTATTACACAAACACAAAGCGGTGTTTGTTAATGTTCATTTAAAGCCCTTTCAGAATAATAAAATTGCAAAAGCAAAAATTGTTATTAGCCACTTTAAAAAAATAAATAAATAAAATAAAATTACAGGCTACAATTTTGTATAAAAACCACAAACTAAGGCAGCGATATGAATGTTTAAGAATGTTTGGATAAAAGCCGAGGAAAAACACCATCTGTTTGCCAAGAATTTAGACCCTAAACACCAGCTCACTTAAATCCCTCCCTTGCAAATTATCCAGTAGACCAATCCTGTTTGTAGGACACAGAAATCAATGGGTTCACACCCATCTTGCTATGACATCTCTACAGGAATCTCACAAGCATCATAATAAAAACCCACACAAAGCAATTTAACCAAGTTAGGGTGATCTATGAAGTCATTTTTGGTTTACTGTAAACTGCCTAAGTAGTAAAGCAGAGGGGTTAAAGAGAGCATTGTTTTGGCTTTCCACACTGCTGCCGCCACTACAGCTGCTGTTGCTAGTCCCGCTAAGCTAAGATCCTGACCTTCGGACATTCTGATTGGATAGAACTGAGAGTCCGCCCAATCCCAGCACATGCCAGATGTTTCCAACTGTGCAACAGAGTCGAACAAAGAGCTATGCTCTCTAGCACACATACAAACATACAGTGTAATGCACAACAGACACACACACAAACCCCAACACGACTGCTACAGTGTTGTGACCAAAAGGGGAGCTCTGCAACGGGACAAGCGCACAGATATGCACAAACTCTTCCAAGTCACAGTACCATTTGCCAGTATTATTCAGGCACACAATGCCTCTCTGTGGGTTCCTCACTACAGGAATACAATGGCCAACACTTTCCATTGGCTTGAGCTGGGAGGGATGTATGGAATGCAAATGCTGATTGATTTTATACGTTTTACACCACCGAGTGGGCAGAATGACCTTTCTGATACAATAGCACCCCTTAACACTGCTCAGAAAAGGAGGGCAATTGTAAAGAGCTAAGAGATGGGGCTCCAGCAGACTGAATGAAACACTCAAAGACACAGGCCAGTTGCTGAGCGAAAAACCGAATAATGCCCAAGGCGTCTCGGAGTGTCGTAAAAGGACAGAAGACCAATGACAGCCTATAATTGTGTACCTCCGGTATCCATGGTATTGTCATCCTCTACTCGACACGTCTCTGTGAGAGTGGCGAAAAGGCAGCCAATGGGGTCGAGGGGGTGACCCACCCAGCCCTCCAGATTGGTGGTGTTCGTCATTCCCCTCTGCAGCAGCTCTGAGGATAGGATGAAAGATATTAACATATGAAGCAGGATGTCAATGCTTTAGTTACCATCAAAACAAGCAAAAGAACACATGGCCATTTCTAAAGTAACCCTGAAAGAAACGCATTTAGTTTCTTTGTATGCATCTAAATAAAAACACCATGTGAAAAGTGTATTGAATCATTTGTGAGCATTTGGGAGGGTTTATTGCAATGCAAACCTTTCTTCTGATGCTTGTATATGTCTAATTGCCGCTGCTGTTGGAGTCGGAGGGTGTTGATAATGGCAACAGCCAATCGCAACGCTTCTCTGGGGTAACCATGGGAACGCAAAGCATCCACCCTGGCGCATGCTGTAGGCACGTGATCTGCAAAAAGTTAGATGGCAATCTATAAACATGAAGGAGCTCGGCTAAAGTTGCAAGTTTCAGACCAAACGTTATTATTAGATGCTTAATTTAGGTTTCGTCACATAGAGAAGTGAAATCAGACTGATTACAACACAGCAGGAACACACAGTCTTACTGAAAGTGACGTTTCCTCGCAGACTTAGAGCCAATTCACAAAAAAATAAGAAATACATTAGCATCCACCCGACTCAAAGACATTGTTTGTTGCATGGACATGCTGCAGTTATATCATATGCCGGGTAGACTCTGGCTGCCTCTTGATGCTTTTAGAATTCATCAACATTCAAATTATTTCATTCATATGGTTCCTCTGTGTCGCTTTGGTGTAGATTTCCTTATTCTCAAAGGGCGATTATTAAAAAGTCATGGTTAATTCTGATTTAGGAAACGCTCACCAGCTAGAAATCTCCATCCTGAAATGTGTTTCAGTACAACTTAAATGGCATGTAAATACGTACCCAGCCACAGTGGCAAGCCCTGGGGGTTGAAGAGCAGGCTCTCTCCCTCTCTCTGGTAGGCCGGAGACATGTAAAAGTCACTACTGATAATTCTCTGCAAGTGACTATCCTGCCAGTGCAGGTCACAGGCCTCCATTGCCCTTGTGAACACTGTTCTTCTAGGCCTGGCCAATGAGTCTATGAAGAGTAAAACAAGGTTATGTGAGTAACAGATAAAAAGAAAAAGAAATAATTTTACATTTAGATCAACTGAACAGAAGCTAACCCTGAGCCAGGTTGCTCTGTGGCAGAGCGTTGGTTATGTTGGGCAGCTCACTGCCGTAATTGCCGTCCTCTAGAGGGCAGATGTCCATGTCTCCCCATTTCTTCAGCTGTCTCAACCAGCCGCTCTTCTCTTCGCTCTTACAGTGTGGATTCAGCACGATACACACCCACAGTGCACCTGCAAACCCACAGCGCACAGACGTCTTTATAACTGAAGAGTGGCTTATAAAAGAGTGTGTGAGAGAGAGAATCTAAAAAGGTAAAATGAGCATGAAAGGATAAAGAGAGAAAAAGAAGAGGAGGTACTGAATGGCACTTTTTGGGTTTTAGGCACTTTTTAACCAGTTTAGTCTTGAGCGCAGCTTTTGATTTGGTTCTAATTGGGAGATGGAAAAATCAGTGCATTTAATAGAAGAGACTCTAGAGCATCAACGTCAAACACTGGCACTGGGGAGCATATGAAATTTGGCAGGTGTAGGGTTGTCTGGTGGGCTCATGTAACTGGCAGGGCTGTGCGATGCCTTTTTGTATCTAGGTAACAGATGGCTGGCCTGCGTTTTTTCCATTGCTGTCATGTACATGCAACCCTGATTGGCCAAATTGCTTGGTTTCAGCCAATCAACAGGCTCCTGCAACTGAAACACTGAACTGGCTTGCACATTTATAAGACACCCCAGTCAAAATGCGCCTGCTCCTGCAAAATCAGAATGCGCGGTCATCCCGGCAGGTGTGCCTTGTTTACAGCTACAACCAATTGTGAGGAAAAGGAAAGCAAGAAACGCAGCTCTCAAATGAGCCTCTTCAGGATGTGCTCTCATCAACCTCTTTAAATGGTCCGATCAATAGGAGGCAGCTTTAAAGCTCATTGATCCCGGCCCTTTCATGCCATCCCGATAGAGGCAGGCGGCCGGTCTTCTGCATGCACCGCAGACTAAGTCAGTCGTGCTCTGATCCACTTGCCCCGACTGAACTGCTGCAGGTCAGACGGTGCATATGCACAAATGTGCTTAAGGCTAAGGATATTGAACCAGAAGAGTAAGCACTAATGATTAAGATTCAATTCTGAAGAACTACAAAAGAGGGATGGGGATATGCATCCCTATTCAAATATAAAACTGACGCCAGAAAAACTAGTGCTAGCATAGCAGGACATGTTCCTGGATCAACATGTGTGGTTGATAAAACACCCAGAACAAACCATCTAATTATTAGCATAGCTACCTTTAAAACCAGAGGGAACTCCGATTAGCTGGTAACAGTGTTGTTCCAGAAAAAAGCAAGGATGTTGATCAAGAAACGTGCCCAACAGGTTAAGCTGAAAAGACTCACCAAGCTCATCCCAGAGTTGTCTGCATTTGTCAGTCATGCCTGTGCCCTGTTGCCGCCATAAAGATAGACGCGGATCAGCCATAAACTGCTCTGTGATTAGCGTGAGCATCCGTGCCCCGTTTGAGTCACGCATCCTCAGCATTTCCCTCACCTGCACAAAACACAAAATTCTCATTTTACCTCCTGCATCAAGCGCAGGTCTAATACGCACCTGTATCGAGCACAAATCAGCATCATATTTTGAAGAACAAAGCAAGTCATTAGTACAAGATGCAGAGAAAACAGCACAAGTGGTCTAGCTGAGGAGAACATGAGATCGGAATGCTTGTGTATGTGTTTGAGCACAATATTTAGCATTGATATCATATGCTGTAATGCAGTCCTTCAAATCTTCAGATAGCAGACAGGTAAAGCAATGAACTGCACTGGCTATTGAAAATAAGAGGCGGCTTGACATTTAATTAAAATACATTGATTTAAATGGGCCTCCTAGGATTTCATGAGCCCATAATTCACCATAATAGCACCTTTCGCACAATTCTCTCACACACATACACAGAAAGAGAAATGGAGAGTGTCTCACCTTGGCAAACATGGAGTTGAGCTGCTTGCCTGAGCCATAGTATCCTCCCTGAGAGAGGAACTGCTTGACCTGCTCCCTCACTTGTTCCTCATCCAGGTGCCAGCAGTTCTCATCATCAATACTGGCTCCTGCTGTGGGATCCGGAGCCCCTGAGAGACAAATGTACTTGGTTAACGTTGGACACTTTCAGCTATAACCTGTATCATTTATCGGTAGAAAAAGAGAGTTGGAAGCTAGGGTTACAGGCTTTTGCATGTCAACAGTAGACAGAAGAAAAAAAAAATGTGTGTACACATTAACACATTGAAAAACAGCACTTCCTGAGCCTCGAAACCACAACGAGAAATCAATAATATCACTTCCTTTTGGCAGAATATCCATGTTTTTCACTGTTACAAACTGACCAAGGTGAGTCAAATCATAGCAACCGAGGCTCAACTCTTAAAAGATTGCGTCCCACTGTCACTGCGATTTTCAAATGAAAAAAGGAGAGAAAGGCAAAATGCATTAGAGGCAATCACTTTATCTGAGGAAGGTCTTACTGTATTTCCAATATGTCGATGCACTTTAGGTTTACAACACCTCCCCTCCCCTCCATTTCAGAACAAAACACATCAGCACATTCAGCCCTATTGAATTCCACTTAAAGACACCATGAAGCTGCTTCATATACAGACTGCACAGAGAGTTGATCTGACTATTGGCCCCTTTTGGGTGCCCCTGTGGGTATTAAACGTATATACACGCTATATATGGAAGCGGAACAGTTGATTCTGCACCGCTTGCACGTTTCCCTGTCCTTGGCATGTGTTATATGATAAGAAGATCCATCTTGAGTTGGGAGATTAGCTCTTAAAAGGCTTGGGTTGACTTAGGGGAGCAATAATAACTTACATACAGTAGATTATCATCAGTGTGTGACATAAGCATTGGTATTATATACTATGAGCGTATCTAAATGTACAGGATATCTATGGAGCCAGCTGTGCTGCATGTTAAGTGCTTTGAAATAAGAGAGCTTGTTTTAATGCTTTAGATTGTGGTAGACTGTAACCCCGTTCAGCATAACAGTAATATATTAGTGTACTTAATGGCTTTATAATGGTTGCAATGGGCTAGTGAGGTGCAAAACTGCTATAAACAGAAGGTGGTGTGTGTCCTTGTATAAGCAGGACTCAGGGCTAGGTGGCCTTTTGCACTTTTGATCCAACATCTTGGCAGGTTAACACATTCTGCACATTCCGGATTCAAAGCGTAGCCACTGATTAAACATTGATAAGGGCCTTCTGCTTGACCCCTTCAATCCCATTCAAAACAAGGTCTAAGGGCAGGAGGATGGACTTCCTGGTTTCGGAGGCTCAGTGGACAAACAACCAGGAAGAGATGGAATTTACATTTTTGCATAGTGTGAGTCTACCTTGCCTCTCTAAATTTAATGGTGGGAAAAAAAGATTGGTCAATATTTCAGATGCTCACCGTGTACTTGGTTGATCTCAGAATTGGAGGACAGGATTTCATCTGCCAGTTTTTGGGCGGTGGGCAGTACTTCTGTGTGGTGGGCTGTGATAAGATACTGCACCAGCTTTTGCAGCTGGTCTCTGTTCATCTGGAAGAGTGTCTCTGAGATGGGCAGCCGCAGTTTGACTTGCTCGGGTTTGCGGATGCGATATAAGGACAGCGCCACCACATGGGCGCAATAGAAGATGTCACGGTTTCCACAGCCGCACGTCACTGATGTGATCTTACAACGGTCAAAGCTGATGGCCACCTTGTGTGTCGTCTCTGGCTCGGATTGCGTTGCCGGCTCCATAACCGTTCCACTGAGGTGAAAACCTACATAGGAAAAAAACAGAGAGAAAAGTTTACAATGGCGTTTGATGCAATTTGAGTAGCACAGCATTGACTTTTTCTTTCACTGGTCTGAAACAATTCTTATACTGATTGTGTAAATGTAAATTGATCTGGAGGTTCAAAGTCAAGATTGGTAACCAGGACTGCCTAAAGGCAAATTAGGCTGCTACCAAATCCGTATCTGATTGTTAGACTGTACAAGAAACTAGTTGGGTAACTAATGGTTACCAAACCGCAAGATATGCAAGATGTGATCCGATTGCAAAGTGCAATCCATCTCCAAATGCCAACCAGACCAGACTACAGTAGTGTCTTATTGGAAAATGGCTGTGAAAATATTCTTTTCAAGCATGGTTGATTATCAAATATGGAAAGACTTTGGTTCCACTTTCAGCAACATCCCAAAGACCCAATGCAACAAAGCTTCACAGAAGACTAAGAGTGAAGGGACAAAAAAAATGAAGGAAGCAAGAATGTATGCATGTATTTGTGGCCAATAGGAGGACTCATTGTTCACTTTGACTGCTACATTATTAATGATGAAAGCCAAAGGAAGGGGGTTGGGGGACTAGAATTACTGTATCACTCTAAACCATTGCAATAGAGTCTATTGTCACAATCCACAGGAACTACAAGGGTTCACAGAGATCATCTGAATCTCAAATCACTATGCAAGCTTACAATTGACAGAACTGAGATCCCATGTATACTTTCCGAGTCAACAGCTGAAATGATTCAAGGAACAGGCTGTTAACAGGAACATGCAGGGCAAGTCTCTTTCATTACCACCCCATATGCCCAGAAATGTGTCCAGCTGACGAATAAAGCCTCCATGACCAGAACAAACTGTACCAGAGCTAGGAGGTGTCTCTACATGTGCCCACATACATACACACATATGCAGGGAGACAGACAACCGCACACATCACAATTAATTCTAGGGTTCGGCTGGTGCGACAGGGGTGCCTAATAAGCATGAGCAAAGCCGGCTGTTCCCTTGCCAAATCCCACAAAAGGCTTTTCCAGACGAGTTCTTCTGAGAAGTCGGCCCCCTCCTCAGCCCCGAGATTTTGGAGAAAAGAAATCCGACGTCCAATTTACTGCCAAACCCTTTCAGGCACAGCCAACACAACAGAGCCATCTGATTAAGGGGAGTTTATGGTGATGTCTGTTTTCATTTTGATAAAAGACAGAAAAAGAGAGGGAGTGCCCCTATGTGTTGCAAATTACTTTTGGCACAATGCGGAGTTCAAAGTGAATTTGGTTAGAAAGACAAAGATTCACAGGACTGTATAAGGAAGCAGTGCATTTATAGGGTTCATTTTTCATGTAACAGCTAAGGCAAGAATGATCAAACTTTGTGATTTTACCACGCTGCAATCAATGTGTCCATACGAAGCAAGATCACCTCTGAGACACTGACTGAGACAGTATGTAAAGAACATACAGAAAACAGATCCTGTTTGCAAAACACCAGGTATGGCGTGCTACTCTGGCCAAAATATTATACAAGTTAGGACCAAAGCAGGTTTGCAAGGCAAACAATGGATCACCTTGCCTACCACAACGTATGCAAAGACTGAATTGTTTTACATCTCAAAAATGCCCTGGGCAATAAGGGTGCCTTCATGTGAACCTTTACACTATCAGATCATGTATTATCTTGGGCTGCAAGAAACTACAGTTGAGACTAAACAGGCCTGAATTTGAACTGGCTATCAGCATCAGTTTTGCATGATCTTTCCTATGACGGCTTCCCATTGGTATCCCACCGCAGTATCAAAAGCTGCTGAGCGAGCCTCCCTACAATGATAATGCTAAGTGTTAATGGTGGCTGAAGTACGTACACCTCCTAGCTGCTTTTAAGAGAAGTCATTCTACTGTCTTGTGCTGTCTAAACCCACTCATTGTATGTGTCACCCTTTATCAGACAGAATCTGTTCATGCAGAGGGATGAACAATGAGAAGTACAAATAACAACATTTATTACCATTCCCTCTTTCTATTCTCTACAGTTTCTAGTCCCCCACTATACGATCATAACAGTAAATATCACAACAGTCAAATAAATTAACAACAACAAAAAAAAACCCAAACAAACATGTACCATATGCTCAGCATAAATGAGTGTACCTCTCACAGATCTCTCTTTTAAATTAATATTTTCTATAGGATGCCTTACAATAATATATTTTTGCATATACATTAGATTAGTCGGTACCAAATCCAAAGCCGGAACTAAACTAGTACACTTAAATTAATGTGGGGAAAACATAGAAATATACAAATGTTGAAATTGTGTAGTTTGTAATTTAGTTTACAATAACCTGAAGACCTCCAGACCTCCATGGTCTGTTGAAATTCTTGATTCTGATAATAACAACAACAATAATAATTTCAAGTATTATTTTCATTATTTAGTTTTTAGTTTTTTATGTAAACAGTTAATTTTATACAATTAATATAACAATAGTGTTTTACCATTATTAGAACAACAACAATTACTACTAACTGATCACAGAGAGTGGATTTCAGCTAGTGCTAGGATCGGCCATGATGGGTGTCTATGACATGGTCCGTCGGTGGGGTTACAGAGGAGCAGATGAGCCTATAGGCTCATGTGACGGGTTGCATTTGAGAGAGCACGCATCTGCTACTGATGGACATGAAGAGCCCTCCTTGTCTTTTTATTCTCTCTCTCATATCACAGGCTCTCCCCCACCCTCTCCACCAGGCCTTTTGTTGCTCAGAAGCAGGACTGAATGCTGATCCACCATCCTCTCCACAACTGCTCTTTTCAAGCTAACCTCTATCATGGTGCAAACACATACTAGTCTACCCCTGTGATAATTTGCTACCTGGGTGAGAGGAAGGGGATGAACAGAGAGAGAGAGAGAGAGAGAGAGAGAGCGAAAGATGAACTGTGCTGGAAAATGGAGCAGGGATTGATGTCATAAGCAGATGGAGTGTTGGTGTCCGTCAAAATGAGACATGCAACATTGCCCTAGAAGAAATAATGACACTGCTGTAGTCAATATCAGTTATTCTGACCACACAAAGAATCTTGAGTGTGTCTGTATCAGGAACAACAGATAATTTTTTAAAATCTTTTTAATCAGATATCTGCTAAAATGTATCCGCTTGTTGAGTTGTGATGTATCAGTGACGTGTGGAATACTGTTTCTGGGTCCGCTACTCATTTAAATTGAGAAAATATTCGTTTATGGCCACTTTTTCGTCCTATCACACATTAAAGTGAATTTTATATAAATTCATGGTGTACACAACAGTCTCTGGACTTGCTGCATCACAAATATCAAAATTTTAACAATTTATAAAAGATTTATCACTTTCTGGCGATGAGATATTAGGCATGTATATATACATTGCTATCATGATTTTCAAAAGTATTATATTGCTTTGTAAACGTTTATTATTACCATTTGATGAGTCTATCCATACAGTCTGATAGAGCGCTTGGACCGAGAAGCCCCTTCGCATGACTTCACACTTAACAAGCGGATAGAAGATTTAAGGCTAGTTCGCACCAAGAACAATTAATTTAAAGATATTGCCACCAATGTTCAACATTTTATTGCCCATCAGCATAATATACATACAATAGCATAAACATTACAATTATAGTCATCACCCTTGGTGTAAAAGATCAGGACATATTTTAGTGTGAATAGTTTTAAAGCCTTATTAACACAAAATGGCATTTTGAATAGCAATAACACCGACTAACCAAACTCTTATGAAAGCATAGTTTAAATTGTCAGCAAATGAAACTAGGTGAGTTACTCAAACAGATGCCAAAGTAGAAGAAACTGGAACAAACCAAACTCCAACGGCAGCAAAGCCCTAAAAACAGATGTGTTTCCTTTCCTTCCATGAGATGCTAACAAAACCAATAGTATACAGTTATTAGGGCTACTCAATACATCAGTTCAGCATCAATATCACAATGTGCATCAATCATTCGTAATAGTCGAGTTGCGATTCTAAGCAATGCTAAGTCTGGATTATAATTGAACATTTTACAAGTGTTTTTTGAGGCCTGTGACTGTGTGAGGGTTTTAAAAACATTCAGGCATAAGAAAATGTACTGTTTGCAACATTTGTTATTAGTAGGGCCACACGGAATCTGCGAGCACAGAATTCCACAGATTTCCGCAGATTTTTAGCCCATCATTGATTCTGTTTATTTACTTGGGTAAATGTGTGGAAAAATATATTTATTCAGTTTTTTTATTAATTTCAGTAATAATATTGATTAATATGAAAATATTCATATGATTTTTTACAATACATTTTGTAAAGTACTATTTTCTGTCTTTTAGTAGAGATTTTGTATGAGAAACTTGCTTTGTTTACCAAATAAAGTGGATCTAATTGGATTCACAGTGTAAAAATTAAGTACAAGTTAAAAAGGTATCACTTTTTATTTCATATATTAAGTTTTTAGTTATGATACTCCCAAAATCATTTCGCATAAATCCGCAGATTTTTAACAAAATACTCCGTAGAAATAGCAAAAAATGTCCACAGATTCCGTCTGGCCCTTGTTATTAGGTTAAAATGTTGTAACATTATTAAAATTTAATAACGACTTAACGATTAACGATTTCATTGAATTGTTCATAAAACAAAGACTATGCAGTATTATTTCAAATGATTAATCAATTATGTATACCTGAATACATTTGGACTCAAAAAAAAATGCTGTTTATTTAATTGGCATATTTTTTCATATATATAATTTATCTATGCTTTTATATTGTTGATTATGTTTTATGCGTTCCCCTACAGAATCATCCCAATCAATCGAAAATGATAAATTCTTTCAACTCGTCTAGTGAAATTGTATCCATATTGCAACTTATATAGCAATGTATAATTTTTCCAATATCGTGCAGCCCTGACATTTATACACCGAAACATGGAGTTTGGGATGATTAGATGGGAAATTCATCCCTGGGGAAGGAACGTAGGCTCCTGCGTCACAGTCCATATGACACAGGGCAGTTTTCTCCCAGGAAACTACCCCTCTTAGTCCGACTCTAATCTCGGCGCCAAGCTTTGCGGTAGCATCGCGACACAACGGAGTCACCGGGCCACATTATGATTCTCTGTGTATGTGTAACAGTCATAATTAATCCGCTGGCGATGCCCACTAATGCACGCTCATCCAGCCTGGGCTCTCCGAGTCATTTTAGCCACTGAGCTCCAGTGGCCATCTGTTGGGGAGGGAGGTGTATAAGGGGAGCTCAAGCCACTGCGATGGCCACTGATCGGGGAACAGGAGAGAAGTCCCCCTCATTCATTCATTTACTCATAGTCTCACTCTATCTGCGCCATCTGCCAACCCTTGGACACACCCACTCAAGAGCCTTAGACCAATCACGAAAGAGTCCCCACACACTCTTAAACCATTAACCTCTAATCAGCCGTGGAGGCCAAACAGGGTCCTGTACGGAAGGCACTGGGCCAACGGGAGCCTCCCCCTCCAGCCTTTCCCCTCCCCTCCTTTCCATCTTCCATCTGTCCCAGCAGCAATATGGTTAACACCGCATCAGCATCCACCCTAGCTCCCCCCCACCCATATATCTCTACACAACAGACATGCATATGCACAGGCACACGCATTCAGAGTGTGCGCAGGGGTTTCTATCTGCTCTGATAAAGGCTTGATTGATTCATTTGTGATGTCCCTCAAACAGCAGCCCCCTCGAGTCATTTGTCACGATCACACATAATTGATTTCTGATCCACCGAATTGTGAACCTCAAGAAAGAGACACGCGGGGCTCAATCAGCGCCTTTTCAGCGAGCTAGCAGTGAGCAGCAGGTTTGACGTCCATGGAAATCGCAGATAAGGCCTGGAGAGGAATATGCAGTCTCCATTAACCCAAGCCATGCGCATTGTGCGTGAAGTGAAGGGGGGAAATTAAAGCCGGGCTAATCATACAGCACCGGGTAGTTCAAAACCAACAATTTAGCATCTGATGCAAACTAGCCACGGCTGAAGAGCCTTTATTCTTGGATAATTCACCCGGCGAAACCTGAAAACAAGCCGGAGAGGCGGATGAATTTGAAGGCGTACGGGACGAAAAGGAGGAGATGAATCGCACTTTTGGACAGGCCGTAAGCGCAACCAGATGTCCTGCTTGAGATAAAAGCAGATGCACTTGAAGTGAAACCGTGCGGTGTGGAAAGAGAGGCGGGGGATATCCTTTCATTGTTATTTCTGTTCAAGGTTTTTCTTCTATTGCATCTAAAATGCTAGCTGAATATGCATATGCTTCCGTTCCCCTGCTCGACAGGGAAAGCATGCTTCTCCAAAGCGCTACAGAGAACAAACAAGGCTGTAATTCTTGAGCTGTTCGTCTTTGTGTGGATGCTACGAAAGAAAGCAAATATGCCCTGCAAACATGCGACACACAAAAGAACAACAACGCGATGCATGTGCATTTGCTAAATAGATTGAAAAGATGTTCAAACAATGCTTGTCTGATGCAAAATATTAGCCGTATAATTATTGAACTACCGTCAGTATCGAGCCACAGGCAGACGCTGTGCATGAAGAGAAAGCGGAGATTGGTATTGTGTTGTGGGCAGCCTGCATGTATAAGGCATTCTGACAGCTAGGAAAGGTCACCGGCCTGCACATTCCCTGATCACTGATGGATTGCTTGTGAACAGCCAACCACCATCAGCCTTTGTGCATCAGCATGAGCCCTTCAAGACTTTCTGCTGGACTTTGGCCTTTTACCACTCATTTCCCTAAATGCAGACTTCGTTGTGTTTAATATGCGAACATGTACAAACCATCTGCTGGCCTGCAATTGACAAGCAGCAGTCTGCAGGACACAATAGCTCCTTTGAGCTCTACTCACACTAGAAGCATAGCCTGCACTGATAGATAATGCTTTAAGAAGCTTATATTTTATGACACATCCATTCAAAAAAAAAAAAAAAATCCCCAATCAATACAAGAGGAAAGAAAACTGATTGACTGAGGAAATGACTTTGCATGACGCCTGTTCAGGCCTTACAGAGTTAAGTCTCTTTTTCTGCTCTCCCACAGCATTCCATCTTTAACTGTTTCCTATGAGGAGGTATGACTTCAGTTTGCCCCGCAGCTGTAAAACCAGTATCAGATAAAAGATGGAAAAAAATTTTGAGGACCAGTACGCATCTGTTGTGTGCTTTGTGTTTTCATCTACAAGGTAAGAAAATGTCAATATGTACTCTGGGCTTGTCCCAGCAGCAACACCTCACCTGCATTTCCTTCCTCTCCTGCTGCCTTCTAAACTCAACTATTTGTTCCTTTTTCACATTCCCTAAATCAAGCGATGGTGCACAAAATTTGATGGGACTTTTAAAATCTGTATTAAGATATGAACATTATATTAATAACAACAGGATTAATGTCTTTTAAAAAATCATAATCGTAAAACCATTTCACTTTTGAGTTTTCTAGCTGTACAAGTCCCAATACTCTGAAGCAATCAATTCACTCACGGAAGAATATTTTCCCATGCGGGACTATTTAGTGCAATATCTCATCTAATACAAGAGAAGACAGTGTCTACTATTTTAAAAGGCTAATAAACTATTACGAAACTACCCATTTACTAAACAGCATGTTTTTTTTTAAATCGCAATATATATATATATA
>CAIGQQ010034181.1:11035955-11080063 GCA_903798035.1 Danio albolineatus
ATCAAGTATATGCATGTGTGTATTTATATATTCATAATAAAATATACACAGTACACACACAAATATTATGTTAAACTTTTATTTTGGATGTGATTAATCACGATTAATTTTTTGACAGCCCTAATATATATATAGACTATAGAGTTCACAAGGTGCGTAGTTTTGAATGGGGAAAAGTGTAACAGTCAATATGGCCGCCTACTAGTACAGAAGCCAATCAACGATAGCTATTGATCTTACTCTTCAATGTGGAACTGTGCTCGTTTTTGCAATTGTTTTAGAACTTCCTAGTCATTCCTCCCAGAGGCAACTGAAACGGAATAATAAAACGGCAGAAAACGGTCAAACTACTCACTCTACAAACAAGTGTTTGCATGACTACACAGACAAAATAGAATAATATAATAAGAAAACATCAGTTTGCAACATCATGCAGCAAAATGAGTTTTTAAATGTCTAAAAATGAATGGAAGTGAATGAGACTGGAAGTCTCGAGCCAAAAAGACTCAAATGGCTGCGCCCGCTCATACGCGGAGAATAGGGTCAATAGATTTTCTGAAATTTCTGCAGATTTTTTTGTGATTCAAACAATTAGCAATCAAACAAAAGTGACAGTTGCAGTTTAATTTAATTGTTGTTAATTGTTCTTAATATGATATTTAGTTTGGCAAGCAATTTTGGAGAATTTGATGTTTCCCCATCAAATTCCCCCATCAATTCATCAAATTGAAATGCCTGAGAGACATTTCAAAGATGGCCACTTTGGTGGAACTTTTGAAGGAACTTTGGTGATACTCCTCAGCCATAGTGATCAAGCAAAAAATAAATAAATAAATTCTCTTGGAGAGCACACAATTTCATCTTTTCTGCTGTCAAATAGTCTTTGGGGTGCTGTTCACACAGAACACAATTCACTTTTCTTTTTTTTTCCAATGTAAAGGGCCATGTTGTTTTTTTAGACACAATGTGAAGTTAAAATAACTTCACACATCATGCAGCTCATCACTGTCAGATCCACAGCAGTGAACCAATCAGAAGAACACAGAGGCGGGGCAAAAGTTGCAAGCTTCTGTTTACAGACATTCTATGCCCAGACACCCTCGTGCTTTATGCTGTGCTTTTTCAAACTATTCCGAACCGCTGAGTCTCGTGTTTTTAGAAGCAAAGACACGTTCAGTATGAGCCCTTATGTGTAGAAATGCCATCAGAGCCAATATTCGCTTGACCAGACAATTATATAGCATGATTAAAAGTGAAAGATCAGCAGACTCGATGTCTTAAAGTGACAGCAGCAATTTATTCCACTATTACTCGAACAGTAAACACATACACAAACAAAAGACAGACAAACAAAAGATAGATGAATGAAGCTATCCCCTGATGCATTTGAAATCAACTTCAATCTAAATTGAACATTACACTTGTACTGTAACCCAGTAAACAGAACGGAACAATGGCTCAAATACAGTGAATCAAACCAAACCATGGCGTTAAGGCATTGATGAATCATTAAACCTCTAAAAATACCCACATATACACACACAAAGATATTTTTATAATGATGTTAGAGTCCAGGTGTCAATGGTTAATCTTTCTGAAGGAAAACAGTGTCCTTCTGAATGTATACTACGCAGAGGTTAAGGCAAGCATTTATTGTTTTTCAGACCAAATTCTTTGGCTAATGCAAAGGATTTTCATTTGTGTGCATTGTTAACAAGGAGGCCCTAACGGTGCTGAGAAGCCAAACTTGTATCATCTTTGTGTTTTACAAAAATGCTACAACCAATCAGTCGCTCCTTGCATTTTCCTGCAGAAAATGCTCATCAAACCAAAGCTAAGCATATGGACAAGGACAAAAAAAGAAAGAAAAAACAAGGGAGGGGGAGTGCAAACACAAAGGCATCGCTTCCAACAAGCCCTTCCAGCTTAGCTTTTGCATGCATTACAGTGATGAGACCCTGAAGGTGTGCACAGCTAAGGAATCAGCTGAGGCAGCAATGGCGGCATCTATAATTACAAACGCTCCTCCTCCAACTATCCCCCCTTCTACTCCTTAAACTCCCCATTGTCTGTGGCCTCCCTCCCTCAATCTCTCAGGAGTGCCTTTTGAGCTGGCATGCACCCGTTAGCCTTGCGCTGTGTTCCCCTCAGCACTCTTAATCTGGCCCTGACCTGCTTTATTCCCCCTGCACCGGCTGCCCACTGGGCCTCCGATTCACAGGCCCCCTTTGTTGTCAACGGGTCTGTCTAGGCCTCAGGCTGGGGCCTGGCCTGCCATTGTTGCCCACAAAGAGCCAGCAGCGGTTAGCAGGCGTCAGCTTGGAAGCAGGGTCCTGTGCGACCACCGCTGCTGGGAGATCGTCAGCCCAGATGGAGAGGAGAGGAGACGGGGAGGACAGGAACGGACAGATAGGAGATACAGGAATGTAGAGTAGGGACACTGATGCCAGCACAAACTGAAGCACCCAAGAGGCTTGGAGTGTGATGGTGTTTTCTCAAAGCAAGACAATGTCCTATTGTGAGTGCAGAATGCTTGCCTCTTGTGCATTGTGATGATAGATTTCCCAGTTTGGGAATAAATGATCAACTGAAGCCAAAAAGCTAAAATTACACTTAGTCTTAGATAAGAAGATAAAAATACCGCCTAAATAAATAAGCAAAAAAGCTATAATCGTTTTATCACACAACTTTAGACCAGACAGAGGTGCTATTACTGCATTACGCTCAACAGTGACTGATTAGATCACATTAACTTACTGTTCAGGTGTACAATTGTGCATACACACTTAAAATAAAAAGACTGAGCAAAGCAGGCAATGCTAATTGGTTCATTGTCAAAATGGGTGGCCTCCATGCATACCTCTCATTTGGGAAAAACAAAAATATTCAGGCAAAACAACAACAACAACAACAACAAAAAAACATATATAAATAGCCTATTTCAGACTGGGCTGTTTAAAAGGTTTTCATTGACATTCACATGTGCTCGCATACAGAATAATAGAAAATGCTTGGTAAACAATACAACACAATGCACTTTAGCTGGGCTCTGTGTACAAAGAAAAGGCCTATTGCCAGATACCCATTCATTAAAACAGCCCTGAAGCTCTCAAAAGAGCAGCCCACATAAGACAACCTACCTCTCTACGGCAAGCCAGGAGAGACACAAATAGCAAGCTATCTATCTGATCAGTTCACACATACATGCATACACCCATGCATAGATGCGCGCACACACACACACACACACACACTTATACATTTCATGGTCTATTGAAATTCTTGATTGTGATCGGCAGGAGGGTGTGCATTATTTCCACTGAAATGCACAGGTAGTTCCAGTCAGTTTTGATCACAGTTAGAAGTAAATGCGCTTCAAACATTTCTAGTAACCATGGCAAATGGTTTGAATGAGAGTTGACGGACTCATTATTATTTAGTGAAATGAACGTGGACAACAATTGCAACACAGGCTTAGTTGAGCTCCTTCATAAACCAAATGGATAATCTTAGGTTTTTTATTTGAGACAAATTGTTTTTTGGAAAACTCACCAGTCCCAATGTTTAAACTTTTTATTTCCCCCCTTTAAGAGAGAGTACGCGCAGAGTACTCTGGGTGACAAAGTATGCTATACAATCCACAGCGAGCGATCCATGTTGTTGCTCTTCTCAAATAATCTGTTTTGCAGAATTTGTATCTGATTCTTTCCTGTTTCCAGTGTAATAAAAACGTTGAATTCTTCTTTAGTATCAAAATGTTAAGTTGCTTAGTTTGAGATCGCTATATACAGTTAGCCCCTAGTTGCCTATTGTGATTTTTTTTTTTGATGAATGTTTATCTATTTACTTTATGTTAATGAAGTGAGGTTTTTTTAGGAATGTTGTGTGTTGTATTTGGGATTATTTTGTTTTAAAACTAGTTTAAAAAGCTAATAATAAGCTCATATATAGGATTTTAAATGCTGAAGCACTACACTGCAACAACTGTATTTTAGGAGTACTGCACAATGGCATTAGAGCAAAATATCAACATTTACATTATCATCATTATTGTTAAGTAAAGTAAATCTCCAGTGATGGCTTTTCCTGTTTATTAAGAGCAGGCAAACGTTTTCACAATCAGCTACAGAACTGAAGAGCTACAAATAAACACACTAAAGAATGTATTACACTTTCAATGATTAAGCTCAACATTCTCCTAAAACAACAGAAAAACAATAACGCACCTTTATGCATATGTGATACACACACATAGAAACAAAACTTGTAACAGATAATTAAAATTATTTATAATTTATATCCATTTTATACCTAAATATAATTAAACATTTACATAAATATACACAGTACACACAACTTTTATTTTGAATACAATTTACTACAATTAATTTTTACCCAGCACTACTCACAAACATACATTATAGTACTGAGGACTTTCTCCAGACCTTTGACAATGAACAACTGCCCCTCATTCAGCCTTGACTTGACACAGACACAATCAATTTTATAAAACAGCCTGTATGGCTGCTTTTCAGCCATAACATCGGAGTAGCTTTTTGACTGTTAGGATCCATCCTACAATGGCAGCTTGATTACCAAGTATGGCTCCTTTTCTTGAGAGTGTCAAAAAAGGAAAAGGCCATCTGAAAGGCACTTAAACACAAATTATGTAGATTTAAGCACTGCTTTTAGAATCCAAGGACAGCGGCATGAATATTCATAAATTGCCCTCTGTCCCTGTTGGAGAGGGCAACTAAAGGAAGGTCTCTCTGAGATAGCTGGCCAATAAGGTACTTGTGGTCTCTTAAGAAGTTTGCCAAACTCTGCAGACGTGCACTGCTGTTCAAATATACAATGCCAAATGCTATGGGAAAATTCAAAGCATATAGAGACATTTACCATTGTTGAATGTGAATGAAACGTACCTACACTCGTAAAAGTATCTACATACACTGGCAACAATTACAGCTCACACAATACATCATCTCACCTCACTCTTTTGCCAAGGTCATCGCCATTGCATACCAATTCAGGCCAGTGACAAAACATTGTGCGATGGACTGAATGCAGACTGCAGGAAAACAAAGAGCCTTGCTTATGCCAGCTGGACCCTTCGAAACTTGGCACTGCAGAGCTTGGCTCCTGCCACTACAGGCAAGCTGGAAAAACCCACCTTACCAGGTAGAGGCAAAGCCTTTGAAAGCCCAGAACATCCATCAACTCCACAGCGCACACACACAAAAACTTTCCCTCTCATTCAAATTGTGAAGGATAAACAAGATGGAGACAACTGGCACCTTTCTCTGCCCAGCTCTAGCAGCTCTCTGATGGAAAGTAAAGGGTGTTTCTTCACTGCCTGAGATTAGAGGTCCCAGCAGGGTCTGGCAGGCCTTAAGAAGAACCACGGGCACTCTAGCAACAACAAACACAAAACATACACTCCTAACCAAACTATTCTGGCCCCTTCCTTTGACCACTATGAGGGAGGATAAAATTCTGTACACCCCACTTAAAATGCCAGCCTTTGGGGTTTCCCGTTACAATGCTCACACTCTTGCAGTTCTGGTGTAAGATTCAAAATGGCTTTGTACATTTGTATAGATGTCAGCCTAAGACGCTCTAACATTTGTCAAGTGGAAACCCAGTAGTGAAAGGCTCTTTTATCCCATAAGGTAAGCTGAGGAGGTGCTGCCCTACCAGAGGATCTGTTCAGACGAATCTCCGATAGAAAGCATTATGAAATGCAAGCCCGGAAGCACAACCCACCACCAGATTAAATGTCCGTCTTTGCTCAAAATAACTGCTTTGCGGATGCGAGTACGTACAAAGAAAAATCAACAATACGAAAACATAAAAGAGAAGCAGGAGGAGGAGATGATAGTTTTATCGATCTCTACAGGGTGACGGGCTAGAATGGAAGCAGTCAATCCAGCAATGCGGCTCATAGAAACAGGGCTCCTGAGTCAGCAGGAGGCATTTGCCAAGGCCCTGCAGAATGAGGCAGGGGGTGAGGGGTGGCAGGACACCCCATATAGGGCCACGCGCCAAACATAATGACCCACACACACAACTGGCACAGTGCTGGGTGGCAACAGGAGGGTTTTAGTGTGCGTGTGTGTGTTTGTGTGTGCGCGCATGTGTGTGTGAGGCAGAGGAGGGGTATCCAGTGGAATGCGTTACTTGAATTCCACGGGCATGCTGCCTCTTTTACCGCAGCCACAATGAGCAGAGTGTGAGGACTTCACAGAGATAGAGGGACAGTGGGAGGAGGGAGGGAGAAAGACATCAATGGAGAAAACCGGGCACAGAGCCAAACTTCAGTATTACAATAGAGGAGGGAGTAAAGTAAAAGTGTGAGAGTAGGGAGCTGAGGGAGAAGATGTAGAAATGAGGCCTAACGTATCTTCAAGGGGTGATGGCAATTCTATTATCAGAGTGTGGATAGAGGTCCAATGTGACTCTCGAGAGGATGAGTCACAGTGCTGGGATCAAATAATATCTACAGGGGCCTAAGGAACAGTGAGCACTGAGAGAAGAGGTAGAACTGAGAAAGAAAATGAGAAAAATAAAGGAAAACTGGATCTAAAAACATTAATGCACATTGGTGGATTTACATTTACATTGGTTTGTTTTGAACTCTTTAAGTCATATTTATTATCTGTTGTAATGTTTACATTTCCATTAACAATTAAAGTAGCTCATCTTAGTCACTTTATTTATACCAAAATTTGCAAATATGTATAGCAGTTACAGGGCATTTCATGAGATGTTCCATCTTATAATATGTGCCACATTGTAATGCAGTAGATATCCTCCTCAATGTTATCTCAGATTTGTACTGACGAGCTTGTGAACACAAAACTGGACCTCACATCTAAACATCAGTAGATATCAGAGTACCTAACCAGCTTAACCTAACCAAAATATACAAGAACATAACACCAACACATTTCTCAACAAATCAGTATTAAAGTAACGCTACAGCTTACCCCCTCCCAAGTAGCGACGGGAGAAATTCTATATTTTTTTGATGCATCGATGCATTCTCTTCTCTATTCCTTCTCTGATGATTTTGAATCAATTCTTAAAAGTTGTGAATCGATTCTGTATTCCAATTTGATTCTGTATTCCAATTTGATTGTGACATTGCTGGCATGTGTGGGCTGAAGCTAGAAAGAGAAAATTAAGACTTGGATGGATAACTTGGGTGCAGTGCTGCAATTTTTGTCATGGGTGCAATCAGCTTCAGGACGCTGTTTAACTTCTTGCCACAAAACAAATGGCCCGTTTCCACTGAGTGGTACGGTACGGTACGGTATGGTTCGGTACGCTTTTAAGGCCGTTTCCACTGTCTAAAAGATTACCGAACTGAACCGTACCGTACCCCTTTTTGGTCACCCTTTCGAAAGGGTACCAAACCCAGAAAGGGTCCTGTAAGGTGGAGCTAGACGCGCAGCTGAACGCCATTGGCTTACAGAGATACGTCATTTGCTCACGCAACAAGCAGAATGAAAACAAAGGACCCGCCATGTTTAATACACAGCCGAGAGGCAATGCTCCGAAATAATATCAGCATATAATAACGAGCCATGGTCGACCCGAGCTTAAACAAACATTGTCGTCGTCTTGAACGGCCACAGAGCTGAGAGAAGAGCAGAATCTTATGGGTTACGAGCCCATAAGCGCGAGGGCGAGTGCTTTCGCTTTGTCGCTTGCGATCGCGTGCGCGTCAATGTTTGAAATAACAAAGTTCTTAACCTGGACTATTATAAACTGGGAATGACGGAGTTACTCTCTAACGAGAGAATAATGACGGAGCTGCTACATGTACTGATGATGATAAAAGACACAGATGAGAGGTTTGCACAGACGGGGCTCTATTTCGTATTGTTTTTGAACCTAAATGAGGCATACATGTCTGCTGTGTCTAGTTTTTCTGTAATTTGGTAACATCGGAGACTGTGTGGGGCTGTATGTTCATATATGCTGCATTTATTTATTTATTTGATATAATCGTGGACCGTAGGCTATTTCGCATCAATGATCTGCAGTTATAATGAGATCATGTTCAGTCAGTAATGTCATTTTTACACCAGTGTTTTTGTGTATAATAAAGCATCTGTTTTGTGAGAAGTGCCTCTCGTATGATTTTTGAACGACCCATAAAGCTTTACGGTAGACATTTCCTCCAGCGAAAATGACGTCGACAAACTTTAGAGTACAAAAGAGTACCCTTTTGCAGTGGAAACGCAAGCCTGATAAAGGTGACCCGTACCGACCTGTACCGTACCGTACTGTACCACTCAGTGGAAACGGGCCAAAAATGAAGCAGCACAATGTTTAGCTTGTCGCCCGGTGTGCGACCATCTTTAAAATCACTTACGAAGGTAACTAATGCAGGATGTGAATGAAAGTGAACTACTGCAGTGTTGCAAACAAAATAAGCATTGAGAACTATCGTGGTTTGAAGCTAATTCCATGGCCCTGAAATAAAAGCACTTTCAAAGTCTAAATATAAGTAATTTATACACAGTTGAGGGCAAAATTATTAGCACTTCTGTGAAATTTTATTTCTTTTTCAAACATTTAATATTAAATAAGTGATGCTCAACAGAGTGTGGAAATGTATTAACTCTTTCTGGTAGTCTCATTTCTTTTAGTTTGGCTGGAATAAAAGCAGTTTTTGCATTCCAAAAAACAAAAAGAGCTAATAATTAATAATGAGCTAATAAATTAAATTTTATGTATGAACATTTTCTTAGAATGTTATAAACAAAAAAATAGCTCTCTAAAGTTACTATTTATGATCTAAAGTTTTAATGTTAAACAACTATCCTGAAATAATGCGTTATTAAGATAAATCATAAATCATAAACCAGAGATTCCAATCACTAAACGCAAGCATATAGAAACTCCAATTCTGGTGTAATTGTAAAGCTGCAAAGGTACAAATGTACAGCAGAAGAAATAGGGAGCAAAAAAAGTAGGTAAACGGTTGTTTTGGAATCAGATCGTGACACCCAGAATCAGAATCAAACCAGATCGTGAAGTCCCTAAAGATTCCCACCCTTATGAACCAGGTGTACAAAAATAAGCCCATCCAAGCACTTCCCATCGTAGCTGCAGAATAAGACAAAAATAGAGTGTTACAGATGATCCTGCCAAGCTGGTTGCAGCAGACACCGGTGCGGTCTGTCTCCCAAGGCTGAGAGCAGGTGTCGGAGAGCAAGCACAAGGTTCCTCGCGGTCCCCTCTCCATCAGGGTTTCATTTGCATGACCTCAGAGGTAAGTAGACCACGTAGCCTCCCTCACAACCTGATAAAACAAGGCAGCTCCCTAGATCTTCCTAACTGCCGCAGTGCTGTGAAAGACTAGATAAGCATGCTTAGGAAGGCAATGACACCCAATTGCTCAAATCCAGGTGCAAGTGGTCTGCGTAATTTGCACGGCTACAGCCTGAAACACTGCAAACAAAATAAACAAAGCGAAAAGGCCTTGTATTGATGCAAACAACCTCAGCAGTCTATTTCAGCATGCTCTACTCCATTGTGCTTGACATGTACAAGCAAAGTCCCATCTGTGCTGTAGCTAGGGTGTTCAACACAGCTCATTACTCTCGATCTCACTTGTATTACGTGGACAGTGCATGAGTTATGACCATGACACTGGACTCTGGACCTAAGGGTCATGGGCATGAATCTTCATTGAGCTGCTTTTTCGTGTCCTTGAGACTACGCTTCAATGTTTCAACCGGGAAGCCTGCAGATTTTCATTGTAAGCTCTTGTTAGGTTTATCAGCTACGTTTGCAAGTTTAAGCAAGCATAGCTTCTCCAACTGCTCCTTAACTTAAATTCTTCTAGCAATGTTCTTCATAAATTCTGTTAGGGCTAATCCTGTTATATATGACCTAACAATAAAGGGAATTCATGACAAGCCGGTTTTGTGCTCTGAAGAAAGCTTAAAGTACTAAGGAGACAGTTCAGGGTGGGTCTCGCAGAAAACGAAACTGTCATTGTACACGTGGTTTGATGTAGTTCATCTTAGAAGTATGTGTGGGGGTCCTCATTTGTGCGCCTCTTTCTTTAAAGTTGCCCCAGGGAAAAAGGAAGGTTTTAATCAGTGCACGAAGGCAGATCCATCAGATATGCTAATCAGAGATCTTACCTGAACAAATACCCTCAAGAGTAGTCTCATCCATCTTAATTGGGGGAGGGCTTGTTAATAATGCAAGGAAGGCAGCTTGGTAAAGAAATATTAATGGAAGGATGAGAGAAAGGGGGGGCATTTTCTGTCTAATCAGCACAGACTGAGCAAAATTCAACTAACATTTCTTCGAGATGAGACAAGAATCTTTTGAGCATCTCAGGGCACCAGTTAAGAAGGTCTTATGGATGCTGCTACTGTCACTAAGGCCAATTACACACTCAAACAATAAAGTCTGGTGGAGCACTTGATGAACAGGCACATATGGGATAAGAACGCTCTAGTGTTGTCACAATTTTATAACTTGATTAGACAGTACACCACTTTAGGCCTTACAACATTTAATATGTATATAAAAAGATATTTATATTAAACCCAAAAATAGGGTGAATGAGCATGCACAATTAAAACTAAAAATTGGCCAATAACCAATATGACAGCCATCGATAGAATATATATTTCTTGGGAAAGAAAGGGGTCAATCTGAAATTAACTGCGACTACGTCAATGTTGGGTAAGTTACTTAAAAATGGAATGAATTGCTAATTATATCATTACAAGTAATTTAATTCCTTAACTCAAATACTCTATAAAATCTATATAAATATCCATGCACAGACAACAACAACAACTACACTAAATTTTAAACAAAGTCTTTTAATTTTATTTAAAAAAATAAAATAAAATAAAAAACTTTCAAGAAAAGATAAACATCACACACATCAAAATTTGAACCATTTC
This sequence comes from Danio albolineatus, assembly GCA_903798035.1. Classification (NCBI taxonomy): domain Eukaryota; kingdom Metazoa; phylum Chordata; class Actinopteri; order Cypriniformes; family Danionidae; genus Danio; species Danio albolineatus. The sequence continues at coordinate 11,046,902 of CAIGQQ010034181.1, forward strand.
AAAGTGAGGTCCTGACTCTCTATGGTCATTAAATATCCCAGGATGTAGTGGTCTAACCCTGGTCTCCAGCCAAAATTTACCCACTGGCTTCTGTCCATCATGGTCTCCTTACAATCCCCATTTCATAATTGGCTTCATCACTCTGTCTCCTCTCCACTATTAAGCTGGTGCATTGTGTGTGGTCTGGCGCAGAATGGCTGCCATCGTATCATCCAGGTGGATGCTGCACACTGATTGTGAATGAGGAGATTCCCCCCAAAATGTGAAAAACATTTTGAGTACCCAAAAACCGCACTATAAAAATGCACAAAATTATTCATTATAATTATTATTAAAGTTATGACACTATATTTGATATTTGTTGTTTACCAAGCATATGCAATTGTAACAAATAAATATAAAAGACAGACAGACAGACAGACAGACAGACAGACAGACAGACACACACAATTACTATTTAGACACACACACACACACACACACACACACACACACACACACACACACACAATTACTCTGCTTGTCTGAACTTTTACCCCATATAAACACAACCGTCATTGGTTGATGAGCAAATCGTACTGAATTGTACAAATTACATTGTACGAATTCATACGAATTAGCCACTAAATAAAAAGTTACGAATTGCCATGAGATAGCGTTGTATTATCTCATTTTTGACCCATAACCTTCTTTAGTTTAAAAAAATGCTAAATATATTTCTTAACAATTACATCCAGAAGACAGTGCATGCAGCACTGGACTACACATTCTCTGACACAGCATAAACTCTAGTATGTAGGTGCCCTTATGCTATAGATTATAAACTTTTTGGAACAGCCTCAGAAGTACTCTTGAGCTCCTGCATTGATATACAGAGCATACTGTATTAAAGAACGGCATCTATATGCAGGTGCACACATGGATCTGCATTGCTTTCATCTGGACATCACTTTGGAATACATTATTCCATGACTGAAGCAAACTACATGCTTTGAAGTTCAACCGAAAGACAGTACGTTGCACAAAGAGGCTTCTAGGTTTACAACTGGGGGAATTGAGAGGCAGACGTCCATTGTGGTGATCTATTGACTTCAAAGTCAGGGTGTGTTTATGACACATGCACACACTATTCCAATCGGGCTGAACTCGGAGAGACTGTGGCACCCGAGGGAGAGGAGGGAAATCCCTTCAACTCCAGCCATGCTGAAACACAAGTGGAAAAAAAGCAGGAACTACATGAAAGGGATAAGGAATAAGATGAGGAATGACTACTTCAACTCAAGCTGGTTTTGATTTGACAGTAGTTGAGGCCTGCAGCATCCTGGGTAAGTGATGTGACTATAAAGGTATTTTGGTACTTAACAAAAGGGGCTACAAGCTAAGCTAAAGCACCACTCTATGACAGCAACACAAGATCTACACTGGTAGAGTTTTTTTTTTTTTAATTAAAACAGAGTGCCTAGGGGTGAAGGGTGGGATTGGACAATTGAAGGGTCCTGGTGACACGGTCCAATAGCTGTTCACCCTTAGGGAGTTCCCAGAACAGAGGTTTAGTAATCAAGTGTAGCGCTAACCTCCTTGGTTTACCAAGGATGGCAGAATTAGCTTCGCCTTCTGAGAGGACAATGCAATCTAATGTTCATGACAGGTTAGAAATTTCAGACGGTGACTACAGACATGCCAGGTGCGAAATGGGGTCTAACAGCAAAACATAGTCATATCCTTTTAACTGGGTACATAAAGAGGCCAAATCATATAAAACTATGACACAGGTGAAGATAATGTGGTCTCGAGCCACAAAGGAAATTGTTGCCGGCAAATGAGCAAGCATTATGAGCTTGACTTCCTGTGCAGGCAGCAAATTGAAACCAGGTTCCTTACCAATGCAATAGAAGTAAACACCAAACCTTAAACTGTTCTGACTCACTGTAATGATGCATTGTCTAAGCCAAACCATAGGGATTTTGAATGTACTTATTTGTGCCCAGGACTGCTTCTGAAATCACCAATTACTCAAAAATTTGAATTTGAACTGTTCTATGTAATATCAATGCGAGTAATAATAATGAAATTCAGATGTACATACGTTTGTCATTATCATATGACCTATTGGTTGCACTGCTTCACTCCCATTCTTAAATTATCTCGCATAGCCTCATTGGATAGTAAAGAGTCCATTGGATGCGCACTACAAAATCTCGCTGAAAGTAATAAGTAATCTGGGTACTTCTTGCCTACCTTTTTTCAAATACTAATGAAATCAGACTTACTATTTGGATCCCATACTGTTTTTCATATACTATAAAGTGGAAGTATGCAGCACAGGATTTTCTATACCCTACAAACTATGACTCAACCAGATACTGTTTACTAATAATTGGTCCTTTTCATCACAAGGGTTAAAGTTTCCAACTGTGACAAAAAAAATGACTAGCCTGAGGTGTTATAAGTGGACTTCATATTGCTAAGAGTAACACTGAGCCACATACTACAGGGCTCCTGTTCATTTCAGCGGCTGCACTACGGCATTGTCATCTTCAGCAGGAGATGAGCATGGTGAAGTGGGGACTGAGGGGCGTCTCCCTGTTGAATCTGGAATGGTAATGAGAGACCGAGACTCCAATCAAACTGAATTATCCCAGACAGGCCTCTTCAATCACTGGTTGATTTACCCCACTGACGTTTTCTCTCTCCCCCTCTCACTTCTTCTTCTGTTCTTCCCATCACCCACCCGATGAAGGATAGCTGTCATGAATATTCCTTTAAAATCCCTCTTTAAATGAAACCCCAGCCCCAAGAGGACACCTGTTTTCATCCATGAGCGCAGTGAGTGGTGATGAGACCGGGGCCACAGCCATTGCCTTTCATTAGCTGGTCTTTGTGCTTTCCCGTCACGGCCACAATGATCCACCATTTACTGCTGATGAAAACAAATTGTGCACCGGGTGCTTCAATACAGGCCCAGATTGGCTAGCTCAAAATACAGCAAGACAAATCCATTACTCTGTAATATCTTTAGAATGGTAATAGTTTTATAAAGAAGGTAATGCTGCGCCACCAGCTCAATGTCAATATCTGAAGTCAACATGAGGGAGGCTGAGAGCAAACAACCGATTTGCAAATAAAATGCTGCTAGTATTAGCGTCATTGCATCATTTATGCTTCAGCAGCGTCTGAACAGAAATGGTGCAAAAAATTCATTTGTGCACAAATGAGGGGTTTTATCATTAATTGAAACCAAATCAATTAATATTAAATGAAATCAAATAGAAAGACAAAAAAAAATTTATAGCAAGACATCAAAAATACATTATTGTTCCATGAAAAGCAAAATAGAAAAAAGTTTGAGCAATAAAAAAAATTAACAAATAAAAAAACCCAATTCAAAATAATCTCTTAAAAAATTACTACAAAAATAAAAATTTTAATCTAAAGCTCAACTCTAAATATTCCTATCATACAATACAAATAATAATTGTATACCACTGATGCAAATCTGCTACATTTATAGGTTGCTTTCAACACTTTGCTATGCAGCAAATATAAAGTTCAAGTCTTTTTCCATCTATTTCCCAATTATCCTGGTGATTTCATGTCTTCCAACTCAAGTGAAGGGTGTTCATTATACATGAAGTAGAAGAAAGGAAAAAAGATGTCTTTCGAACAGAATCAGATCAGATAGTATTTAATTGTGGCTTTTATGAGTTGTGCTTTAATGCTATTGTTGCAGACTGGTTTTATCCAGTAGATAAGGCAGCGCGCTTTCAACTCTGATTTACACTTTCTGACGCCGCCTGCCTTTTTCTGCTGCCACAGCACAAAAAGTGCTTAGTGTTCCTTCCTTCTGAGGAGAAATTATACTAGGCAAAAAAATTTGAATTTAAAATCAAAAGACGGCTGAAAAGTTGCTCATGAGATACTTAAGAAGTGACTGTGGTGTACTGATGGACGTGTTTATCTGAAGAGGCATCATGGATCCCCTTGAAAACTGCATTACTCAAACATAACAAACGTGCAAAAAAAGGCAAAAACATTACATTCAAGCATTATAATCCCTGCTCTTCTCTTGGTTTCTGATTAGCTTTACTTGTCTTCCCCTGCGACCTCTGAGAATGACAAGAAAAGTGTCCTCTGCGTTTGTCTCTGGTATAGGGCTCTGAGGACATCACCCCCACAAGACGAGCTCGGCCCGGGTCGACGGCCCCCGCTGCCTTTCTCCTACAGCGTAACAATGGCTGCCCTCTGCGCTCTAGGGTGGAGGGCGAACTGATCCTGTTACACCATGACAAGTACCACAATCCCCCATTGAAGAGCACATATTCTCCCCCCTCTGCCTATACAAGAGCCAAGCCTATTCATTGCATTGTTTTCTTTCCAGCACATGACTTCTGCGTTGGACCTCAGCAAAGTCAGGTGTTCGAATATGACCTGGAAACCGCAGATTGCCCACACACTACGTAGCCCAAGTTCTTTGGAGTGCTTGCGTTCAATATATAAGAAGCCCCGAGTGAATCAATTGATCTAGCACCGATGTTGTAGCTTTCTATTGGGGTTAGAGAGACTAAAACCAATTATCTGGAATGTTATTTTTGCTGAACAGTGCAGAAGTCAAACTTCTGGGTCCCACAGCACAGGACATGGTGAATTAGATTTCAGGACCTTGTCTGTGAGTCTGCCAGAAGTAGGGTGCGGGCATCCAGAGGAGGATGTGGAGGGCTAGAGCTCTTAAGAACGTGTGGTTCAGGGAGGAGCCATCCAGACGTATGGCCCCACGGCTGTTGCGCACATTAATCATGTTTGGAGTACGAGCGGAAGGGAGGGGACGGGATAGCCCCATCTCTGCATGTTTGCATGTCTGCTGCTGCACTGACGTGTTCACTGTCAGTCCCAGAGTCAGGGAGGGCTGGAAGACTAATGAGGTGCTTCTCTTTTTCTCTCTCGCTCTTTCACATGTCTCTCTTGCCCTCCAGAGGAGGGCGGCTAGGGAGGTGGGGAGCAGGGGATGACAGGTTGGTTATTTACTCTGCCTTTCATATTTGCCTTTTAGTTCTGTCGTTTTCCCCCTCTCTCCTCCAACCATTTTCCTGCAGTCATCTGTTCACTCAGCTGCCTGCGAGAAACCGGTGCCTAATGGGCCATATCAGCACAGCCACTGCAGGGAAACATAGGCCTGTCATTAGGCTATATTGAAAAAGAAGCCAGTAGGCAGGGAGAGGGGGAGTCGGAAGGCCATTGATATTTATATTGTGGACACATATCCAGGGCACTAAGATCAGCATGTGACGCCTTCCTGCAAACCCTGCTTTGAAAAAGGAGCTATCAATATTTCATCAAGAAATTCTTTTTAAGGTTGAAAAAAAGAGAGGTGGTCCTGTTCGCATGATTTGGGCGTAGAAATTCAAGGCTGGCTAATGAATACTCCTTGTATTATTCAGTAGCCAAATCATCTTTGTCCCTCATATAAGAGTCATGATTGACAGAGAGAATGGGGATGGAAATACTTGATGGTAATCAACCATAATAGAGAGCGCAGCCATCTGCAACAGCATGAACATGCCCGTTTCTTCCATTCAGATCACATGACGGAGAACATAGCGTGCTAAACACCAGCAGTGATCTTGAGGTGGAAGATGTTCTTGTGAAACTCATCTCGCTCTCTCTCTGATGTACTGCATCATACGCTTTGTTTTCTTTTTTACTGTTAACCACTTATATCAGCCTTGCACTATTCACTTCGGTTACTTGAGGGGGAGGCAGGATGTTTCAGAGGTGATATGCTGGGGAAACGCAAGAACAAGAGTCATGTTTTCCACAAGATATGCAAAGTCACAATGCTTTGTAAGTCAAAGAGAGGTCAAAGCCTTGAGTCACGAAACATCTTAAAGTCCAGAGAGATTAGGACAAAAGATACAATATAATAGAGTTTACTTTTGAGTCTTGCACTGACCTTGCAATGTGATAATCACAATAAATCTTCAAATATAGTATGTTTTATACTATACTAAACTCAAAACAAACAAAAATACAATGTTTGAGTCAGTCCATCAGTTGCCTAAGATATGCCCATGTCCACATCAAGAGCTCTGACAATCTATCTTGCTGATGTGTATTTAAGCTTTGGAGGGGAATTAATGTTTATTCAGGGAAACAGAAACTGACCATGGTAAATTAGCATAACTCAGTCATTCCACCCTATGGAAAAAGTGAAAACTTTAGGTGCTCATCCTCTTTTGAAAGTGCAAGGAAAAGGCAAGAACAAAAGGCACCTTAGTTAGCGGTGTGAAGGTGTTTGAAGTAGAAAATTCACATACTTTGGAGCTTTACGCTCAAAGACCCATCAGGCCTTCAAAGACCCCTGCCAGACCTTCCAAGGCTCACTTGAGACAAATAATTAAATGCAAAAATAATGGATGTAGGCCGTGCTAAATTGTAGAAATCTGTGCAAAGGCAACTTGAGGTCTACATGCTCTGTCTGCTTTGTTTATCAAATCTCATGTTTTTTGGGCTTGTTTTCAGTGGTCTAAAACTAAAAATGCAAGTTCTGGTACACATAATGGTAATTTAATCAGATCAAATCTGACCTTTGAACCAATCAACCCAATAAGTGATCCAGACAACTGGATACTGATGGCAGCTGAATAAATATGTATGATCAGGTAGACTTCCACCATCTTTGGTTGTAAAATGACAGCAAGTAGGTGCCTAGAATCTTAAATTCATGTGATGTAAACACTATTTATTCATTTTCTTTTCAGCTTAGTCTACTTTTTAATCATATAATATATATATATTTTTAAATACTTTATTTACAGGAATTTTATATATATTTGCACAAAACAAAAAAACAAAAAACAAGCAGTCAACAACAACAAAACGTAAACACTACTGTAAACATTTATTTTATTGGATGCTTTTATTTCATTAGATCTATAAATATATTTAAATAAATACATTTAGCATTATAATAATTATCAATCCTTGATGATTGCCATTAAGTAAGACTAACGAAGGAGAGACTAAAAATCCTAACCTTTCATTCAAAAAAGAAAATTGATATGCTACAACCCATTAACCTACATGAGGATAAATAAAATGTTTGTTTGTTTTTTGATCAAACTTTCAGTCAGTGATAACTGTGATTTAGGCAGAAACCATCTAAAAGGTAAAGGTTGCTGAAACAGACAGGTACAAATCAATAGCATAAGATGAAGCTATTCAATACGCAGAATTAAATAATGGGGAAAAAATGGCTTCAGAATCAATACAAATCACACAGAGACCTTTAAAGCACACAGTGCTAATGGTGGGGCCTTCAGAGCACTCGTGTGATTGGTGGCTGGCAACGAGTCAAGCTAAAACAGGAACTGCAATGGAAGGGTTTGAACGGCTAGAGTAAACACACGTATGAAGTGATGGCTTTAAAAAGTCCACAACCTCCCATGTGACATTTGCATAGAAGTTTGCACATTGCTAACTGCCACCGACTTGGGGCCTCTTTCTTTCACCCTCTGGCAGGATATTTGACCTCATCTCCAATACACATTATCCTTCCTCTCTCGTCCAGACTGAGAAAATTAAGTTTCCATGTGAACTGGCCACAAAAACTCCCCGCACACAAAATCTCAGCTGGATGAAAGGCCTTCTGTGGGGGAGGGTAGCTGCCTGAGTGCTGCTTGAGTTTCCTGCACTCCACGTTTAGTGTTACAGCCCCAGATGTAAGGATTTTCCTCCACGTCTTTACAAATTGAAGGTAGGGGCCGTCCTCTATTTTCTGCCTGCCTAAACATAGCATGTCGTAGTATATGATTCCATTTCCTCTGCGCAATCTCACCTCCAAACCAATTTTTCCCCCTTCCTCTGTTCTCGCTTGGCTGATTTGCCTTCTCCTTTCTCTCTTTTTGTTTCCTCTGGAATTCTCTTACATTTGTTAGGCAATTACAGCCAAATGAGGCCCTATTAGGCATGTCTGGAGGCCCCTTCTTTAAAGAAGAGCAACTCTCAGCGGCCTCTATCTCTGACAATGACACCCAAACAGAGAGGCAGGCAGGAGGGAGGAAAGGAGAGAGAGAGAGAGAGAGAAAGAGAGAGAGAAAGGGGGCACATCCCTCTCAGCGATAAAGTAAAAAAGGTTTAGAACACTTCAAAACGCTTTGAAACATGTGTATCTTGTGTAAATCTGAGCTTTAAAGTCTCGCCAGCCATATTCTGCTCCTCCCTGTGCATAAAAGCATAAAAGTTCCATTAAAGCAACTACTTCATGACGAAATATCGACAAAATAATCAGCCGCCTGTGTGCAGAGATCAAAGAGGTAAAGCTGCTATCATAAGGGACCTTTAACAGCCAGCACTTTTCAACTAGGATTGTGAGGGGCAATAATGCATAATGAGTGAATGTGCATATGCACGCAACACACTGAGTTCCAATAAAATGCAGATAAGCCACAGCAGGGAGACGAGCTCGCACAAGTGCACGCTGCAAGCCCAGCTGCACGTGGGTAGAGTATGGACGGGAACCTAGCCTCTGGCTCAAAACCGGAGCTCCATTTTGCAGAAGCAAAGGCACTGAACTAAACCGATTGCCCCAAACACAGCTGTAAAGCAGATCGGACCAAGTCTGAGGAGTGCATTGCTGATAAACTAAAATCACAGGGTATGGGGCAGGCTGCGGCAAAATTCAAAGAGGGCAAGGTCGCAATTGATTTTCAGACCCTGGGTGGGTGCCAGATCCAATGAGGGAATAAAAAAACACTCATCACATTTTGTGGAAAACACACATGGCATAGCAATGTACAGGCTTTTCTCTGGCCGCACCTTCAAAAACATAATCGTGTATGAAACTGCGTCACTTTATGTTATCAAGTCTGAGCTCGGCGCTCGGAAACGAGGGCCTGATCAAAGTCTCTGACAGGTCTTTTGTCCTGGAATGCGGCGAGTTGTTTTTCACCTTGCTCCAGTCGCCGCTGATTAGCTGACAAGCCGACGAACCACCCTCTCCCCATTTCCAAATTAATTTCCCTCCTTTGATAAAGACAAAGGGGGGGGAAAAGTGTTTAATGGCCGTGTCCTTCAAAACTAAGAGTGCTAATAAGTGTGAAAAGGAGATTTGTTTAAGTGATTTTCTTTGAGACTTGCAGGCATGGAATTAATTACCTTGATTAAATATTGTCTGTACGGCTGATGAAAGATAGAGCAGAATTAGCGGTCCCTTGTTGAACTTGTATGGTGCTGAATGAGATGTGTCCCGATTACAAAGACCAAAATGATGGCAACACTCAAAGGAGACAAAGAGCTAAAAACAGGCCCAGTGACATCACAGAGAAGCCACAGGCCTAATGCTTAATGGCGGCCATTCTCCAAACTCAAACCCTCCCTCATGAGTTTTAAACAATAACATGCCCCATTGCTAGTTTGTCCACATAACTGATTCAGTTTAAGTGCAAATCACACATTCTAACTAACACACTGTTCTAATACAGCTATGTGTGTGCATTACAAAAGGACTGAGAAAGAAAAACCCATTTCCAAAGTGAACGGCATTGTGTCCAATGGCAAAAGGAAAGTTGAACTCTCCAAAACAACCTGAAGTCTTCTGAGTCACTTGGCAGAGGAGTAACATAACTCAATTCAATGCTTGCCTAGGTTTTACAGAGGCACTAAGGAAACTGAACAATCTCTCAGTGGCTCTTCTAGCCATAATCCCACCGAACTTTTGCCTCCTAAACACAGAATAAGGTTTTGTAAAGGCTTCACATCACAGCTTTGTGCTCCATTGCGAAAAGCTATACTCTTAAACACCCTCCAACCCCCCAAACACACACAACGACAACCCCCCACCCTTCTGTGAATGAGGGGAGTTTTCTACAGCTGGGTAACAAAGCATGACCCAATAATCCTCAAGCCTGACTCAAAGCTAGAACCTCCTCTCTAAGGACTTTATAAGACAGAGGCTGTGGGCCGGGGTGGGGTGGCAGAATTACACAAACATGAACGAGAATTAATTATTCTTATCAAATCAGTTTCCTGTAACAAGCTGTCCAGCACTAAATATTTGGGGCAGAAAATTTGACCATTCAGAGACTAACGATGAATTTGACATCATCCACATCCCCAGGCTTGGGTGTTCCGCTACTGCTATGGCTTCTGGAAAGAGTACAAATTATGTTGTGAACTTCCTGGCAAACTTCTGAGTAAGCCTGGCTTAGCGCGAGTTCTGGGTTTGAATCTTTGAGAGCTTGCATTTCGGCTAACATGCTAAGTAAATGTCAAAAGCGGTTTACATTTTGTTGCGGTGTGTTTGGGAGTTTTAAAAGAGTCCAAAAGGAAACTCTGGCGTTTGAGGAGTTAATAGTAAAACAAAAAGGGGTACAAAAAGAGTTTATTCAACCATGCATGAGAGGATCTTGCAGGCACACACCCACCTGGGCACATTTTTTTGACTACTCATGGTTAAGGGCACAAGTTATTCGCCTATCAGATACACACGTCCAGTTCGTGGTTTGTGTATCTGTCAAAACCAAACGAACACAATCTGCACCCACAGAGCAAAACAGAATGCAATTAAACCTGCTTTATCTCCCTTATCAAGTGGTGACGTCCCCTCACGGTCAGATGCCTGATCTATCAAGGATCTGTTCTGTTCATTGTTTCTTTTACAATTCAATAGATTGTGCTTACACTTAAAGGGATAATGTATAATAAAAACTCAAGCAGATATCAATGCACATAGCTAATAAAATCGTCTATTGTCATCAGAATTCAACATTTTCACTAAAAACACATCACATAACTTTATTTGAATAGTATAAGCCTATAATACTAGGCCACGGGTAAAAAAAATAGTAATCAAAACAGCCTAGAAACTTTTCATGATACATGACGATATAGTCACTTTAAAAACGCAAAATACCTTCAGCTAATGTGGAATTTTCTGATGTGGAAATGGGGTTACACTGACTTGTGAAGGGAGCTTTTCAAGGTTGCTAAATAAGTGCTCATGTTATTTCATTACAGCTAGGTTTTCACGTTTCCACTAACACTGGCCTTTTAAAGGGACACAGTGGATCTTTGTGAGAATAAATGAATCATGGCTTCTTTATTGAATTAGTTATATGTATACTTTCACTACTCTCATAACACCTACAATTATTGGAGATTTGGGGCTTCCTGTAACTGCTATTTCAAGAAAAGAAAGCTAACATTATAGGAAAATTGTGGCTGGTCTCTAGATGACTGATTTTCTGCTTTATCCTGTTAGTACGTGCTATATAGGCTAAATATTTAATATCGTGAATGGTTTTGTTGATCTTAACTAAACCCTCAAGCCTAAAACAGTATAAATACTATATTTGGCCTTAGAAGAGAAGTGCAATTTTATGACTTAAAATGTGCACTTCATTAATCACGTTGTGCTTTGGAAACAACAAAGGCCTGCGTATTATTTTTTTAAATGACTTTTCCTTTCTTTCGCGATGGTGTTTTACCAGTATGTTTACTGAAGTGAAGCGAGTGGGGGAGGAAAATGTATAGACATTTGGGCAGCCATTGAAACTGCCTTCGTGCTCTAAATACCAAACCCTTTTCGAGTTACTTTCACATTTTTTCGATTTAGTTTCGTTAAATGAAGCTTGAAATACCCGTGACAGGCTTCTGTGGTTTAGAAAAACATCTTTTTATACCGAAAAACTGCCGTTCGGCTAATAGAGAAGAACTAGCCCGATGAGACGGGGGCATTGAGCTATTGTGCTGTAGCCTCTGCGAGGACAACCCAACGACACATTTAGCCGAATAGTACGGTTTTTACTCATTTTGACGCTTATTTCAAAAGAAGATCTTCGAAAAAAACAACAGGGAGCTTGATTAAGTCTAGGCACATGTTTTATCATTCGTTTTACTACGGAAAATACGCGTCCTTTGTCTTGACCAACCAGCAAATAAACAAAAGATATGGGATTTGGATTCAAGCGGATTACCCTGGACTTAATTATATCAAGAGACCCAACAACCGTCAAGCAAACACACGTACGCAGAGAAAAGCTAATAATTCACCGAAAACAACTTTAAAACGGAACATTAGCAACAAAAAACAACGCGTTGTGCTACAACACAGATTCATTGTGACCAGCACGTTAGTCTTTTCTTCCTCGCGACCTGGGAAAGAATGTTCCGTTTCGACAGACCTCATTGTGTGATTGTTCAAACAAACTATTTCGTATCACCATGTGTCCTTATGTAACTTAAAGGACATATAAGCGTTTTACGAAGTGTAAAATGAACACTATAGCCACAAATTCCCGTGAATTCCACATTAAAGCCATCGCAACATGCCCAAAGGGAAGCCCTTTAATTTTTAAAACGTGCGCTCCGTTTCTTTCGCAATACGGCAGGCATTTAAACACTCCCTCACTGGAAATGAGAATCGCTATTTGGAAACAAAACTACTATATTTGTTTCCAAACGAGGCCACTTCCATTTTTTTCTGAAAGAAACTTCGTTTGCTGAAAAGTGAAACAAATATCTCGAATATAACTTCCAACAAGCTGCGGACGGTTGAACTTACCGACTTGTAAGACGTTGTCCACACAACCAGTTTCTAAAAGCCGGATTCCCCGGCGGAAAGGCAGTCCATCTCCGGTACCCCCGGTCCCTGCGCTGCCTGTTGTGTTCGTAACCCCTCCGGGGACTGTACCAGATCCAACGGACGAGCTCGAGCCCACTACCGGACCCTCTTCACCCGCCACTCGGCACTGAAACGACGAATACATACATATTTCCCTTTCGTTCCTCGGGAACGACCAATACACGATACGGCGTTGAACCGGTTCGGGGATCCGCTCGAAGCGCTCCTCCACCCTCTCGAAGGCCCATTTCTCCGCGACGGCCTTCGCAGCGCAGTCCAGTAGAGATTCCGGGCAACGGAAACGAGAGTTCGGAAATCCCGGGCCAGGCCCCGGACCCGGTCCTCGAGGAGCGGGACGCAAACACGGACGCTTGCTGGCCGGGGGTAAGGAGAGGTGAAGCGGCGGCTGAGGCAATAGTTCTCCACGTCCCTCCGCCATGACAACCAAATAAACACTGAAGCGAGGACCGCGGCTCTGAAGCGCACAGACGGAGGCACCGCACAACGGGAGGGTCGTCACTTCTCATACGTCACTACCAATAACAAACGCGCTCCAGCCAATGGCGAGGGCGCGTTGCACCGAGGCGATGCGCATGTGTGCGCTGAGATGACAGGAACGGTGTTGATCAAACAGACTGTTTGCTTCACAATCCTCTTTATTTTCAACCCGTGCGCTTAAAACAAGTCAGCGATCTGCTGCAGTGTCACCAAAAAATGGCATCTAAGACCATTCGTTAGCTCAGAAAAACAAGCATCGGCTAATCTTTTAAAAAGCCCCTTTGTATCTCAACCTTGCCTTACATTCTCTGAATGTTCAAGACGTGCGCAATGCATGTTTACGCTTCGAGCGTCGTAAAAAATGTGGAGAACTCCCCAGCTGCCCTTTTAATTTGGTGTGACAAAAAGTTTGAAATGTTTCTATGATAATGTAACTCTTGACAGATGTCTACTGCCCACCCTGGTGGCCAAATATATAATGTCAGTTGATTAGTGCTGTCAAAGTCCATCTAATCAGGATTAGAATTATTAATACTTGTCATAAATCATGCAGATGTATATTAGAAACGTTTTTTGCACAATTATTTTTTTTCTGATTCATGAGCTCAAATCGTCTAGTAATGCATTTAATTGATAACCTCAAAACTGCATTTTCCATTTTCACAAATTTGTTTAAAGGTAATTATATTCTGAGCAGATATTTAAAGATTACCTGAACACTACTTTAAACTATAAAAATGTTTGTGTTCTTTTGGTTTCTAAATATGTATAAGTATTCTATTTATATGTATACAAACTGTTATTATAAATTGTAAACATTGTAAACTGTATTTTGACAATTAAAAAAAAATCCTATTAACCCTAATTATACTTTGAATTCTGTTGAACAGCAAAACATATTTGTTGGCTAAAATATGAACTGTTAATTGTTTTCTGTTTCATTGTTTTACTGTACTTTCTGAAGAGCAGCAGAATGTTTTGTTCAAACTTACAGTAGTAACAACCTTTCACCTGCTGCTTTAAAAGCAAAGTAAACTCATCTGAATATAACCTTTGTTTAAACTCAGTGTTTTAATTAATGAAAATAATTGACAACATTTAATTCAAAATGTTTAGAAACTTGACTTGTCATGACACAAAAGGTTAAATTAACTTACAGGATAACTTCATAGGGCTATTATGTTTCTTTCACATAGTTACTACAACTATCCTGCTACAGCTAATGTGTGTTAGTGAACTGTACACTGTTTTCCTGGATGTGGTCCTATACAGAAAGCGAGTTTTAAATAGAAAAAATTACACTGAAAAAAGTTCCCATGGATAACCTAGTCAGCCTAATGGCAACTAGCTCTGATCTCCACAAGAGTGCAAACACATTGTCACTGATATCAATTTTTATATAACACTCCCACTTTCACAAAGCACACTTTGAGCTTCATTTTGCAGGTCTACTCTCACGCTATCAGTTCCCTCTATCCCACACTTTCATGCTGTTTTGCTGAACGCACCAAAGGAACTTTACCTCCTGCCCTGTGAAGACAGTTCAGAGTTTTTTTAGCATCTGCTGGTTAATGTGTTGCATAAGGAATACTGTTTCCAACTCAGCAGCTGTTTATGAACCCTATTCGTTCATATATCACACATTAAAGTGAATCTTTTACAAACATATTGTGTGCAATAGTGTCTGCATCCCAGACAACAATATTTTAATGATTCATAAAAGACTGACCCTTTGAGATTAGACAAGGATATAAACATTTACGATAGTGTTTTTCAATAGTATTACAACTCACTGTGAGTTCATGAGTGTATGTATTAGAGCTGTATGTTGTTTCCATTCGCATTTAAAGCCAGAAATTGAGATGCATGATATGACATCATTCAGGTGGATCGTCTATAGGCCAATTGACACCAAGAAAGATACATATAAATTTAAAGGTGTAATAGGTGAAAAAAAATAAGGATAAAAAGCCATGCCTCCTCATATCACGATATCAAAGATGATTGTAGAAAACACACTAGATCATGTGGGTTTTCAATCGCCAGTAAGACAACTTTACAGTACTTTATAATAATTCCGAATGAAAAACTGTGTTGTAGCATGTTTTCAGTAAAACTTGTCATGTTTAATATTTCATGCATGCAAGGATCTCACTCTCTCACGCGCTTTGTCCTAAATCGACTACTGTATGCTTAGTGCTTGGCTGGCGGGGTGCAGGAATTACACTTATTACAACGCTATACTTACATGCTATTTCAGACCAGACAGTCAAAGTAGCATGGTGAACAATATAGGGAGCGTGTCACAGGTTATCATTGTTCAAAAATGAACCAATGTGATGTGAATATAACACCAACTCCAGCTCAGAACAGGAGGCTAGGCGGAATAGCGCTATTTACTTATGTTATTGATGCTGTAAAAGGTCCCTTATGAAACTGAAAATAGTCACATCGATCTTTCACTGGAAGATTTCAGTGGCTGAACAACACTTCTGTGCATATAACCCATTTGTAACAACAAAGTCTACATCAGCTTTGTGTGACTAACATAGTTAAAACAGAACATTACCTGTCTAAAAGAAATTCTTAAGCAATGGTGTCATCTGTCCTTCAGCTTGCAAAAGTAACTCTAATATTGATTCAGGTTTTTTAAAAGTTTTGATTCAGCATTTGGTTTTACCACTGTCACTCTGTCTGAGTGCGCGGATGTACAAATCTACATTTGTTGACAGACACTTTGGGCTACTTATCAGAATTATGGGAATTATCGGCCCGACAATATTTAATTGGATTAACATTTTTTAGTGTTATGCCTTACCAAAATATAAAAATACATTTAGATCATTTACTTTAATCATTACTACTGGAATGTATAGAGACTTTCAACCAGCACAACAAAAACTTTCTGTTTTCTTTCTGTTTCTGAAGACAATAAAAGGTTCTATTTGTATTCCAAGTGGCTTTGAGATATCGAGTTAAAATGAGCTCTTTTAGCTTAGCTTAGCTTAGCTTAGCATAAATTATTGAATCAGATTAGACTATTAGCATTTGGCCAAAAAATTCATAAAAGAGTTTCAGTAATTTTCCTATTTCCTATTCTAGTTACATTGTGTACTAAGACAGAGAGTTAATGAAATGGTGCTATTTTCTAGATCTACTTTCATTCTGGTGTAATTAAGGAGCTGTTTGTATCATGGCTGGAGTAGGCACAATGATTTAACGCAGCATTGTTACCTAGTTGGAAACTATTTCCAGATGCCACTTAAAATCATTATGCTGAGAAGTAAGCTTTAAACAGTTAAGTTATTTTGGAATTGTTTTGGCTGAGGTGGTAATGGTCTAATCTGATTCAATGATTTATGCTAAGCTAAGCTAAAAGTGCTAAACGGATTCAAACAGTAAAACTCAACTGTTTAACTCCAGGGGACATGCAAAATTAACATATTTCCGAAAAGAAAAAAAAAGTGTGTTGAGTGTTGCTTAAAAGTTTTTACATTCCGTTTAAGGAAATCTTCAATTTGAATAGTAAAATTGGACAACAATATTAGATAATACCTTGTAATTCCAAGGATTTCATTACAATTGTTGTGATGTCGTTACTCTTCTATGATTCTTATTTTTCTTATTCATCATTTAGCTTACTTAAATGTATATTTATATATCTTTAGCATTGTCATCCTTGTAGTGAATGAGCCTTTAGTGTTCAAATATTGTATATATTTTTTTATTGTAGAAACGACACTTGAACTTTAACATGAAATTACACTTTTTTTTTTACATTTTAACTCTTCCCCCCCTTCCCTTCCCAAAAGCACCCAAATTCAGTTGAACAGGTAAATGTATGTATTGTTATACCTCAGCTAAGGCAAAGAAAAACATACACATATACACATATCAATCAATTAACCAGTAGCGTGAGAGGTATTTGCTTGTGCCATTGTGTGGTGTTGTTCCAAAAATTGTATAAACAGATCCCAAATGTTATGGTCCTCCTTTAATTTGCCCTTTATACTGTAGGCGATTCTTTCCAGGATGAATGTTGTTCTTTTAAATGTCCTCTGTAATCTTTATATACCTTTTAGATTTGCAGTACAGGCACCGTCAGAGCACATATGATATAATATTGCCCACAACATTATTTGCGATTCTCCCTTGTCTTCATTCACATCACGGATAGCCTGAGGGCCACTGACAACTTGCTGATATTTGTATGTTGTCTTCCTCTGCTGACATGCATTTTGTAAGGTGTCATGTTAACGCCACAACCCACATATTGATGGGATTTACTGAAAAATCCACAAATGAACCAAACTGAAACTTGACATCTCGTCCATTCATTAACACAAATGCACATTCTCCCTATTTGGCTCTAAACACTGGGAACGCTGGTAAGATTGTTTGTTTATATGTTTATTTGTCTGCAGCCTCTCAGGGAACCAGAACAGCAGGTGTGGGGAAAAGTAATGACAGGACTCCATTTTACTGGCTGTCACATCCCAGCATGCTCGGCGCTGTCCAGTCGAGTGCACCGACTGAAAGATGACAAGCTGACAGCTCACCACACAGGATACCAGGCGTCTAATGACATTCTGCGAGTCCTCTGTGTGAGTGTGTAAGTCTCTGTGTGTATGTGTATATGTATATGCATGACAGTCTGGACTGGAAGAGGGAGTCTTGTCACTTCTGCTGCTTTTCAAAGTACCCCGGGCTTCCAGAGTACGGAGATGTCCTTGAGGGCAGAGACATTTTTTTTAAAGCACAGCACCCCACATATACCGACCATGACAGTTATTATGGAGGCGAATCGAAGACTATTGGAAATTTGTATCAAATATTTTCATTCAAAGACAGCACAGCTGTGTTACAGTACTGATTACATCTGATTCAAGTGCTTTCCAACCTGATTTTTCTTCTTCTTCAGGATTGTTCGTCTGGGGGAATGTTGCCACATCAACACAAAATCGAACAATGGACCAAAATATAATGGCGCTGGACGCTACCAGTTTCCAAGGCAACAATTGTGACAGATTTGGGGGAGACAAGACAGGTAATTGGAAAAAGATTGATGGGGTACAAGAGAGTGGAAAAAAACCCTATCAAAGGAGGTCTCTCTGGGAATAACAACAATACAATAAAGGGTCTTGCATCCTCTTGGACCATCAGCGGCCTCCTGTCCATCTATTTTCAGGCCCAATTCAATGGCTGCAACACATCTGTCAGTCTTCCGTCATGTTTGGGTATACCAAAAATGGTGTATCGTTAAAATAAAGTGGCAGCTAAATTAATTCATTCGCAAGTAATGTATCGAAATTGTCTGTATGTTTCTTTACACAATTCCATCACTTGGTCAAAACTGTTGGTAATTCTTACAGGAAAAATGACAATATGATTAACTTTGGTTTATCTAACCATATATGTAAAGTAATTATTAGTGAATAGTTTACCATAGCATTATTTGTAAATGTACTTTTTAAATTTAAAATGATAATTTTATTAAAATTATTTACAATTATTACTGTCAAACTGTTTTTAAGAAAAATAGGAACTGCCATATAATTTTCAGCAAAATAAATAAAAAAGCAGTGAAATGACATACACAAAACACTCTGGTATTGCAGGTGGTTTTATTATGATATGGCAGTTCATATTTTTCCACATATTTTATATATATATATATATATATGAAATTATCAAAGATCTTTTAAGATCTAGCAATATTATATGTTTATATTAAACAATTAGTGAAAAAGAGTAAATTCTTTGATGATTTGTGGTTTCTCAGACTGGGCACATCTTTTTTTTGTACAGATATTTTATATCTAGCTTGTTTTTTTTCTATAAGAATCTCAGAAACTATTAATAATACAAAACAGCTGTTGTTGTTTCCTGTGGCACCGAATATATTGGATATACATACTGTATAAACTCACTGGCTACTTTTTTAGGTACACCTGTCCAACTGCTTGTTAACGCAAATTTCTAATCAGTCAATCACATGGCAGCAACTCAATGCATCGAGGCATGTAGACATGGTCAAGACGATCTGCTGCAGTTCAAACTGAGCATCAGAATGGGGAAGAAAGGCGATTTAAGTGACTTTGAACGTAGCATGGTTGTTAGTGCCAGACGGGTTGGTGTATTTCAGAAACTACTGATCTACTGGGATTTTCATGCACAACCATCTCTATGGTTTACAAAGAATGGTCCGAAAAAGAGGAAATATTCAGTGAGCGGCAGTTTTGTGGGAACAAATGCCTTGTTGATGTCAGAGACCAGAGGAGAATGGCCAGACTGGTTAGAGGTGATAGAATAGCAACAGTAACTTAAATAATCACTCGTTACAACCGAGGTATGCAGAAGAGCATCTCTGAATGCACAACATGTCAAACCATGAGGCGGATGGGCTACAGCAGCAGAAGATCACACCGGGTGCCACTCCTGTCAGCTAAGAACAGGAAACTGAGGCTACAATTCGCACAGGCTCACCAAAATTGGACAATAGAAGATTTGAAAAAGCGTTTCCTGGTCTGATGAGTCTCGATTTCAGTTGCAACGTTGAGATGGTAGAGGCATAATTTGGCATCAACAACATGAAGGCATGGATACTTGAGTTCGTTGTACTGAAATGGCCTTCACGGTCACCAGACCTCAATCCAATAGAGCACCTTTGGGATGTGGTGGAACGGGAGATTTAGCATCATGGACGTGCAGCTGAAAAAGCTGCAGCAACCGCGTGATGCTATCATGTCAATATAGACTAAAATCTCTGAGGAATATTTCCAGTACCTTGTTGAATCTATGCCACGATGGCAAAAGGGGGTCACACCTGGCACTAGTAAGGTGTACCTAATAAAGTGGCCGGTGAATATATGTAAATATATATAGGATTTTGTATGTGACTATTTATTAATTGGTCTGTTTGTTAATATATAAAGCAAAAAATGAGTTTGCATAATGTGTACAGATTTTTCTGCACATTTTTTTCTTGTTATTTTATACATTTTAAATAAATAAAAAACTGCAGGCATTGGTAAAATTACTGTACACATGTATTAGTGAATATAAACAATGATATATACATAATACATTATTCATATATAAGGAACTATATATAGGCCTACATTTCCTTCGGACAATGATTGCAGAAATGTTTGTGTAAAATTCTTCAGTAAATGTAACCATGATTAAAATGATCATTTGACACCACTTCTTCTGCTCTCTTGGAGTTGGCGAAGTCAAGCGGGGTGTTGCTCAGCCTGACACAGTGTCTAAGAATGCAGAGAAGCCTCTAGGGTTAATGTTTGCGCCTGCGTCACCGACGACTCTCCGTCGATCATTTCCAGCCTAACCAACCCAAACAAGCGCGAGCATATGTGCATGAGATTCAGAAGCCTTGAACGTCCTTCCTCTCTCCATACTCACGATGATGTCAGCAGGATCGGGGCAGGTTGCGGCTCTTAGCAGTGCGGCGGTTGAAGAGCGAAACAATGGCGGTGTTGATAGAGAAACCCAGCTCCACCTGTAGGGCCTGATTTTTATCTCCCCTCCCCCAGGCCCTTCTTGTCATCGCTCTTTGCGGCGTTCATTAAACGCAGTCAGACTTGAGCAGCAAAGAAGAGCCCAAGTCACCCATGTGAGAGAGAGAGAGAGGGAGGAGAGAAAAAAAGGAGAATTACCTAAGCCTTTTGTCTCTCAGAGTGTGGCTCAGCTAATGTCTTGAAGGCATGCTGGTCTCTTCACAAAGCCTTCTCCCCAAACAATAGAGAAGACAGCATGTAGTTTGGCATGCAAAACGTATAAAGCCAAGGCTCTTTGTTGCCTGTGGTGAGAGGTTTTCAGACTCATTTGGTCTGTTTGATTGGGCTGATAAGATGTCTGTCAGGGTCGGGTCAGACTGAGCATTTGTTGTGCTGACAGTGTGATGATTGAGACATTGGTGTCAATTAGGTGTTTGCGTATTGGGCTCGGCATAAGCGCTACAGTGCTTTAGCATGGCGGCTTCCTCCCACAAGTGTGCCAGCGTCACCTCCTTTTTATGCCTCCTCTTTGTCTGTGTATTCCCTCACTGAATTTATGAGCGCGTCCGTCCTCGTCGGCGGACGCTTCTTCTGTGTTCACACTCGAAGTGACAGAAGCTCTTAGCCCCTCTTCACACATCCTCACCCTTTTCCCTCCTCTGTGTCTTGCCCTCTCGCTCTCTCGCTCCCTCGTTCACCTTCTTCCTCCCCCAGTTTGTACTCTTTGTTGTGGCCTAAAGCTATTTAAGGGTGCAGGATGGAGCTGGTCTCATGAGAGGCCCTGGACAAATAGTAGGAGTGTTTACTGCGGAGGCACTGATATGTCCTTTGGGGCTGAGCTGAACTGAACGTGCAGCTGCAGGAAAAAAAGCACGGTCCAAGGCCTTTGTGCTGTCCCCTTTCACCTGTCCACAGGAATCCTCCTTAAACCAAGGGCATATTATTTTAAGGAATTTGTACTTTACTTGAGGGCTGTTGAGCTGAAAGCCTCTACTCAAGCGCATGTCTGAGGAAACAGTCATGCTTCGTGTACCACTGAAGAGTGGAGAGTAATGGCTGCCGATCTTCCAGCCATCACAGGAAAAACATTATCCAAGTAGAACGTGGTTGTTTTGAATTGTAGTATTTCATTGCTTTGAGTTTGGATTGTACACATAAAGAATGTGAGCATGAACTTTCAAACATCAGAAAAGCAGAGGCCTATATTGTTAAAAGTACATATTCAGGTCCGTTTAAACAGGAAGAAATGCATTAAAAACAATGCACAGTTTTGTACGGAAGTAAAATGGGAATCTCAAACTACTGTAAAGTTTTCCCCTAAAATATATTTTCTAATTATTACATATATAGGACTGTGCTTCAGAAAGGTAGAGTAACAAGAAGCTTATGATGTTGTTTTATAAAGCTGTTCTCGAAAGCATTGTCAGGTATGGTATCTGTACAGTGCAAATCTAAGTTGATGCATCTCTTAAAGACAGGATGGAAATGTGCTGGGCATGATGGATATTTTAACCTTCAAGTTTTGTATGAGAATTGTGTCCTTAATCAGGTGGAAAGGATTCTGAATGATCCAACTCATTTTTTGTTTCCACTTTATGAACTGCTTCCCTCTGGTAGGAGATATAGAGTCTCTATAAGTGTAGGTTGAACCGATATAAGAAGTCCTTTGCTCGTTTTAGTGGGTTTAATCTTAATTAGTATTATAATTATTGTAACTACTGTACTTTGTATTGTTTGTTCTTATGGAATGTTTGCAGCAATATGGTCATGCCCGTAGCAAATTTCCTGTCAAGGACAATAACTATTACTATTACTACTACTACTACTAGGGTATATATTGTAAGTAAACATGCATAGAAGTACATTTTTACCTGGAGCAAATTGTATTAAAATTATGCAAGCAATGCATGGTTTAATTGTAAGAAAGAAAAATGGGACCTCAATGTAAAGTTTACCCCCAAAATATTTTATTATTATTTAATAAAGATAGAATTCTTATACATTTTAGACCCAGTGACTAGCTTAAGGTGTCAAAATACTTTTCTTCTTATTATGGTGTGGATGCAAGGGATCCACTTCCTGCAATATAGTAAAAAATAAATATTCTGCATTAAAGCCCAAATAACATGAATTTAAATATGTTTGCCTGCACAGCAGCATGGATTATTCAGAAAATATTCAATCATTCATTCCCTTAATCTCGGGATCGCCACAGTGGAATAAACCACCAACTTATCCAGAAAGTTTGACGTAGCGGATGCCCTTCCAGCTGCAACCCATCTCTGGGAAACATCCATACACACTCATTCACACACATACACTACGGACAATTTAGCTCACCCAATTCACCTATACCACATGTCTTTGGAGCAACCGGAGGAAACCCACGCAACCACGAGAACATGCAAACTCCATGCAGAAGTGCCAACTGACCCAGCAGGGGCTCGAACCAGCAACCTTCTTGCTGTGAGGTGAACGTTCTACCCACTACGCCACCGTGGCGCCTCTATTCAGAAAACATAATTATATAAAATCCAGATATACTGTATTTTGCCAATAGACAAAATAAATATTATGATTTTAATGCCAAAATTAGTAGAATATCAAGTTAAAAAAATCATGTTTCATGAAGATATTTTGATTGAACTTAAATATACTAATATGCACTGCTAAGAAATTAATTTGGGCAACTTTAAACACAATTTTCAATTTTATTTGAACAATCAGCTTCCAGATTTTCTAATATTTTGCAGTATCTACATTTCAGTAGAATTTGCCGATCCCCCAATGAGGATTAGGAGTATGGGAAACGCATCCTTTTATCTTGTCATATCATATGAATTTGTAAGAATTAGCCACTTTCCTGAAAACACATAAAATAGTTACAATTCCTCATGAAATCAGGCTGATATATCCTAACAAACTATACATCAATGGAAGGCTTATATATCAGCTTTCAGATCAAACATAAATCCCAATTTTCTAAAAATGTACTGGTTTAGTGGTCCAGGGTCACATTTATTTGTATGGCTTTCTTTTCTAAGCAAATCCTGCAACTTACAACCACAAGCTAAAGATAAAACAGATGAACACAATGGACATTTGCTTTAACTTCTTACAAAGAAATATTCCAAAAAATAAAGTCAAAACTGTAACAAAGATTAATATTACGAATAAACAAACAAAACAATTGATTGATTTTTAACTGAGTATTTCTAAAATGTTGGCACATCACCCGAACTTCAACTTAACATAAGCTTCAATGCTCACAATGCAGCTGCTTATGGAAATGAGTCCAAACGAAGCCCAAATACATTTCTGCTTTCCCCTTTAATCGCCTCTCCTAAATCATGTTTTGCTATAACAGTGGCATTGATGTGAATTGTACAGTCTGTCTCGCCCTCCAGTAATCAAGCTTCTTTGAGACAGGAAACAGTCAATGGAAATGGCCAGTCTCCTAAATGAGCCTCTTCACAAAATCGTCTGAATGGCTTCAAAAAGAGCCCGGACAGAAAGCACCGTTGTCTGTCTCACACAGGGTGATTGCCTGGATGTTTCTAATGGTGTTAGGGGGTGATTTTACGCACAGCAGGCCTCTAGGCTTCGCTCGCCTCCATGCGGCCCAAGAGGCTTATGTGACTAGCGGTGACTAGCGGTGACTAGCGCGAGGTGTGGGTGCTCATCCTGATAACCGGCGTGCGTGTGTGTGTGTTTGAGCACAGCAGATGCCCCAGGTCTACATTAGACCTCATTTGCATGTTCAAATAAGTCAAAATCCACAATAGAATAAATAGCAGCAAAAGGGCACAGCTTTAGATGAATGACAATGAGATCAGGTTGCGGAAGATTAGATATTACTTTGGAATGTCACCCTGATCCGTGAGGCTCGTCTCTATGGATACCGGTCGTCTAGATACAATGCAGATGTATGTGCAAGCATGACAGTGAAGTTACAGCAGCCGTGACATGGACTGCGCTGTGCCATTGTCTTTGTTCTCTTTGATTAGACTGTGTTACTTAATTCTACTGCTCGTGGTGACAACAGATTTTTACTTTATGTTTATATTATTAGTTGACTTTTCTTGCTTCCTGTATTTTGATTATTTTCTTTTTCAAATATTTCCTCAATGTTTTTTTAACAGAACAAGGAATTTTTCACAGTATTTCCTGCAATCTTTCTTGTTTGTCTTATCAGTTTTATTTCAGCTAGAATAAAAGTAGTTTTTTTATTGTTTAGAAACCATTTTAAGGTCAATATTATATATTATAATGACTTCTGCTGTTGTAGCCCATCTGCCTCAAGGTTGGATGTTTTGTGCATTTAGAGATGCTCTTCTACATACCTCGGTTGTAACGTGTGGTTATTTGAGTTGCCTTTCAATCACCTCAAACCAGTTTGGCCATTCTCCTCTGACCTCTGGCATACACAAGGCATTTGCGCCCATAGAACTGCTGCTCACTGGATATTTTCTCTTTTTCGGACCATTCTGTGTAAATCCTGTAGAAGGTGGTGCGTGAAAATTCCAGTAGATCAGCAGTTTCTGAAATACTCACATCAACTCATCTGGCACCAACAATCATGCCATGTTCAGAGTCACATAAATCATCTTTCTTCCCCATTCTGATGCTCAGTTTGAACTGCAGCAGATCGTCTTGACCACGTATACATGCCTAAATGCATTTAGTTGCAGCCATGTAATTGGCTGATTAGAATTTAGCGTTAACAAGCAGGTCTACCTTCTGTAATAAAGCCAGTGAATGTGTGTGTGTGTGTATAATAATGTGTGTGTGTGTATGTATAATATTAATCTTTCATAAACCTACAGATGTTTGTCATTTCTTACAAATTTTGAAGTCTACTTTTTTGTTGGCTGCTGGGCTGATGAGGTATTTGGTTTAAAAGAAGCAGCCATTATCTTTACAAGAAACGGGTACGTGTCACTGTGCGGGTATGCAATCTCAGAACACATTCTTTGCAGCCATTGTTTAACCTTTGTGAGTTGATGCCTCCAGCTCTCTGCTCTCTGCTGCTGTGTTTCAGTGAGGTCTCACCCTGCTGAGAGTCTGCTCTTCACTCCTGCATGACTGCAACTGAGTATGACAGGACAGAGAGCTGTTGCTGTGGTAGCTGTGCGAGTCTGGGTGTAGTCAGATAGGGAAACACATTTGGTCCTCCTATACTGTAGATCATTTCTATTTTTAAAAAATACACTCCTTGTGAGGATTTTAACCACAGATAGTTGCAGAATTCTATTGGATTGGTGAGAATTAGTTTAATTTAACTTGAAAATGTCTCATTAAATGCAAGGTATAATGGTTATTGACACAGTCCAAAATATATGGGCAAAACGAAATCAATACCAGTGGTTGCTGATTTGCCATATGTTATATTTGCCCTCTAAGCAGGGTTGAGCCTGGTTAGCATATGTATGGCCCTACTGTAGGTTGCTGTTGGTAGGGGTTAGTGAGGCCAGCAGGGGTGCTTAACCTGTGTTCTGTGTGGGTCATAATGCCCCAGTATGGGATGAGACAGGGCAACTATTTAGCACAATGGACATACATGTAAACATTGTAAACATTCCTTCAATATCCTGCCTACTAACCACCCACACACCTACAACTGCTTATTAATGAAACTAATAAAATGAATGCACAACAAGGAAGCACAAAACAAACACACCAAAATGTTAGACCTACACAAAAGTATACGAGGAAGCTAAATGGCTTACTCCACCTTAGCACTGTAAGCCTTACATTACATAAAAACCCTGTTTTGTGTTGACACAAGACAACATACCAGAACAATAAGCTATGAGTTCATGCTTGTTTTCCTCGCTCCACTGTCTCTGAGCAACCACCATCTTGTTTGAATTTTTATGACAGTTCCAAGACGGTCAGGTGATTTGCTGCTAGCATTCTGATTGGAGGATCTCAAAGAATTGGTAACGAGTGATCTAACAGATCCAGATCTGTTGCCTATTTTCTGTGGGAAAGTAGACATTGCTCTGCAACATTGCTCTAAAAGTTGCCCCATTGATAATCCCCTTAAGGAGCTAATTTTTTAAAAATATTTGAATTTTTGAGATGCTAATACCGAGTTCCTGACTTTCTGTGGTCATTAAAAATCAGCCACTTTATTTTGATGGTCCGTTTGTTGAATTTAAGTTACATTACAACTAATTCTTATCAGATTATAAGTAGACTGTTAGGTTGGGGTTAGGGGTAGGGTTAGTGTAAGTTGACATGTACTTGCAAAGTTTCTTATGGTCAGTTACTGTAAGTGTCTGTTGAATGTCAGTATCGACAGATAATAAGTAGACAGTCTACTAATACTCAAATGGACCATCGAAATAAAGTGTTACCTAAAAATCCTATTGCACTTCTTGTAAGAGTATTGTGGTTCTAGGCTCTAAAACAAAACCAAAGAACAAACTGATATTATGTACTTTAGAAGAAAATCATGCCAAATTAAGTTTGTTTCATCAGTTTAGAAAAGATAATCAAAGCAAACTTTCTGAAGCTCCTAAATGCTTTTCAGCCACCATTGGTCATTGAAAATAACGCAATCAGTGGTGTGGTCTGGAACTCCGCCTTCATTGATATGAAATTGTTTTCTCATCTATCTCCAAGGAGGAGTTAGCCTTGCACATTACAGTGGCTAATCTTGACTGTTTCAGCCAAATGTTGCATGGTTTTACAGGCTAGTACTCTGTGTGTCAAGGCAAGTCTCTATGTGTGTAGTGTAACTATGTTTTCTTTGCTATTTAGCATGTTTCACATATAACGTTTGCCTTTTCAGAAGACTGTCAAAGTGTGCAGTGCACATTTGGAAGTGTGAACAATGCAGTTCGTCCTCCGTGCTCTGAAATAGCTGAATAAAACAAGCAAACTTGCCATCAATCTTTCTTTTAACGTTAAATGAATGCACATACCACCTACTTTGCTTGTTCTTGTTATATGCCATAGACCAATAGATCAGGGGTGTCCAAACTTGGTCCTGAGGGCCAATGTCCTGCAGATTTTAGCTCCAACTTGCCTCAACACACCTGCATGGAACTTTCTAGAAAGCCTAGTTAGAGCTTGATTAGATAGCCCAGGTGTGTCTGATTGAGGTTGGAAGTAAACTTTGCAGGACACCGGCCCTCCAGGACAGAGTTTGGACACCCCTAGAATGGATCAATGCTCCTGCCACAAAATGGTTAATGAAACTGAAAGTTATGAAATTCTCATAACCACCAAACTTGTTCCTGGAGGTCCGGTGTCCTGCAGATTTTAGCTCCAACCCTAATCAAACACACCTGAACAAGCTAATCAAGCTCTCACTAGGTATACTTGAAACATCCAGGCAGGTGTTTTGAGACAAGCTGAAGCTAAACCCTGCAGGACACCGGACCTCCAGGACCGAGATGGGTGATCCCTGGTGTAAGGTTTACACTTGCGTAATTGTACACTAAATCAGTAAATTATTGCTCAGACTTTTCAAAAATGATTTCTGACAACATAAAAAAGACAAAGAACTTTGTTTGAAGTATATCAAGGCCTTATCCCTGGTGTCCTTTCCAAGTTCGCTCCATCAGCCCTCACCTATCATTCATTCATTCATTCATTTTCTTTTCGGCTTAGTCCCTTTATTAATCCGGGGTCGCCACAGTGGAATGAACCGCCAACTTATCCGGCATTTGTTTTACGCAGCGGATGCCCTTCCAGCCACAACCCATCTCTGGGAAAGCCCTCACCTATCAAGGTCTCCAAATAATCTCCATCCAACTATAGCTGGTGTGTGGTGAGGACACTGGCACTGTAAGTACCTTCATGCTGAATGATATAAAACACATGTCCTCCATCTCTGCCGCTTACAACAACAGCAGCAGCAGCAGCTCACGTGAGTTTGCACCCATGCATACTTCATTATATGCGACAGGAAATTCGCATTCCAGCCAGTCATGAATACTCTAAGGACCGTTTGCCCGAGGCTGTGGATCAATTTTAATAACGTTGTAAATAATGTTCAGTTTCTTGAGCAGACCAATCACTTTGCTTCCCAAGCCTTCAATGTATCTTCAGGAGCTACGGTGTTTATTTCGTTTTTCGTACATTCGTTTTCGTTACACTCAAAGCGCCGCTCACTTGCATTCGATCATGGGCACAACAGCTGGGAAGCTGAGAAAAGGTCCATTGTTTCAGGGATTTAGCATTTTGGTTGGTTTTTAACTTCTCGTGATCCTGGAAAGTGTGATCACACTCCTTCTGTTTTCAAGTCCACTTGCAATCATTCAGTAGCAACATTGTAAACACTTGTGTTCTCTTTTTTTCTTTCATCACTGCCTGCTTATTGTCAGTAAAGAGCAACACAACTAGCCTCTCACTCTCTCCAGCAGCATGACAAGCTAAAGGAGTTCTTTGTAAACACAATTAAGCTGTGAAATCATGTTTAATTACTTTCCTGCTGTCTCCAGTTCTTTAAGGATTCTCTCTCAAACAGCAGCTTAAAATACAGGCACCTGCCGGGCTGCTCATTTCCCCACACTTGGTCCTGCAGAAATGTCAACACAACAGCAGCATTCGGGGTCGCGGTCTGGTATCTCGCTGTACCTGGAACAGCACCGGTCCACTTAACATCATGCACTCTGAAAGCGCAGTAAATTAAAGATCATAAATCATGCACTATTCATAAGAGTCTCCATCCGGCAACCCTCCTCCTCCCCCTCTAATGGCATTGAGCGTTCGCAGGCCTCCGAAGCGCTCCGTCCCATCCTGTCCTTTTGACTGAGCATAGTGTTCTGGACCACTGCATTAAAAGCTGATACCCTGAGCAAAGCCAAATGCTCTCCATCAACCCCCATCTCACGAGACCATTGTCTGCTAGAAGAACCACCAGATGGTCTGCACCATATCGGCCAAGGTATCAGTTTTACACCAGGGGAAGCACCGGGGATCGGCTCCAAAGCAATTATCATCGGAGTATAATTGAGAGATACATTATATAGTGGTGTGGCTTTCTTGTTCTGTCTGGGTCTTATGTGCGAGCGTACTCGGTTCAGGCTATATCGGGCTCGGATATTTGGAAACAACGACAACGGTGGAAAGGTAATTCACCATTACATAGGTCATGGCCCACATAATCCAGTGCACTCTCGCTAATGACTGATAACATGAGGCAGGCAAGGTGTGTCAGCCCTCATCAGTCTTTCTAATTAGAGATGTGAGCTCACATCTTTCATAAGCCCTCCCTCATGGACACCATTAAACATCAGCCCACACATATATACACTTACATGCTGTTGTGAACGACCCAAAAGGAGATGCCTTGACTCGGTGTAACTGCTCCATTCGTCAACTCTTTCTCCATCTTAGCGGGATGGCTTTCCAGAATTACTGATGTCCATCCTGTCAAGACCTCTCGCCGCTTATGCAGATACACACTCATGGTGGAGGATGGCGGGTGGAATGTGGACTCATCTCCTTAATTGAGGACGGAAAGAAAAAATAGGTAATTCATTTCATTCTCTTCATGAAGTCGCTGGCCATTGGATAGAGGAGGGAGGTGTGGTACAAGATTTTAATCGCTGCTGAAGAGGATACAAAGAAGGACAAATGTGATTGAATTGATCCAGTTAATCCAGTTAGGTAGTTTGTCACTTGTCTGAAATAAAACTGTAATCATACACCTTTCAAAATAAAGGATTTAAAAGGAGGTTCTTACAGCGATGCCATGGAGGAACCATTTTCATCAATAGGTTGATAAAAGAAAATGTATTCTTAGTGCGAGGAAGATTTTAATAATCTAAAGAACCTTTAATGTAATCACGTTTCTGTAATGTTAAAGTTAATTTGCTACATGGAGCCATTGGTGCAAAATAATGGCTCAGGTTATCCCTCAAGCAAATCTGGTGTAACAATGAACAAAATCAATCCTGAAGGATTTTTGTTTAGAGTTTGTTTTAAGAGTTCAAAAGTTGCAGAAGCAAAGTCTTTGGGAAAGTTATTTTCTGTTGGTAAACATATTCAAACATTAGTCTGTGGTGAAAGTTTAATAGGTAGGTGCGTCTCTGAGGCTCCACCTCCTTTAACATGGGAATCTTCATTTAATTGCATCTTTTCAGTCTGTCGAGGTCAGACATCAGTGTAGAAATATAAAAACACAAATGCTGCTTTATGAAGTCTGACACAGTTTTTCATGTTTAATACCATAAAGGTGCTCAATTAAAACCAAACTGAACTTCAACACTGAAAACTGAGCACTGTTTCAATTTACGATAATCAATGTGAAGCTGCTTTGACACAATCTACATTGTAAAAGCGCTATAGAAATAAAGATGAATTGAATTGAATTTAATTAAAGTGGGCGCCACGGTGGCCTAGTGGTTAGCCCGTTCGCCTCACAGCAAGAAGGTCGCTGGTTCGATCCCCGGCTGGGCCAGTTGGCATTTCTGTGTGGAGTTTGCATGTTCTCCCCGTGGTTGCGTGGGTTTCCTACGGGTGCTCCGGTTTCCCCCACAGTCCAAAGACATGTGGTACAGGTGAATTGGGTAGGCTAAATTGTCTGTAGTGTATGTGTGTGTTTCCCAGAGATGGGTTGTGGCTGGAAGGGCATCCGCTGCGTAAAACAAATGCTGGATAAGTTGGCGGTTCATTCCGCTGTGGCGACCCCGGATTAATAAAGGGACTAAGCCGAAAAGAAAATGAATGAATGAATGAACTAAAGTGCAGTAGGTGATCTGCCAAAATGCTAACCGGTTAGCATAATATCTTTGACACACAGTCCCTCCCCTGCTGTCTAAAGCCACGCCTCTTGACACACGAACATGCACAGTAAAGATGACAGCAAACAACCCACTAGTTCATGTCATTCGCCAGCTAGGATTGTAGCGGTGTCCAGGAATTGCACCTATTACAGTATTAAGCCAAACTTACATGTTATTTCAGACAGAATATTCAAAATAGCATGGTAAACACTATTGGGAGCGCGTCACAGGTTGTCATTGTTCAAAAATGAACCAATGTGATATGCATATAAAACCAACTTGACTTCAGTAAAGCAGGCTAGGCGGCATAGCACTAATTACGTTTGTTTTGTGGTTAAACTAAATAAAATTTACATTATCGATGCTGTATGAAGTCCCTTATGAAACTAAAAATAGTCAAATCAATCTTTCACCGGAAGACCTATTTAACCTATTTGTAATAACACAATCTACATCAGCTTTGTGTGACTAAAATAGTTTTAAAACAGAACATTGCATGTCTAAAAGAAATACTTCAGCCATGGTGTCGTCCTTCCTCCAGTGTACAAAAGTAACTCAAATAATGATTCAGGATTTTAAAGTTTTGATTCAGCATTTGATTTTACCACGACCGTGATTGTCTCGTGTGCACATGAATGCGCATGCACGCGCTAATGGCAGATCTACGCGAAGAGAAGCCCAATGGTACAAATCTACACTTGCTGACAGACAATTTGGGCTACTTATCAGAATTATGGGAAATATCATGCCAACAATATTTAATTGGAGGTACTTTTTTTTTTATGCCTTACCCAGAATATAAAAATACAGTTACTTTAATCAGTTACTTTAATCATCAATCAATAAGAGACCTTCAACCAGCACAACAAGTATTTTTTTCTGAAGACAATGACCTACTGCACCTTTAAATGAACATTCATTAATTCATTTTCTTTTTGGCTTAGTCCCTTTATTAATGAGTGGTCGCCACAGCGGAGTGAACTGCCAACTTAACCAGCATATGTTGTATGCAGCGGATGCCCTTCCAGCTGCAACACATAACTGGGAAACACCCATACATTCTCATTCACACACATACACTAAGGACAATTTAGCTTACCCAATTCACCTGTACTGCATGTCTTTGGACTTGTGGGGGAACCCAGAGCACCCGGAGGAACGAACCCCCCACATGAACACGCGGAGAACATGCAAACTCCACACAGAAACTGACCCAGCAGAGGCTCAAACCAGTGACCTTCTTGCTACCCACTGCGCCCCCGCGTCGCCCCTTTAAAGGAACATGCTATATAAAAAGCTACATATACAAACACTAACATTGCTGTGATCAAATTATATTTCAGCTGCTTGTTCTATTGTCATTTTATTATTGTCTTCTTTTTTTTTTGCTACTCAGAGGAAAACCCACAGTTAGCACCTTAAGAGTGTTGTGATGCTTGCTAACAGATGTTTGCTGCCTCTGCACAAGTATTAGGTAACTCTAAATTAAAAACCAAAAACATAACTTCTCTCTCTGAATATATGAGGGCCTTCAAAAACCCTTATGCTGGAGAGTGCAGGTGGCACTTACACTTTTCATAAATCAGTGAGGAAAATTGAAAATGTCCTAAAATTGTTTTGGATATAAAAACATTTAAAAAATGATTTAATAATAATAATAATAATAATAATAATAATAATAATAATAAAAATAAAAATAATAGTTATTCTTCTTCTTCTTCTTCTTCTTCTTATTATTATTATTATTATTATTATTATTATTATTATTATTATTATTATTATTATT
>CAIGQQ010034181.1:11080073-11125040 GCA_903798035.1 Danio albolineatus
TTATTATTATTATTATTATTATTATTATTATTATTATTATTATTATTCATTCATTCTCTTTTCGGCTTAGTTCCTTTATTAATCTGGGGTCGCCACAGCGGAATACACCGCCAACTTATCCAGCATATGTTTTAAGCAGCGGATGCCCTTCCAGCTGCAACCCATCTCTGGGAAACATCCATACACACTCATTCACTACGGACTATTTAGCCTACCCAATTCACCTATACCACATGTCTTTGGATTTGTGGGGGAAACCGGAGCACCCAGAGGAAACCCACGCAACCATGGGGAGAACATGCCAACTCCTCACAGAACTGCCAACTGACCCAGCCAGGGTTTGAACCAGCGACCTTCTTGCTGTGAGGTGAACGTGCTACCCACTACTATTATTATTATTATCATTATCATTATCATTATCATTATTATCATTATCGTTATCGTTGTCGTTGTTATTATTATTATTATTATTATTATTATTATATTGGCGACGCAGTGGCCCAATGTTATTATATTATATGTTATTATATTATATAAAATTTATGTATTAAATGTTGTTCTTTAGATAAAAATACAATAGGTGATGACTACTGGCAATTAATGAAAACATGAAAAACTTAGGCAATGCTTTACATAATTTAAGTCATATTAATTTATATTATACCATGTTATATTTTACCTAAAATCTGAGCATATAATATTACTTAAAATACAAAAAATTAGTTTTAGAAGAAGATTTCAAAATGAATGACAACTTGAACAAATAATTATATTTTATTTATTTTCAAATAATAGTTTCAGTAAATACACATTTTTATTTGATTTATTTTACATTTCCTCTCATAAAAATATTTATTGGGCGCCAGTTTTGCATATTAATGATTTCAAAGAATCTGAAGACTGGAGTAATGACTGTTTTAAAACAAATCACAGGAATAAATTATAGTCAATGTCAAATTTTTCAAATAAACAATATTCAACTGGGGGCGACACGGTGGCGCAGTAGGTAGTGCTGTCGCCTCACAGCAAGAAGGTTGCTGGTTCGAGCCTCGGTCAGTTGGCATTTCTGTGTGGAGTTTGCATGTTCTCCCCGTGTTCTCCCCGTGGGTTTCCTCCGGGTGCTCCGGTTTCCCCCACAAGTCCAAAGACATACAGTAAAGGTGAATTGGGTAGGCTAAATTGTCCGTAGTGTGTGTGAATGAAGATGTATGGATGTTTCCTAGAGATGGGATGTGGCTGTAAGGGCATCCGCTGTATGAAACAAATGCTGGATAAGTTGGTGGTTCATTCCGCTGTGGCGACCCCGGATTAATAAAGGGACTAAGCCGACAAGAAAATGAATGAATGAATTAAATATTCATCTGCAACAATTTTTACAATTATTACCGTAATAGTAATCTATAGTAATATAAAAAATGACATTTCTATTGTTTGGGAGAATTAAGTTCACCTCAAGCTAGTCCTTCATATTCTCTTTGCTTAGCTAATTTATAGCAACCAAAAAAAATTACCAAAATACAAGCTTTGTGAGGGACGCGCTGTCCATCTTCACATGGACAGTGTCTCTCTGCATGTGATGGAGCCTGCATAGGCAGTCCGGACACTGATTAGGACACTAGCAAAGGCAAGGCACAGCTGTTTTATCACACACTCTTCATGACCCGCTCCCCGCGAAACCCCCCCACCCCCCTCAGGCCTCTCCTAGTGTAAGGGTAAACCAAGTGCCAGACTGACAAATGGAGATCTGCTCCAACAATAAACACAGGGATGTGTGGACAGAGGAGCAGAAGATAGAGAGCACAGGCTCATTTAGAGGAGGTTACCGGCGGCACAGCTATTTCACGCTTTTCAAGAGATTTGAACAGATCTGTTTACAAAGCAGAGGAGAAATGATTGGGCTGGCTGCGTTTCCAATCACGGACAATTAAAAAGCCTCTCGCTTAGAAAGTCACAATAAAAGAAATCTAAATACCTCGGAAAAGAGGGTACGCTTTGTCCCTGCAAAATTTCTCTGCGGAATTTAATGCATTTCACAGTTTGTTTATTAGTGCTCCAGCCATGTGGAATGCAGAGTAATGGCACCACTGAGGGAACACATTGCAGGGACCATTAGCTAACTGGAGCAGCTCAGACACTGGGTTTTAGAGAGAGCTGTCCAAAGTGTGACACACTCACACACACACGCATGCACACGCACGCATGCACTTGTCCATGGAAAATACTTCTTTTACCCTTTTCACAGTTCCGATGAGTCATGCAGGTGTTTATTTGCAATATTCTTCTGCTGAAATTTGAAAGTGTCTTTAATTGTCACTTATCAGATTGTTTAAATGTCAAGGCTTACTAAATAAATAAGATTTTGCTAAATGGATAGTTCACTCACAAGTAAATTTTGCTGTGGATTTACTCACATTTAGGCTACCCATAGTAGTCATTGAGTTGCATTTAGATTAATCCAGGGATTCAGCGAAAAATCTTTAATGTTGAACAGAAGAAAAACACACTTACATCTTGGATTCCATGAGTTACAATTACAATTCTTACAATTTCAATTTATTTTTTCTTTATATTAAGTAGCCTTAACTAATATGTATTTACACAGAAATTAATAATTCGTTACAATGTACATATTGTGTAAATACATGGTTTTTATATTGTGCTTATGTTTGATTAAATACCTGTATGTAACTACATCTGTAAATACTTTCTGTAACTACATTTGTAAATACACTGTTGACCATCCCTTACACATTAACCCACCCTTAAACCTACCGATACCACCAAACTTGTCCTTAACCCTACCCCTATCCCAACTCAAGAGCACCACAACCGTTCTCAAATACATTATGAACACAGTAAGTACACTTTATTTATTTGTTTGATGCAAGTACATAGTAGTTAAGGACACTTAATATAAAGTGGGACCCTTTTTTTTAAGAGGTGAGTTATACCTTTTTATTCCATGGTCTGTTGAAATTCTTGATTCTGATTGGCTGGAGGGTGTGCATTATTTTTGTTGAAATGCACAGGTAGTTCCAGTCAGTTTTGATCACAGTTCGAAATAAATGCACTTCTCCCAAACGTTTACAGTTACCATAGCAACTAGCATGAGCTGCGCATGAAACCAATGAGGGCTGTTAATGGCGGACGGGAAATCCGCAAAATTAGGAAAATACTCATAAACTATGCCACAAAATCAAGTTTCAAGAGTTTTGCAAGCGAGAATGTAGTTATTTTAGAGTCAAATCGGCAGTTTGTGTGTACGGATAGCGTGTGTCACGTGCGAGTCGACGGAGGCAACGGAGGCGAGGATCCAAGAGCAGTATTTATTATAATAATCAGAAACAGTATGGCAAAAGGGCAAATCCAAAAATCGTAGTCAAAACAGGCATGAAATCACAAGACAGGCGGCAGGCAGGAATAATCAATATACAAGGCTGAGGTCAAACACGAAAAAAGACTGGAACAAAGAAAACCGTTGCTACTCACAAAAAAACAGATAACAATCTCGCTACGAGAACTGAGTGTGTGTGTGCTGCTTATGAGGTGCGTGCAATCAGTCGTGATAGTCCTCCGCTCGTGTGTGGCAATCAGTTGTGATATGACGCAGGTGTTGTGTGTGTGCTGCATGGCTGGAATTGAAGTCCGAACATGGCCGATCTGTAGTTCCCGGAAGTGTGTGTGTGAACCAGCGATCTCTGACAGCGGAAAGAGCAAGATCGCTGGCGATCGTGACAGTGTGTCTTTAAAAATGTTGGAAGCTCCAGGTGGTCAGCGGCAGCTCTGCGAACGGCTCCCCCCGAGCGAAGCTTAATGTCGGTCTGACCATCTCAAGACCCAACCATCTCAAGACCAGATCGTTAGGGGAATCTAACGGTCAGTCTTTGGACTTTTAAACCTATTACTTGTTCTCAAGTGTATTTTTTTGGCAGATCGCAAACTAGTTTCATAATTTAAGACCGTAAATAATGTAATATTACACTGATACTGCATGTTTGGCGGATTGTTTTTGTTTTAAATAAAGCAGAATGTTCTCCTACCTGTCCTGATGTTTTTTCACTATGCAAAATGTACCTAAAAAACTGCAGATTTCTGAAATAGACTTTGGTTGCCTCAAAGACTCTAGAGTACACTTGAAAATGCCTATTTAATTGATATGGTACCTTTTATAAGATTTGTATGTTTATTATGAAATGTAAATTGCAGAAATTCTGCTATATGGTAGGTAGCCCAGCTTTTTGTTAAGACAAAGCCAAGTCCTCCCTCGCCAGAGAAGAGGTAGAAAGTAGACAAAAGAAACGTGTGACTGAGAATGTGACTGGAAACGCACTCCAGGTGTGACTGGGAATGTCTTATTTATCCACCAGTGATTGGACTGATGGAATCGCTAATAATATTAGCAGGTATAAACTGCACGCACATGCTCTCTCTGTCTCCCTGTCTGCCTGCCTGTCAGCCTGTCACTGCTGATGCAGTGGAGGGACTAGAAAATCTAATGTAAAAACTGATGAAAATTCTGACAAATATTGTGCTGCAAAGACCATAACTATTTTAAACTTAGGCCTACCTTGGCAAATGACCATGGAATAAGCGGGATAATCAACGGCTTGCCGTGCGTTAAAGGATTTTAATGCACTTCGCGGAGGCGATTCCGCTGCGCGTCGTGTTGTCCTTTGCCTCCATGTCATGTATTAAAATCCTTTAACGCACGGCAAGCCGTTGATTATCCCTTACAGATTTATCTATGAATTGAATTTATTGTACATGTGTGTGTATATATATACTGCTATATAATAGTGAATATAATTTCCAAATATGTCCTAAAGAGACTGTCTAAGAGATTTTGATTTCATTCATTCATTTTACTTCAGCTTAGTCCCTTTATTTGTCAGGGGTCGCCACAGCGGAATAAACTGCCAATTATTCCAGCTCATGTTTTACGCAACGGATGCCCTTCCAGCTGCAACCCAGTACCAGGATAAACCCATACACGCTCACATTCACACGCATACACCACGCATACTAATTCACCTATAGCACATGTCTTTGAACTGTGGGGGAAACTGGAGCACACAGAGGAAACCCACGTGAACACAGGGAGAACATGGAAACTCCACACAGAAATCCCAACTGGCCCAGCCAGAACTCGAACAATCGACTTTCTTTCTGTGAGGCAACAGCGCTAGCCATTTTGTGTCGCCATTTTTAATTCAATTACCAATTTAATTCAAGCCACTTGAAGACCAACTAATAAAAGCAATAGAAAACATAGGCAATCAATGCAGCGCTGAAACGAACATAGTGAAATAAAGAAATTAAAATCGAATGAAATAAAACCTAAAAAAAGGGATCAGTTACAACACGCAAAAATGTACACATCCACTTGTACAGTTAGATGTTTATGAACTCCATTATGCTTTTACAAAATGGTAATTTTACGTTATTATGGACTTATATGTCATTAGAGGCAGCTAAGGTTTATATGTATTCTGGTTATTTCCCATATAGCTTGCTTTTTAACAACTTGGGCCCAATCCCAATTCTATTTTTGTACCCCTACCCCTTCCCCTTCCCCTTGGCCCTTACAACCGAGGGTTAAGGGGAAGGGCTTCAAAACTTACCCCTAAGAATTGGGACAGCACTTCAACACCTGCACACAACATTATATGTCATCGCCATCTCTTGCTTCATATGAGATCAGACGATCACGACTGCTGGAGTTATTCCAGTTGTGTTATTTTGTGGTGTTTATCTTCAAGAAATCACTGAAGGCGTATATTATGTTATCATAACGATCTAATGTGGCAAGAAGATCGGAACTGTACTGCGCATTTACTCTGTGGCCATACTCATCTATGTAACACACAAAATCAACATTAACATTATAGCAGACACTGTAAAAAGCTCATTCCCAGACACTAGACATTACTGACAGGGTATTCAAGTGCCATCGTGTGTCAGAATGTTGTGGCACTGCTGTACATGAGTTATGATTATGGATTATAGATCGCGAAATTTAATGGTTTTTTTTTTTTTTGCGTTTTTTTTTTAAGCATGATGGTAAAACACGAACGTGGTTATGAATATATCAAAACGTGTTTGTTTGTCATAAAAATTCGTAATAATGACAAAAAATACTAATTTGTGGATCTCCTTACTTTGGGGTTCAGCTATCCTGCCGCTGTGGCAGCTGCATTCTGGGACATTTTCTTACCCCTCCGTTTTAAGTGTGGTCGAAGTGATGTATAACCCTTGCCCTTAGCCCTACGCCTTCAAGCTAAAGAGAATTGGCACACCACTACCCCTTGACGTGAACGCGCAAAACGAGGGGTAGGGGTAAGGGCTAAGGGGTAGAATTGGGATTGGGCCTTGGTCTCAGAGGAGTTTAGTGACTCTAAGGGCGTACTCACACTATGCTATCCGAACTGTGCCCAGGCCCAAACGGGCCTGGGCACGATTGTGCCTCCTCCTCTCTCTCCCCCGACGGCCCGCACTCACACTGCGTTTAAAGCATCCGTACCCAAGCCCGCTTACGTCATTATAGTGCGACGTACTCAAGATAAACAGGAAGAGCTACGCTGAGCATGCTGAGCACAATGGAGTCCACAGCTTTAAGTTTGTTGGTGATTTTTTTGAGTCGTTTGCTCAGCAGTGGTGCACAACCCAGTCACAGCATAATGTTGAACAGGTCTATCGCCTTTGTGGCTCGGAAATTTTCACAAAATCGTGCTGCTCGTGCGTCGCAGCGAGTGACGTTGCGTCCTCAGTTTTGGTCTCAGGCGCGCTTGGCACTCACACTATAGCGTACCGCGCCTGAGCCCAAGTGAACTGGGCTCAAGCACACCTCTTCCAACCGGGCCAGGGCCGGCCAAACGAACCGTGCCTGAGCCCGATTCAGAGCGCTCACACTTCTCAAACGATCCGGGAAACGGGCCTGAGCACGGTTCGGATAGCATAGTGTGAGTACGGCCTAAAACCATTAGAGTCTTTATACAATCACACTTAAAGTTCTCAATAAGAAACTGGTATACCTAACAGCAAAAAAATCAGTGTACATTTAACTCAATTTGAGTTTAAATTAACACTCCTCTGGTGTACATATGACTCCCTCCATTTTGGAATTAAAATAACACTTGAAATTTGTACATTACTCACAGAGTTCATTTTAACACAGTAAGAGTTTATTCTTACATCAAACTGGAGTGTGTGTTACCCTTCAAAGTGTTATTATATTACCCTTTTTCCTATATTATCAATTGGTGTGACAGATAACAGTAATCAAATATGTTGAAAATAGTTTTATTTTATTAAATGTTCATTAATCTTTTTAGAAATAATTTCAATCCATTCAACTCTTTGCATTTTAAAATAAGTAAGTAAAACATACTGGTTTGATCACTGTTTGTCTGAAAGAACCAGTTCGAGTAAAAAAAATGGTCTTCCCATCACTAGTGGGAAATACACAGCATATCGGGTTAAATGTTTAAATATATATATTTTTTTTATATTTAAAAAAAATCTTAAATATACTGTTTTTCACATTCGTGTATTAAAATGTACTCTGGTTTTAACACTGAACAACACCAAAAAAAATCACTATATATTTAACACTGGAATTTTTGCTGTGCTCCATCACTGTCTAATATTGAAAAAGTATAATCAGCTAAGTTAGGAAAATATGATAAGGTTTGCAAATGCCTCTATGATGTATAAAATCATTATTAATGGTTTAACATCACCCCCATCTCTTAATCAGTTAGACAGTATTAGATCAACTGTTTATGATTCTACAGGAGGGCCATTGAAAAGAGACTGTATTATACCACTTAGGCAAAATAAGCTTAATCAGTCCTCATTTTCCATAGAGGTTGCACAAGAATGGAATATTATACCAACAACTGTAAGAGATATAGAAACATGAAGTCTTTAAGGACGGTTCAAATAAAGATACGGTTTATTAGTGCTGTTATGTCAACATTAAAATCCTATGCTTGGGGGGTCTCATGGGCACTTTGTTATGTAATTGTAAAGTTGTTTAACGTGTATTTTAATTATATTTTTTTCTTTAGGGTGACTTTTAACAATCTGTCCAGGGACATACACTTTTCAATGATTTTCAATTATTTATTAATGTATAATGTCCTTGTTAAGTAACAAGCAGTGATAAAAAGAAAGCTCCTACCTCCAGCGGGCAGAGTCAGATATTACTTACATCGATTTATTAAAAAAATGTAGTTAGACCAGCACTGAAGCATTGAAATGTTTCTTGGTCATAGTTGCGTACTGTATTTGGTAGCTGCTTTTTGTGACAAAATGAAGGAAAAAGGTGAGTGAAAAAAGAAAAATGAGAAGAAAATTAGGAGACCACTTTAAAGTTATTATCAGTTCTCTAACAGGTGGGTTTAATTTTCTTAAAATTGTCTTAAAATGTTAAATTAAAATATGATCATTTAGAGAAAGGGGTGCTCAATCCTGGTCCTGGAGATCTACCTTCCTACAGAGTTCAGCTCCAACCCTGATCAAACACACCTGAACCAATTAAATAGGACCTGGACAGTGCTTGATAATTACAGGCAGGTGTGTTTGATATGGGGTGCAACTGAAATCTGCAGGAAGGTAGATCTCCAGGACCAGGATTGAGCACCCCTGATTTAAAGCATTTTTAAGCAGAAAAAGACAGCAGAGTCTAAATAAATTGTCCATGTTTGTATCGAGGAAACAACCGCCTCCCTGCATCCACCAATCACCACACACACTATAAAGATATACCAGATTCCCTTAGCTATTATATTACCTGTTGGAATCTGTCTTCTTCATCTTTGCCTTCATCCCTCCAACCATACATCTGTCTGCCTACTGCAAAGAGAAAAGCCTCATTATCCAAAGCTATGTTGAACTGAAGTTCATTTGGAAGCTCTTCACTCACCAACTGCTGTTGATCCTCAATAAACCAGCCGGATATGTTTCCCTTGTGATGTCTTCTTCTGTTTGTTGACAGTATGCTTATACATATGTAGAGAATATGTGTTAAGTATATACAGCATATATAAAACATGTAATTTTTCTGAAAACAAATGGTCTAAATAATATTCTAATTTGATAATAAAAAACAATATCAGAAATTTACAAAGTAAACACGTGAACTATTTACTTAAAGCACATACCTATTAATGCCAAATCCAGAGAACCAACAATAACTTTTACTTTTTTTCCAGAGTTGTATGTTCAAAAAAGAGGTGACAGGTGAAGTTATTGACCTTTCATGTTATTGTCATACTAGGAACAACATGTTGGAGTAAATGTCACTTTCCAGCAAACAGGGAATGTTCTCACAACACTCCATAGTGTTTCTTAACAGTTGTGTAAATGTTAGCATATAAAGTTATTCAAATTATTTTGAAACGTAATAGAAAAACATACTTAGAGTATTAACAGGATGCGAATGGGATGTTCCAATAAAGTTTTAAATACATTTCTAAGACCATTACATTAAAGAGCCCCTATTATAGGTTTTTGAAAATGAGCTTCCATGGTGTGTGTAACACAGCACTAAGTGAATGAATCGAGTTGGGTTTGGATCTTTTGTTTGATTGCATCGACGTCGACATGTTACATCACAAATATGTAGTTCCAGTTCTGGTAAAATGTGAACCATCACTGACAGATGGAGATTCGGGAATAAATATTTTCACAACAATACCACAGTATAGCCAACCTAGTGCTGTGTTTGTTCCTGTCATTTTTCTGATGATTGATACAATAACCTACGCTGCAATGCGGGATTCGCCTGTCGTTTGCTATTGAAGGAGCAGCAGAGACTATGGGACCTTGTCAGAATTTGACAGGGACTTTGTCAGTAACTTTTACAGTTCAAATGGACCAGTTTCTTCTTCCTCCGGATCATAACATGTAAGTGTCATTAAAACTGTTGCCTCATTTTGTGTAGTTGCAAAATATGTATTAAATTGTGTGTTATAAGTTGTAATCGCCCCGCGCGGCCAGTAATCACATATCTATAATAGATCAGTGCTTGTACTGTACCTCTCAGGTTAAATCTTTATGGGGCTGTTCACATATTACGTCCAAAACCACGTTAAAAACGTGAAGCATGCTTCTTCCTTTACCGATTTAAATGCGTTTCTAAACTTGTGATCCTCTGCCGTTGGTCTATGCTCTGGCGCGGTCAATTTTCAAAACAGTTCTACTTTTGCCACTGTGTTAATTAATACTGAATGTGTGTCGTTATTACTTGGGGTTAGGTTGAAGAGTAGGGTAACATGCTGGTGTTTAACTGCATTGCTTTATTGCATTCTTACATTAGACTCTCACATACTCTGCTACTTCATATTGTAGCCGTGGGGGGGCATTTCTCTCTGTCTTGTGCTTAACGCAGTTGACCAATCACAACAGACTGGATTATCGGTCCAATCAGCACAGATTATCTTCGCACAAAGAAGGGGTTTGGGAAGAAATGAATCACTGAACGAATCATATGGGAGTCACTGGGATAATTATGTAAAGATAAATGCATATTATGAGACAATGAAAGTGTTATGAAAGCTTTTTGTATAACATTATTATGACCAAAAAATAATAATGTTTTTTACATTATCTATAAAAACATTCTACAACTTTTTTATAACTAAGTATGTCAGAGTAATATTTATACAGAGAATATGTTTATAATGTGGATGGAATGCTCTTGGTTTAAATAATGTTCTGAAAACATTAATATAACATGAGACATCATAACATGAGATCATTCATTCATTTTTCTTTGGCTTAGTCCCTTTATTCATTAGAGGTCGCCACAGCAGAATGAACCTCTAACTTATCCAGCAAATGTTTTACACAGCGGATGCCCTTCCAGCTGCAACCCAGTACTGGAAAACATCCATACACACTCATTCACACATACACTATGCACTCTAAAAAAAAGGTGCTAAATAGCACCAAAACTGGTTCTTTGGTCGTAACAAGGGGGAACCTTTTTTGGTGCTATACAGCACCTTAAAAAAATAGGTGCTATATAGTACTTTTGTCAAATGGTGCTATATAGCACCTATATTTAAAGGTGCTCATAACGTTACTTTACCCTTTCCGCAAATAATACCGGCATAAGAGTTATGAGAATTAGCTATAAGAACAAGTGCTTACCAGTAGTAGTGGTGCTATATAGCACTTTAAACCCCTCAAAGAACCACTTAAAAACCTTTATGATGTTTTAAAGGTTCTTTACACAGTAAAAGTGCTAAATAGCACCTCAAATATCGCAAAGAACTTCTGAAGAACCACTGAAGAACCTTTTTTTTAAGAGTGTGGCCAATTTAGTTTTATTCAACTATAAACTAAACGTATTCAACTATAAACTATAAACTTGTCCTAGGGCCAGATGGAATCTGCGGACATTTTTTGCTATTTCTGCGAAGTATTTTGTTACAAATCTGCGGATTTATGCGGAATGATTTTAGGAGTATTATAACTAAAAACTTAATATATGAAATAAAAGTAATACCTTTTTAACTTGTATTTAATGTTTACAATGCGAATCCAATTAGATCCACTTCATTTGGTAAACAAAGCAAGCCTCTCATGTAAAATATTTACTAAAATAATGACTTTACAAACTGTATTGTAAATAAATCATATCAATATTTTCCTATTAGTCAATATAATTACTGAAATTAATTAAAAAACTGAAT
Organism: Danio albolineatus; assembly: GCA_903798035.1. Taxonomy (NCBI): domain Eukaryota; kingdom Metazoa; phylum Chordata; class Actinopteri; order Cypriniformes; family Danionidae; genus Danio; species Danio albolineatus. The sequence goes on from CAIGQQ010034181.1 coordinate 11,091,776, forward strand.
AAATATAGATTTACACACATTTACACCAGTAAATAAACAGAATCAATCTGCGGAAATCTGCGGAATTCTGCACGGGCAGATTCCGTGTGGCCCTACCTATAGCGCATGCTTTTGGACTGTGGGGGAAACCGGAGCACCTGGAGGAAACCTACACGAACACCGGGAGAACTCCACACAGAAACGCCAACTGACCCAGCCAGGACTCAAACCAATGACCTTCTTGCTGTGAGGCAGCAGTGCTAACCACTAAACCACCATGTCGTCCCATAACATGACATTTTACTTACTGATAATGTTAAGGAAGCATTCTTACAATATGTATATAACGTGGATGAAACATTCTAATGACATTTTAAATAACCTTCTGAAAACATTGAAATACTATTGACATTATATCCAAACTATAATGTTATACTATAATGTATAATGTCTAAAATAACTTGATGTTTTGAACGTTCTGAGAAGGTTTTTTACCTTAAAACATTTTACCCTAAACCCCTCTACTCAAAAAAACAAGAGAAACCCATGTTCATATGTGACAGTGATGTTACTCAGCTCTTGAAACATGCCCTACACACCCCGGAGGCCAAAAGCAATGGCATGCAGTGGAAAATATCCCCCCCAAAAAAGTCCTGAAAGGAAGATGATAATTTCCGTATGCCTCAATAGAGGAACAGTCTGGTAATAAAGCACCCTCTTTCTTAGCAGTGCAGTGACTCAGAGCCCAGTTCAAGCCCTTGAGAGCACATGTCTTGCTCCAGATCTGTGCTTTCACTAATGATGATAGGAGGGGACGAGCCCTGAATTCAGAACGGGGTCAGATTGATAGCGCCGGATTCCAGACGTGATTTCAAAGCCTTCGCTCCTCTGCTCAGCTTCACTTTTGAGATGAAGATAAAAGCAGTGATGTCACCAATCAACAGTAATTTGGTAGCAAGCACCGCAACAGGTGCCATGACAACCCGCTGTCACCATCGAGGAAGAGAAAAGCGCTGCCAAACACACAAGAGCACTATAAATGTACACTGCAGCCAATGACACCAGCCAGACTTCAAATCAGAGGGACGGGACTGCGGTGTGCGACGCCGCTCTTTGTTTTTGGAGTATGTTCAAGTACTCCTTTCCAACAAGCATGTCACTTTGGCTTTTCCCCAACATACTTTATGCCCACCTCCGAACCGCCATGCATAAAGGAAGATGGGCACTTACGTTCTCCAAATGGCTTTAGAAAGGCTCACTTCCCTGTGAAACAAAACGGTGGAGAGGCGAAGTGAATTTCATGTCGTTTACTATGAACAATGCTCGGGGATTGAGGGCTCTGAAGGTTCTGAGGGCTGTTTCGACATGCGCACACTAAAACAGAAGGATGATTAACATGCGCTGCGATGAGAGGCTTAGAAAACACTAGGGCAGTTTTGAATTTCAAGCAGTTGCACACTTATTTTTTGAAGTGGTAAATATCGAGGAATTAGCGCACGCTTTGAAAAGAGAGTGCTGTGTAGATCGAATACGAATTAAAAGACAATGGAAATTGGGAGAGGAAGACAATCAGTCATGTGTGAACTTCTCACCCCATGCATGTTCTGGATTTCTTCAAGTTGTTCTCCAGAGCTCTGCTTCACTGAGGGTCACGCCTACAACGTGTTCAGCTGGAGAAACAAAGCCTTCTCAAATAGCTTCCGTCCGCTGTCAAACCTCGTCGGTTGTTCTGTGTTTACACACTCCAACTGGAAATGTGAGCACATCGTTTGATGTCCATGATTGATGTTTTGTCACTTCCCTTTTCCCCTTCCATACGACGACACTGTTAAGCTGTTGTTTATATGTATGCTAGGATAGCGTACACTAAGTGTTATGTGAATATTAAGCACACACTGTCTAATTTTAAACACGCATACATTCATAAAAATAAAGTTTAAATAGTTGTTTTTGCAGAGCTGTCACAAATTTTTTTTTAGAAAAGACCTTTTCATACAACAGCTCTTAACAGAGCCAGTTATTAGAAACACACACACACAGCGTGATGTTCTCTGAAATACATGCTAAATAATCATACTTCAATTGTAAAAAAATATGTAAAACAAAAATCGAGACTGCTTGTTAGTTGACTATCTTTTCAACTGAAGTGATTGAGATGGGTTTTTTTTTAGCTAGAGTAGCTAGTTTGCAACTGAATTGTGTTGTGGCTGACAGAGATGTATTTAGAGTTGCATTTTGTGGTTTTAACCTATATGAATCAATGGGTAAGAATGAATATCAACAGATGAGTTTTTGAAGTTTGCTGGCATCTTTTCACTCCAGAAAAATCAGTTATGAAAAAATAAACAGAGAAAGCGTTGAAAGATATGACTTGTTCATTAAACACCTATACTCAGCAGTTTACATGTGTTTGTTGCCTCATTACAAACATTCATTCATTCATTCATTCATTTATTCTTTTCAGCTTAGTCCCTTTATTAATCAGAGGTCACCATAGCGGAATGAGCCGCCAACTTATCCAGCATAAGTTTTACGCAGCAGATGCCCTTCCAGCTGCAACCCAGTATTGGGAAACATCCATACACACTCATTCACACACATACACTACGGACAATTTAGCCTACCTAATTCACCTATAGCTTATGTCTTTGGACTTGTCGGGGAAACCGGAGCACCTGAAGGAAACCCACGCAACCAGGGGGAGAACATGCAAACTCCACACAGAAATGCCAACTGACTCAGATGAGGCTCGAACCAGCGACCTTCTTGCTGTGAGGCGATCGTGGTACCCACTACACCACCGTGGCGCCTCAACACAAACATATGTGGCAAATTATACACATTAAACTAACAAAAGAACAACCTTATGCCTTATCGGGGTGCTGCTGAATACATTTGTAATTCGTATTTGTCACATTTTGCATTCGGATGAGCTGTAAACACACAGAACTTTACTGATTGCTTTTCCTTCAAGATTGCCCCATTTTCAAAGTAACAGCCCCACATATATAGTATGATACAAGTTTAGATGAAACTAAAAAATGAAGGAAAAATGATCATTGTTGTAATCTGACTGGGAAACGTTGTGGCCAATCAAACGCTGCCTGGGGCTTGCATATTAATGATCTCATGTAGATCGTCAGAGTCTGTCTATTGTTCCAATTGGCCTGTTTTTTTTTTGTTGTTGCTGTTTTTTTAACCACACTAAAAGGATTCACATTAGAACAAGGAGTGATTTGTAGTTGAAGTTTACTGAATGTCATTTCTATGAACTGAAATATTATTCAGCTATGCCTATTTTTGATTTTTGCTGCTTGTTCAAACTACGTATTTATAATACGCTGAATCAACAAAATTCTTGAGTTTTATTTGGGACAACTTGTTTGTTTTAAGTTCAATCAACTTGATGTGTAAAAACAATTACGTTAACTTAATCGATTTGTGTTGGGACAACATGAAGGAATTGTGTGGGATTAACCCAGCATGTTGCACCTTTAATGATCTAATGACCTTTTCATCTTAAAGGATCTTCATGAAACCACTGATACCTATAAAGTAATCTCATTTTTAAGAATATAGAAGAACAGAAATGTGTTGTAGAGTGCAAGCGTGAGAGATCAAATATCAAAACAAGTACAAAAATGCATTCTTATTGAGGATTACATCTTTCTAGTGCACACGTGTCATGCACATGTCTGTATGGATGCTATCATATTGAGTATACTTTAAAAGGCCGTGTTCCACTGTGCTCATACTATAAGTTGCCAATGTTATTATTTCCAGCCATTAACGAACAAAGCAGGAAGTGTTTTCTGCTAGTTCTTAAAGGCTGAATAATTCAAAACATACTCAGTCATTACAACAATGATTTATATGTAGCATGTCAATTCTCTTTGGTATGTAAGATGTAATCTTTGTGTGTTTTAGAGAAACACAGAGTACTCTCTACCAAGCATTAGTACTGTAACAAGCATAAACTAGGGTTTATGGTGTGTCCGAAATGCTGCACATCCATTGATATTAATGAAAATAGTTAGTGTTTAAGGGCTAAAGCTTTTGTTTGTTGCACGTGCTACTGATTTACTAACATTTTAGTGTATAGTTCCTCTGATAAACTGGCAGTCTGTTCTAAATATATAGGCGTGGTTTGATTTGTTTAGTAGTTTACACTGAATAAAAATGATCTTATGGTCATCATGTAATATTGTGATACATACACCAGGGTTCAACGCTAAGGATTTTTTTCTACTGGCCCGATCTGGCCAGTGGTTGAGATTTTTACTTGCCCTGCCAAAATTTTCATTGGCCCCACCAAAAAAAAGTTAATAGCTACTTCCAACACAGGCTCATTGTGAAAACGTAGTCCCGAGTACGTTCCTGGAAACCGCACTTTACGTGGTCAGGGGTACGTATGGCTGCGTTTTTTTTTTTTTTAATGAACGCTACAGGGCAGTGTGACGCCGTTTCTTCTATCGCTTACCAGCCGACCGCCTCGTGTGGACGACTTTACCGCTGCAACCAGTTTGTCCCGTTAGCTCGAGACACGGAGAGGAGAGGAGTTGACCACCACGACGCCGCCGGGGTTCGAGTCCGGCGAGGAGCGGTTCCAGAAACCAGGTAAGACAAACACAGATTCCATATAATGGAGTAAACCAGTAAACGACAGGGTGAGAACGCGGTAAAGTCTGAAAATGTGGTAAAGATGAGACGAGGGGGTTTTGTTTTATTCTGGATTGCTTTTTTGAAAGCCGTTGGTTGGGTTTAGGGAAGTGGGTGGGTGGGTTGATTGATAAGATTTTAGTTGGGTCGGATGGTCAGTCAGTCGTTCAGTCAGCCAAAAATGGTCGGCCGACAGCGGCCTCTGGTGGGTTTAGGCGAGAACAGCAGGCGCGAACGGCACTCGTGAGAGATACCTGAGATCTCAAAAAGCGTCCGCAGCGGCCTCTCGTGGACTTGCCAAGCAAAAAGTGCAAAAAGACGTACCCGACGGGACGTATTCCGCAGCCTCCAGAAACGTACTCGGGACTACGTTCTCAGAATGAGCCTGGGTTGGCTACTTCTTAGCCACATATTTTAAACAATATGTCAGAAATAACGTCTGTGAATCTAGAATTTAAATACTTTAAAAATATTAATACATGTATAATAAGCAAAATTCGAATTTTTCTGCAAACAAAAAGCAGTATGGAAAATGTGCAGGTATTTTATTGCAGTTCAAAGAACTGTGCATTCATTCATTCATTATCTTGTTGGCTTAGTTCCTTTATTAATCATTGGTCGCCACAGCAAAATTAACCACCAACTTATCCAGTGTTATACGCAGCGAATGCCCTTCCAACTGCAACCCATCACTGGGAAACATCCATACACACTCATTCACACACATACACAATTTAGCCTACCCAATTTACCTTCACCACTTGTGACTTGCGGGGGAAGCTGGAGCACCCTGAGGAAACCCACACCAACACGGGGAGAACATGCAAACTCCACACAGAAATACCAACTGACCTAGCCGAGGCTCGAACCTGCAACCTTCTTGCTGTGAGGTGATTGTGCTACCCACTGCGCCACCTTGAGGATCTCAAACTGTGCAAAACACACAATTTTTTTTTCATTGTGTTGTACCCAAGTAAATGTATGCTGATGTAATCTGATGATGCCGCCATGTTGCCGTCTCTTTGCTGTACTGGTTGTTACCAGGTTACAGAAAAAAATAGCATGCTCACAACATCCAATCAGATAGGAGGAATCAAAAAGTAATATGGCATACACAACATCACAGAGAGGGGAGCATTTAAAGGCTTAAAAGCACAAACTGTTTCTAAATTAAAAGACTGTATTTGCACTCAATTGACAAATAGTCGCATTAAATTTAAAATCAAACTTTAGTGACAAGGCAGCACTGGCACCCATCGGGCCAGTAACAATCCTGTCTACTGTCCCGAGTGTCTCTCATGCTATTGTTGAGCCCTGTACACTGTAAAAAAAAAAATCTTTAGTTTTACAGTTTATTTCCAGCAGCTGGGATGCTGGAAATAAACCGTAAAATAACTGGTGTTAAATTACAGAAATTTACTGTAAAATAACGGACATTAAATTACAGAAATTTCCTTAAATTTAAATTTCTGGTAAATTTCTGTCATTCAACCTCTGTTATTTTACAGTAAATTTCTGTAATTTAACGACCGTTATTTTACAGGTTATTTCCGGCACCCCAGCTGCCGAAGATAAACCGTAAAATTACGGATTTCTTTTTACAATGTACAGTTGAAGTCAGGATTATTAGCCCTGCTCAATCATTAGCCCTCCTGTATATTTTCCCCCCAAATTCTGATTAACAGAGAGATTTTTTTAAACACTTTTCTAATCACAATAGTTTAATAACTAATTTCTAATAACTGATTTCTTTCATCTTTGCCATGATGACAGTACATTATATTTTATTAGATATTTTTGAAAATAATTGCATTCAGCTTAAACTGCTATTTAAAGGTTTAATTGGGTTAATTATGTTAAGTCAGCTGGTAACAAGGCAAGTCATTGTATAACAGTGGTTTGTTTTGTAGACAATAAAAAAAGAATTGCTTAAGAAAGCTAATAATACTGACTTTAAAAAGGTTTTAAAAAATTAAAAACTGCTTTTATTCTGGCGAGCTTTCCAGATGAAAAAAATATGATCAGAAATAGTGTGAAAAATTCCTCAATATTTGAAAAAAAAATTGACTTCAACTGTTTATCAATATATGACCCAGTCATAGTACTGTATATACACTAACATACACATAGAAATTGAGTATTCCTGAGTTTCAAGTGCACCAAAAAAATCTGAGCAAAATTCATACAATATATACTCATACAGTGCAATGTACAGTTTTAACAGCATGTACAATCAACGCACAGGTCGGATTTGTTAATTTTTTTCAATTCTGTGCTCTCTGATATTCTCCAATGAAAAACACCAACAAATAAATTGTGTATAAATAAAGACATCTTTTATCAGAGTAGCCAGAATATGATGTGCTGTTCCTCCTCACAAAAGGTGTTTTTAAAAGCAATATATTAATTAATATAATAGCCTAATAATCATTATTACAATATTAAAAAGCAATAATCAACAATAATGATGTTCGTCATCCTATGGCAGTCCTATACGCTGTAATAGTTTCTGTTTTTCTTACTGTATAATTCATATAGAATTTTAAATTGGCTTAATATAATTTTTTGACGTGAATGACAACGCAGATACATTTAATTATAAAGGTAATTATAAGAATTGCTTTTATGCCATTAAAAAAATGCCCCCAGGAATTCAAATATTGCCCCCTACTTGAAAAGTTAATTTCATACTCTGCTGCAGCCACTGATTATAAACTGTCCATACAAAGCAGCATCACTGAAATATTACATTTATTACTTTATTATTATCTAAAGTTATGTTCAGATGCATTATTCCCTATTCATTATTCAGCAGCAAAAACATAGTGAGGTGATTTTACAATGTTATCTTTAAGAATGTGAATAGTATATAAAACAATATCTTTACATATTATAGGCTTTATGGAAATTATTTGCCAGTGAGAGGTTGGGTGGCATTTGAGGGGGCGCCAGAAAAAAAAGATTGAGATCCAGTGTTTTACAGCTAGCAATTCCAGCATTATGAATGTGATAGTTTGAGTAAAAACCTGAAACATAGATTCAGAAATCAATTCAAAAAGATTAGAAATTAGAAAAAAATATCAATTTGTTAAAAAAAAAAAGTGAGAATGAGAGGCATAAGCGTTTTGGATGTGAAAAAACTGCAAAACCCAAAATAAATAATACTAATAAAAAGGATAAGAGCTGTCCCTCTAAAAGAACAATTATTTATTATATTTTTATATTTATAAAGAAAAAGCTTCCTTATGGATGTGGCGTCTATCCATTTCTGTGACAGATGTGAAATTGCCACACGTGAGACTTTGTTAAATCAAATAAAATAGTTTGCAAATGTTGACAGAGACACTTTTGAGTATTTTAAAGTACTGTAAAGCACAAGCCTACAGAAAATGTTTTTGTTCAAACTACTTATTTATAATGAGCTCAAACACAATTCTTGAGATTTTTGGGGTCTAATTTAAAGAGCACATGTTTTACCCATAGACTGTAAAAAATATGGACGTAGTATCCGTGACGTCACCCATAGGTTTCTGATGAACCCAAAAGAAGCTACTAGTAGGCGTGGCCAACCGTCGCCATTTTGTTCGCGCGTCATCGCACCAACTGTGGCATACCAAACAAGGGCAAAGATTATGGGAGAAACACATAATATTTCATTACCTGCGGCTCGTTTGTGTTCTGAACACACGTGCTTGGTTGTTCACTATATCAATAAAGTGTTTAGTCACTGTTGTAATACATCAAGCCACTTAACATCGTTCTTAAGACGTTTTTCAACAGGAAGAAAGTGCGAATTACATCCAAATACGTTATTATCCTAAATAAAGCAATTACATTTATAGATATGGTATAAGTATATAATTTCACTCACCTGGGAAACGGAGGCCACGTGAATGGTTTGTGAGCACAATTAAGTGCACACAGCATGCCATATTATCTGATAATGGTAGGAAATAATTCCAAAAGGCGACTGACTGTGTAAAGCCATATAAAACAACACAAAAATACGATGAATCAGGCGAAATCAGCTGAGGTGACGTGACGGCGACCAGCGGGACTAGCTGTCACTCAAGTGGCCACGCCCTTAATTATGCAAACTTAATTTAGCTTAATATAAAGGAAACGGATGAGTTATAAAAAAATTCACCCCCTCACAGCTGTCATGAAGGGTAATATTAGCTATATGAACCAAAATCGTTCTTTGTACCAAGCTGTAAACACCTTTTTTTCTGCTGTAAAGTTGGCCATTTTAACAGTGGGCTCATTAGAGATTTGCTCTATTATGGAGCCAGGACTAGCGGAATTTTCGATGAATTGCAAGTTTTAGTTACTTCCGTATTGGCTTCCCGAGGGAGAGCGGGAGGTTGCCGCTTGGTTTTACCCCTTTTTTATATTCAATATAAGTCTTTAGTGTCTCCAGAATGCGTCTGTAAAGATTCAGCTTAAAACACCCCTTAGATTATTGATTATAGCTTTGTGAAGTTTGTGTATTAGCTCTAAACAGCTTTTTGCTGTTTTTGGTACTGGGCCTTTAAGGCTAGTCCTCCCCGCCCACCATTCCTACATGCCTGTCAGCATGCCTCAATCTCAGCCCTCGGCTGCGTCAGACAGACAGGCATAAAAAAGTAACGTTTGTGAGAAATACTACAGTAAGAACTTTACCAATGATTGTTTGATGTGTTTGTTGTGGAGTTGCAACGATGAGTCACACACAATGTCGTTCCAAAGTTCACGCACATACGGAGACACACACGCACACACACACACACACACACATCAAAACCGCTCCAATTGGTCCACCGTTTTTATGTTGTTAAATAAAAATTTAAAAAAAGAACTGGGTGTGTTTATATCACCCCCAATATGATGGTCTATACACTATACCTACACATATGTCTGTCCAAACAGCCTAAAAGATAGATTTTTCAAAACAGGTGCCCTTTAATTGTTTTATGGTCAGTCCACTTAAATTTGTAAACACTAGCACTATCTATACGCTATCTTAATTCCTTCATGTTGTCCCAACACAAATCATTTGTGTGGAACCAGCATTTTTACAGTGTACATAAATAACTTAGAAAGGATTTCACTATTTTCATTTATTTTCCTTTGGCTTAGTCCATATATTCATCAGGGTTCGACACAGTGGAATGAACCGCCAACATATGTTTTACGCAGCAGATGTCCTACAATCAGCAACCCAGTACAGGGAAACACCCATACACACTTATTCACACACACTCACACTGTTGCGGTGAGGGTGGTGTGATGAAGACAACGGAGGCGAGGATCCAATCGCAGATTTTTAATAAAAACAGTATAGCAAATCTCACAGGGCAAATCCAAAAATCGTAGTCAAAGCAGGCATGAGATCACAAAGGCTGGCGGCAGGCAAGGACAACGGATATCAAGGCTTAGATCAAAACACAGGAACAAACAGGAAAAAAGGAAACGCGTTGTTAAGTCACCAATAGTTGACAATACTGCTGCAGGGACTGTGAGTGTGTGTGCTGCTTTTGTAGTGAGTGTAATCAGTCATGACGGTCCTCCGGTGATGTGTATGCAATCAGTCGTGATATGGAGCAGGAGTGTGTGTGTTTGTGTTGCATGACAGGAGTTGTAGTTTGTAAACTGGCTGATCTGTAGTTCCCGGAAGTGTGAACCAGCGATCTCTGACAAAGGAGAGATCGCTGGTGATCGTGACACATACACTACGGACAATTTAGTTTACTCCATTAACCTATAGCGCATGTCTTTGGACTGTGGGGGAAACCGGAGCAACCAGAGAAAACCCACGCGAACACGGGAGAACTTGCAAACTCCACACAGAAATGCCAACTGACCCAGGACTTGAAAATGACTTCTTGCTGTTATGTGACAGTGCTATCCACTAAGCCACCGTGTCACCCGACTTCACTATTTTGGTGAAAAGTAGATTTATGGATGGCAAGGTTGACATTTGTATGGAATTGCTCAGCAACAACTGAATGTCTCAGCAGATGCAGAACATCATCCGGGCTTTTCGTTCATTTACTGCATCATGAATAACGGGTATTTGTTCATACTACTCATTCGCCATGCTTTTTTTTACCTTGGAAAAGTGTGCAGACTGAGATGCAGGTTCACACCACAGCTCTTCAGTTATTTGCATGTTCTCTCTGGCCTTGACCACCTGGCAACACTTAGTCCTCTCCCCACCCTCCCTTTTGTTTCCGTCCCGTATCTTGTCTCCTCAGTTTGGCACACTCTCCCTTTCTTCCTCTCTTTTTACAGCTCCCCCCCTGGACCTGCACTCCTCCGCTGCCTTCGATCCCTCTATCCCACACTCTCCTGCTGTTGCTCCAGATATTAAAACAAATCAGCCATGAAATAAGCTCCTTCCTCTGTCCTTAGTGGAGCTGTCGGAGCTCATTCCTGTCTGCATCAGACACTTTCACCCGCCCACCGTCTCTCCTGCCTCCTCCACCCTTAACTTCCCCAACAGACCGGCCACCTCTGCTGGGGCTTCACCCCTTGGCTTAATCTCATCTCTTCCCCTCCTTCCTTGCATTAGCTTTATGGTGCATGTAGCACATTACAGTTCTGTTCCAAAAGCAAGCGAGCTGCCACCACAGGCTGCGTTTTAGGATGTCATAAGGCTGTTCTGAAGGTAGGCGACATGATTATGCGGCCTCCCATGATACATTGAAATAATCTTGTAGATGAAGAAAGAGAAATGTTTACAAAACAGCAATACACTTTTTATTGATGAATTATATATTATTCAATCAAATATTAATGAATTACTGTTTAAATTATGAAAATAAATAAATAAAATGTGCATTTATTTGTGTTATGTATAGAAAATGTAGGCAATGTGATTATGTGGCTGACCCCAATGCATAATGGCAAAAGAAAGAGAAATTCAAGTTATTTAAGAAAAACCTTCTAATTCATTCAATTCAACAGTTAAAATTATCAATGAAAAACATTCAAACTTTTAAATGCATTTAATCAAGTTGAATTATTCAATCAATTAATTGATTATATTTAATTTAATGAACACCGTGTAAATTTCTGTAAATTGCAAAGGTCTGTAGATGACTTTTAGTGGCCTTCTATAATGCACAATCCTGAAGCTGAAGAAAGATGGTGAAAAAATCTAAAGTATATAAAAATATCTAAAAAATCTAAAAATAGTAAAATAAAGAATTACTTGCATTAGTTTATTAATTATATTACAAATTTTATACAGTTCTATTTATTTTAAATACATGCTTTTTAAATATAAAATGTGTGCATGTATTTTATGTAAAAATTACACTATAAAATGTAATTGTTTTTATAATAAATACACTACCACTCAAAACTTTGGGGTCAATTTTTTTTCATGTTTTATTTAAAGGCGACATTTATTAAATGTAAAAAAAAAAGGGGGTAAAATCTTTAAATATTTATTACAATTTTAATATAACTGCTTTCTTTTTTATGTAGTTTCAAATGAAATTTTTACTCCAGTCATTATTGCTTTTATTAATATTATTATTATTATTATTATTATTATTATTATCATTATAATTATCTTCATCATTATTATTAATTTATATTAGAGTGATTTCTGAAGGATCATGTGACTAAAGACTGGAGTAATGAAGCAGAAAATTCATCTTTAAAATCACTAGAATAATTGATTAAATTAAATTATAAACTACTTTTGAACATTTATTTTATAGTGTAATAACATATCACAATTTTGTAATTTGTACTGTATCTTTGATTAAATAAATGCAGCCTTGGTGAGCATAAACTTAATTTTAAACACACACACACACACACACACACATACATATAATATAATTATAAATTATGAATTATTTCCCAAATAATGCTTAACAGAGCAAGGAAATGTTCACAGTATGTCTGATAATATTTTTTCTTCTGGAGAAAGTTTTCTTTGTTTTATTTCGGTTAGAATAAATTAAGACCATTTTAAGGTAAAAATGATTAACCCCTTTAAGCAAATTTTCTGCAGAACAAACCATCATTATACAACAACTTAATTACCCTAACCTGCCTAGTAAACCTTAACCTTGTTAAGCCTTTAAATGTCACTTTAAGCTGTATAGAAGTGTCTTACAAAATATCCAGTAAAATATTATTTACTGATAGTCATCATGGCAAAGATAAAATAAATCAGCTACTAGAGATGAGTTATTAAAACTATTATGTTTAGAAATGTGTTGATAAAATCTTCTCTCCATTAAACAGAAATTGGGCAAAAAAATAAACAGGGGTCTAATATATAAATATATATAAATTGTACAGAAAATTCCTTAATATTATCACAAAACATGCCTTAGTAGGCATCTCCCAATGTAGCCAGCAAGGCAGCTAGGTTTCTAACAAAGCCATTGTGCACATCTATTTTGCGCATTAATACATGATTAAATTGAATATTTTACCATCCCAACATCACCAGCAGCTCAGCATCTAATTGTTTAGATTGATCATCAATGCCTGAAGCATGTTGATAAACCAGTCAGGGCCTTTGCTTGCACATTAATGGCCAACACAAAATGGAGGCAGAAGCAGGTGTGCAGACTCACAGGCCATGCGCGTGCGTGCCTGTGTGTGTGTGTGTGCATGCACTAGTACATCATGGTGTTAATGATTAGTGATGCCAGTGGCGGGTAAAATGTCATATTTCTGCGCACGTCCTTGTGATTTGTTACAGCTCAGTGTCCCTCTGGGGGATGTTGCCTACACCAAATTTCCATTAAACAAATCCTCTACAGGGAGCTTGCAGCACAGCCAGCCCTGAAATGTCTGCTCCAATTCTTTTGGATGGAGGTAACAACAGCGGCCCGGGGGCGACTCCCCACTCCTCTCCCAGCGAAAACCAGTCGGCCAATCACAGAGCGCCAAGCAGAGCCCCGTTCGACAGTACAAGCAGGCAAAAGCCACGGACGTCAAACGTGTGGAGCCACATTACAAAATGAAGCTGTTAGCTAGCTAATTATAGCAGTCTTCCTTTGTTCAAGTAGACGTGGAATGAAGAATCACCCCATCTCTTTTTTAAAAAGCATGTAAGAGATCTTAATGCGAGTGATTAAGAGTATACTATACCTAGCTAATAGGTATTAATGAATGGCCTAGAAAATAGCAACTTTTTTATTTTCTGTCAGTCTTAGTACACAATGTAACAACAGAAGAGTCAAGCTTTAAATAGGGAAATTATCTCTTTGAGGAAGATGCAATAGTCAATTCAATGATCTATGCTAAGCTAAGCTAAAAGTGCTCCCGTCAGATGGAAATTGGCTGGATGAATCAGAATCAGAATCAGTTTTATTGCCAAGTGTGCTTCACACACACAAGGAATTTGCTTTGGCTACAGAAGCTTCCAGTGTACATAAAGTGACAAGTGACAACACAGAATAAATATAAAAAAAAGATGATAGACATTAAACAGAGATGCAGTCAGTCCAACGATCTGGATGTTGAAATGTATGTACAGATTTGTTGTAAATATACAGGTTATAAGGTGCTGTGTACAAATGCATAAGAAGTATTGCATTGTATATTGTTGTAAGGTGCTGTGTACAAATGCATAAGGAGAAGTATTGAATTGTATACTGTTATAAGGTGCTGTGTACAAGTGCGTATGAGAAAGTATTGCACGTTTAATGCACAATAGGAAAACTATTAACTGTTCATGAGGTAGATGGCCTGAGGAAAGAAACTTTCTGTGTCTGGCTGTTTTTGTGCTCGGTGCTCTGTAGCGCCGGCCAGACGGTAACAGTTCAAACAGGAAGTGTGCTGGTGCGAGGCGTCCAGGGTAATTTTTCGAGCCCTTTTACTCAGTTCTTAAAGTGTAGGAAGGGTAGTGCCAGTGATTCGTTCAGCAGTCCGGACTATTCGCTGTAGTCTACGTAGGTCAGATTTGGCTGCTGAGCCGAACCAGACGCTGATTGAAGTGCAGAGGATGGGTTGTGGCTGGAAGGGCATCCGCTGCGTAAAACAAAAATGCTGGATAAGTTGGCGGTTCATTCCGCTGTGGCAACCCCGGATTAATAAAGGGACTAAGCCGAAAAGAAAATGAATGAATGAATGAAGTCATACATTTGCTCAAACAACAATCCCCTTTTACGAAGCTATTTCTCTGGCTAAAAGTTTGTTCACACCAAGATGGATGACTGTAAATATTACTATGACAATAACTGCAGTATATTAGCATCCAAACAGAGCACCGGGAGGAAACCCACGCAACCACGGGGAGAACATGCAAACTCCACACAGAAATGCCAACTGACCCAGACGAGGCTCGAACCAGCAACCTTCTTGCTGTGAGGCGAACGTGCTACCCACAACGCCACCGTGGCGCCCTCATCAATAATCATTTTGTTCAATTGTTGTATTGTTTTAACTCCCAAAAATTTGCAGCGGTATACCCAATTAAGCATGTTGAACTAGTATTGACCCATTGGTGAGAGACAATGCCCTCTACAGGCCTGGCATGTGAATCTGTATCAACAGGAATCATTGACGAATTTGTCTGCTGCTCACAAAACCTTTGGGGTCTTAGGAACTGTTTCAGTACAGTTTGATCCATGCTCAGTACATATTTTTAATCGGCAAAGGGTAGCCTTGGGGTTAGTGCGCTGACATATAGCATTAAGGTGCTTGTGATGACCCGAGTGCTGATTTTAGGTCTTTTGCTAATAACTTTTGATGTTAAAAGTGTAACAAAGTGACTTTTATTATTTTATTTACAGTTTAAATGTAAACATCATCTGGGTTGCTTATGCAAATGATGATAATTTATCTTTTGCTAATTAATCTTTTATCGAAAGCTGCTATTACACCTGTATTACACCTAAACTGTGCTTTAAGCATAGTCCTCACTGTAGGAGTTTAACTGGATTTGATTCTTATTAAAGCTACAAAAGTCCTTCAGTCAAGAGAAGTGAGTGATAATGTCCTTGTCTTTTGTTGCTTGATTAATAATGATAAGCATATAGTTGGAATGGACCTTTTTCACAAACCTGTTATGACATGTTTAACGGTCATCATGATCTTAAATCCTTGAAAGTTTTTAATATTTAACTTGGTCACACTTTATTTTGACGGTCCGTTTGTTGAGTTTAATTTACATTGCAACTAATTCTCATTAGATTATAAGTAGACTGTTAGGTTGGGGTTAGGGTTGGGGTTAAGGGTAGGGTTAGTGTAAGTTGACATGTACTAGCAATGTTTCTTTTAGTCAGTTAAATATCTGTTGAATGTCTGTATCAACAGATATTAAGTAGACAGTCTACTAATACTCAAATGGACCATCGAAATAAAGTGTTACCTTTAGATTTTTTAAAAAACGAATTAACATTTATATGTATTTATGTATGTATTATATCATCCTTGCTTCAAATTACAATAAAAAGAATTACTGCTTGTGCGAGGCGTGTCTAATGTCTATGGGGCTGAGAGTAAATTTGACGTTATTCTTTCCTCTAGCTGCTAGTCATCTCTAGCTCTCTAGCTTCTCTAGCTTTCCTCTAGCTGCTAGTCATCAGTCCCACACTATTTTTTCCTTTTCCTTTTCCTTTTCCTTTTTGTCTTTAAACGATCATTGTGGAGTTTTTCTTTTATTATTTGAGCAAATAAGATTGTAAAAAAAAAAAAAAGTTGTATTCTCCCATTTTCTCCACTATGACGACTTCCGTTATTGAGAAACCCGGAAATATGAAAAGGGTCTATATAGCCCACATCAAAATTATAGCCCACTGTCATTTTAAGAGCCACATGGATCTGATTTACTGTTACACGTGCATTTTCATACTCATTTTCATGCATGTTCATTTATTACATAACAAAACAACGATTAATGTGGATAATCACTAAGCGTTGTATTTTGACACATTTAGCATATGCTTGACTGTTTAGATATGCAGCTTAATCTAAAAGATGACTTTACTTTTACATGTTCTGCTCAAGCTGCAACCTTCCGCTCTCCCTCGTGAAGCCAATACAGAAGTAACTGAAACTGCAACTCATCGACTCGCCTTTGGGGGCTGGCTCCAGGAAGTCCAGATGTTCACTGCCTGCATTGCTAAATTGGCTAATTTTACAGCTGTTAAAAACTTGTTTACAGCCTGGCACAAAAGATGGTTATGGTGCACATAGCTTATATTAACCTTCATGACAACTGTGAGGGGGGTGAATCCTTTTCATAACTCATCCGTTTCGCTTTTATTAAGTTATATTAAGTCTGCATAATTAAGGGCGTGGCCACTTGAGTGACAGCTAGGTCTCGCTGGTCGCAGTTATGTCATAGCATCAGCATATATAAATATTGTATTTCTGTTTTGTTTTATGTGGCTTTACACAGTCGATTGCCTTTTGGAATTATTTTCTACAATTATCAGATAATATAGCATGCTCTGTGCACTTAATTGTGCTCACAAACCATTCAAGTTTTCTCCATTTCCCAGGTGAGTAAAATTATATACTTATATACCATTTCTATAAATATATTTGTTTTATTTAGGATAATTTATCATTTATAATTTTCTTTAGACCTGTAATGAACTCCAAAATTGATTAACTGTAGGTTATAAAAACGTCATACAGTTTCATGCCTGGATTTCATAAATAGCCTTGCATTTACTAACACAGACTATATTTGAAGTGTTTGGAAGTAATTCGCGTTTTCCTTCTGTTGAAAAAAACGTCTTAAGAACAATGCTTAGTGGCTCAATGTATTACAACAGTGTTTTTAAAAGACTAAACACTTTATTCTACATAACCAAGCACATGTGGTCAGAACACAAACGAGTCACAGGTAAAGAAGTATTAAGCCTTTCTCATAAAGAAAAGGCTGTCAAAGTGCTAACAGGTGTCTTTTGCTCCGCCTCTTTGCCCTTGTTTGGTATCCCCTGGTCAGTACGATGACACGTGAACAAAATTGCAACGGTTGGTCACGCCTACCTGTAGCTTCATTTGCGCTCTTCAGAAACCTATGGGTGACGTCATGGATACTACATCCATATCTTTTACAGTCTATGGTTCTGCTCCATCTCTGAGGCTGAGCACATGGACAGAACAGCAAAAGGTCTATTTTGTGCTTTTAAAAACATGAATAAGTCTAATACACGCAAATCAAGTCATCTTGCTGCAAATGTCACATCAGATTTCCATGTGAATTTGAGCTTTTTGGAGAAATAAATGTGGACTGCTGGAAAGAGGTCGGGGTATGACACAATAAACGTTTTATCATTATTTTTTCATCATTCATCGTTGGAAGCCAAATTTGAAATTGAATTTCAATTAGTTGCACAGCCCTAATAAAATACAATTTAAAAGAAAAGTTACAGGCAATAATTAATAAACAAATATTTTTTTAAATGTGTATTATTAGTTGTGCAGCTTTCTCTTTTTGCCTGATGCAACATTTAAAACTGTCCTTATCATAGTTCTCATTCTATTTATACAGCGCCCTGAACCAATAAATTCATATGTGATGATTCTCCGTCACACTCACTAAACCAAAAGCATCTTATACAATATTTCGTTCCTCTTGCTGCCAGGCATTTATTAATCCCCACCCAAACATCCATCCAGCACCTTACAGCATCCCACTCTGCTCTCATTGTCTCAGGCTGTTCTTATTTAATTATATGGATCCCGGAACCCAAGGTTCATTTTGTGTGTAATGGGTGTGTGCCTGGGGCAGGATTTAGCAGAAGAGAAAAGGCTCCTGTCCCCACTCTATGATCTCTGCCTTGAACACATAGGCCTGGCTACATGGGGAATGCAAGGCATGAGCGGGGAACAAAGCCCTCCACTGTCCCCCATCGAGAGGTGGAGCACCGCAGGCCCTGAAAACGGCCCCTTCTCCTCCACAGAATCCTGAATATTAGCTGACCATCACACATGCACAGACCAGAGATGAGCGGCATAACCCGAGTGCACAGCGGCGGAGCAGGAATGAGCAGTATCTGGGTGATCTCGTTCTCTGCGCTTCTGGCAACCATTCCTCCAACATGGTGCCACTCGCTCTGCATTCTCCACGTCTACCTTGCGCTCGATCACAATGAGCTTTCCCACTCGCTCACATGCCAGGAATTCTCTGTCGCGTGTACACAGCGGAGAGTATGCAGGCTTGAATAATATCTTTATTAATCACAGGATTCCAGCGCCTCGCTGCATTGCATGATTCAAACCTGTTGTTGTGTGCTTGAGCGAAGACTTGCTTTACAGAGGAGTCTGCTTGACAAGAGTCTGTTATGTGGGCTTCAGTCGCAGCAAAAGCCTGACATTCTTTCCAGAGAAGGAAATCCCATAATGCACTGCTGCGGGCTCGGTTATAATACGGATATATGAGGGAACAGAACAGGAATGTTTTGTTTTAATATGTCTTTAGATGATATGACACGATACAAAAATGTGGATTGAACATTTATGTTCTGCGGTCTACATCCCAGCAAACAATGCTGTGTTTAATAGACGTCTAATAGACATCTAAATGTAGACATCTTGGCTAAAACAAGGCTAAAGTTGGGCTGTCAGTGAAAATCTAAAAGATTAAAAATAGCCCAAAACTAAACTAGTCGTCAAGTAGACAGATTAGACAGACTTTATATGTCTAGTCATTCATTGCTGTTTATTTGATGACTAGTGTAGTTTTAGCCTATTCTTAGACATCTATTAAGTTTTTAAATGTAGCCTTGTCATAGTCAAGACAACTATGTTTAGACGTCTATAAGACATCTATTAGACATCTTTTAAAAACAAAAAATGTTTAAACTAGAAAAATAAACAATTAAACAGAGCTTATGCCTCTCAGATAGGCACCAAATAAATGTATAATCTGTATATCCTGCATTTTGATGGCTGTCAACAGATAACTGACTAATAAGAAAGCCTCCTAAAAAAAGTCATCTTACAGCAATTATTTTGCTAGCACACACTGTTATTCTTTAG
Organism: Danio albolineatus; assembly: GCA_903798035.1. Classification (NCBI taxonomy): domain Eukaryota; kingdom Metazoa; phylum Chordata; class Actinopteri; order Cypriniformes; family Danionidae; genus Danio; species Danio albolineatus. The sequence continues at coordinate 11,111,369 of CAIGQQ010034181.1, forward strand.
GTGAACAATTAATCTCTGACAGTTAAATGTTTTGGTATTCTGCCCATATTCTTCCATGTTTGGAGTGGCAGTCCCTCTCTGTTCGTGTCAGTTTGATGACTTTCCACAACAACATTCTTAACCACGCCCCTTCTACCGTTAGTTTGCTATGAGGGAATGATGCACCAAAAAAGCCAACCCAGGCTCATTATGAAAACGTAGTCCCGAGTACGTTTCTGGAGGCTGCGGAATACGTCCCGTCAGGTACGTCTTTTTGCACTTTTTGCTTTGGCAAGTCCACGAGAGGCCGATGCGGATGCTTTTTTTAGATATGAAATGTCTCTCGCGAGTGCCGTTTACGCCTGCCGTTCTCGCGTAAACCCACCAGAGACCGCTGTCTGCCGACCGTTTTTGGCTGACTGAATGACTGACTGACCATCCGATCGGACTGACCCACCCTTCCCCTTCCCTAAACCCAACCAAAATCTTATCGATTGACCCACCCACCCACACACTTCCCTAAACCCAACCAACTGCTTTCAAAAAAGCAATCCAGAATAAAACAAAAGCCCTCGTCTCATTTTTTACCACATTTTCAGACTTCACTGCATTCTCACCCTTTTGTTTACTGGTTTACTTCATTATATGGATTCTGTGTTTGTCTTACCTGCTTTCTGAAACCGCTCCTCGCCAGACTTGAACTCCGGCGTCGTGGTGGTGGTCAACTCCTCTCTGCGTCTCGAGTCCGCCGACGAACATGGCGAGCTAACGGGACAGACTGGTTGCAATGGGAAAGTCGTCCACACAAGGCGGTCGGCTGGTAAGCGATAGAAGAAACGGCGTCACACCGCCCTGTAGCGTTCGTTAAAAAAAAATGAACGCATCCATACGTACCTCGGACCACGTAATTTGCGGTCTCCAGAAACGTACTCGGGACTACGTTTTCACAATGAGCCTGTGTTGAAAAAAGCCCTGCCCCTGCTCAATATTTAGTTTCAGTTGGAAGTACCTCTCAGCAACTTACAGTTCAGACAGACTTTAAAGCCCAATTGCCACCAAATGAAAAGACTGCATCGCGTCTTTTAAACTTCTAAACATTGTTTTCTATGAATGAATTTTACATATACCAGCTCCGCCACATACATAGCAAGTTATATATAAATTTACATAAATTTTATTTAAATTTTTTTTTAATTAAGAAAAATAAAAAGATAAAAGTAGATTAAAAAATAAATGATTGTTGTTGTAATGTCACTAGGAAATGTTGTGACCAATCAAATGCAACTTGGGGCGTGCACATTACAATCCCATGTCCAACATAACAGTCTTTGTTTTGTTATGATTGGCCTGATTTTATCAGGATTTTACACTTACAGGATTTACATAAGCATAAGAAATCAATAGTGTGTGAGGCTCACGGTATGCCATTTGCATGTATTGAACTCTTATTATTCAACTATGCCTACACAACCAGATTTTCATTTTTTGGCACCTTTAACTTCTGTTTGAAGTCCCTATGACAAAGTTTGGCCTGCCTTATCAGTTTTAAGCAGAAAGGTGGACTCATTCATTTTCCTTCAACTTAGTCTCTATTTCAGGGGTCGCCACAGCAGAAAAAACCATCAACTATTCCAGTTTATGTTTTACGCAGAGGATGCCTTTCCAGTCGCAACTCAGTATTGTGAAACACCCATACGCACTCATTACTCATACACTAGGGCCAATTTAGTTTAGTTAATTTGTCTATACCTCACTGGAGCACCTGGAGGAAACCAACAAGGGGAGAACATGCAAACTCCATACAGAAATGCCAAGTGACCAGATGACCTTTTTGCTGTGAGGCGACAGTGCTAACCACTGAGAGGTGGACTTTGGACTCTTCTAAAATTACAATAGAGATTGAGCACTACACTTGAATCCCTAATTTTACAGGGTCCAGCAGCTTTTATTTCTGCTTGGACAGCCAAAAAGAAATGCAGAGAAGTGTGTTTGAATGAGAAATTCTATCTGGTTAAGGTATCACCAGTAAGAAAAGAGCGGGTGGTTTTTTTTGGCTGTTTGAACACCCTCAATTTTGAGCATTTGGACTATGAAACCACTTCTGTTTTCAACTACCTCTGTAACAGGTCAAAAGTTGACATGTTCAAAACATTTCAAAGAACCCTGCTGCGTTTGAAGCCATCCACACGTGATGAACAAAAATGTATCTCAATACGAAGAATAAACAGGGTCTTTAAAGACAAAATGTTTTAGAAGTGTGCCTCCAGAAAGAGATTTCAATCAATGGAACGCAAGCTTTGATTTAAACGGCTTTAAAAGCTGCCACTTGACATGATTTTCACAGCCCTTATCTGCACACTTGGTCAAATCTGACTCCTTTCTCCAACAGAGGAAAACATTTCACAAGCCTTAAGGCTAATTGCCCTCATTCTGACCGTAAGAAAGGGCCCCCGAGAGACTGAGAGTGTCTTTTGTGACAAATAAATGCACACAATGCATACAATTAATGGAGGTTTAACTGTGAGCAAGGACTAATTTTTTTGTCCTTTTCTTCCAATCACATCTCAGAGACAAGGAACTTTGCAGCAATTACTTCTCCGTTACCATGGTTATTACGAATATTTCCAGGTTATTTATGCCCAGAGTGCCAGTCACACAGAAGACTCACCCTTTAATTATCTTAACCAGGTTATTTTCACAGACTGCAATGTGATTATAATCACAATTTCAGTGCTTGTAGATCACAGAAGAAAAAGAAACGTGGCCGGCCTCTGCATCATCAAACAGACAGAACCACAATAGACATCTTTCTTTGACAATGTCATCGTCACCTTCATGACACATATGAAAGGGCTGTTTATAATTTCTAACATTTAGCCGCTGAGGAAGACTCATAATCTTGAAGCAACAGATATCCCCTGGCATTATTTCCCAAGTAAACCTGTCAGCTGTTTTGCACTTGGTCTGTAACATCTATTCTCCAGGGAGCATCTTTTATGAGATGGCTTCGCCTGGCCGTACGACGCCACCTTCAAGACTGTGATGTGTGAGAGGACATAATTGAGATTGTGCCGGCAGTGAAGCCCACCCTTCATTTATTCCATAGCAATCTTCAGCTGTGTGGCTGTGAGCCCATCCGTTGTTTTGTCTGCTGCGAAGCATCTTTGAGCAGATTTTCCTCAGGATTCCCCAGTGCGGTGGAAGCTGGCAAATTGATTCTTACGATGTTTACCTTTCCCCCATTTTAATAATTAACCCGTAAATTAGCCATTGTCTGGCTTTAAGTCCCTCTGAGGTGTTCCTGGAATGAGCTGGTTAATTACCTTATCATACCTCTGGCTAAGAGCCACAAATGAGGAAAAGCTGTACATCATTTAAAAAGCATCTTAATAACATCTCCTGTTTTTCCGTGTGAATGTTAGCGAAACGGACAGGATAGATATTGCAAGGGAATGTTCATTTTAACATTGTCTAAGTGAAGTGTGTAGTTTTATGATGCTAATATACTTTGAGCTATCCCACTTAAAGTAAGCTGCTAATATACAGTATGCTAGTATACAGTATCTTCCTTATTGCACATGAAAGCAGTTTTTGATACACAGATTTTTGTGTAAAAGTATTTCCTTTACAAACTGACGTAATAAACAATACTTGCATTAAATATTTGAGTTTTATTTAATATATGTAAACACACAAAAGTTATCAAGGGAAGCAAATGTACAAAAACTAAAATATTACATATCTGAATTATATGCTAATAAATAAACATGTGCTGGTAAATGCTCAAAGCTCCAGTGTTATTTTAGTTTTATGCTGTATAAATGCTACTATAGCATTTATACCTTTTAAAGTATCTTATTTTAATATTTCAGTTTTCATTATAATTAAGTTTTTAACCAGCCCAGGCTCATTGCGAATACGTACCCACATCTATATTTCTGGGGACAGCGAAATATAAAGCCGGAGATATGTCTTCTTACAGTTTTTGTTTTTGTAAATCCACCGGAGGGCGCTGTGTATGCTCTTTGATGATCTCAAATTCCTTATGACGTAGTCTTCTTACATAAATCCACCAGAGGGTGCAACACAATCTTCAGCCGACCAGGCCAGCTTGCTGGCAACTGACTGACCGACCCACTCACCCACCCCCTTCCCTAAATCCAGACGATAGTGTTCTCAAAAGCAATATAAAAAAAGAAAAGCTGTCACGACCGTGTGATTTCAGCCTGTTGTTTATTTATTGGGGCGCCACGGTGGAGTAGTGAGTAGCACGTTCGCCTCACAGCAAGAAGGTCGCTGGTTCGAGCCTCAGCTGGGTCAGTTGGCATTTCTGTGTGGAGTTTGCATGTTCTCCCCGTGGTTGCGTGGGTTTCCTCCGGGTGCTCCGGTTTCCCCCACAAGTCCAAAGACATGTGGTACAGGTGAATTGGGTAGGCTAAATTGTCCGTAGTGTGTGAGTGCAAATGAGTGTGTATGGATGTTTCCCAGAGATGGGTTGCAGCTGGAAGGGCATCCGCTGCGTAAAACAAATGCTGGATAAGTTGGCGGTTCATTCCGCTGTGGCGACCCCAGATTAATAAAGGGACTAAACCGAAAAGAAAATGAATGAATGAATGAATGAATGTATATTTATTTTATTTTAGCTTTTGTTTTACCTGGTTTTCGGAAATGTTTTTTGCCAGACTCGAACCCTGTCATTGTGGTCAACTCTGCTTCACATCCCAAGTCTGCCGATGTACACGGCAAGTCACTGGGCAAACTGGAGAACCAGAAAAGCTGTCAACACAGAGGTAATCAGTCAGATGTATTGCTAAAAGGAGCGGAAGCTGTCTGTGCAGCATTCGACAGAATAGCCAGACATACCTCTGGCTACATAATTTGCGCTCTCTAGAAATGTAGACAGGGATACGTATCGACAATGAGTCTGTGTTGTTTTTAACACTGCTAACCTGTTCAGTTGAGTCCCAGCATGTATGAAACAGGCCTTCTAAAAAGTAAAAGAGTAAATATTATGCTAATAATACAGACAGCTACTAGAAGTGGAAACTCAATTAATTTTCTTCATCAGCAAACCAATACCTGACAACCCTTTAAAGGTTGTTGATAGATGATGTCAGAAAAACTACATTCCTCATGTTGCCCATTACCCATGTGCAGAAAGTCCCAAAGCACACTAACATTTTCAGCTGCCCGCTCCGATAAAAAAAACACAAATGAGGTAATCATGTACTCACAAATGTACGTAATATTTAGATATTTAACAATATTAAAAATGTAATAACAACTATAGATAAAACGAATGACTTTAAATAAACCAGTCTGGGGCGACATGGTGGCGCAGTAGGTAGTGCTGTCGCCTCACAGCAAGAAGGTCGCTGGTTTGAGCCTCGGCTGGGTCAGTTGGCATTTCTGTGTGGAGTTTGCATGTTCCCTCCGTGTTCGCGTGGGTTTCCTCCGGGTACTCCAGTTTCCCCCACAGTCCAAAGATATGCGGTACAGGTGAATTGGGTAACTGTCTGTAGTGTATGTGTGTGAATGAGAGTGTATGGATGTTTCCCAGGGATGGGTTGCGGCTGGAAGAGCATCCGCTGTGTAAAAACAAATGCTGGATAAGTTGGCGGTTCATTCCGCTGTGGAGACCCCGGATTAATAAAGGGACTAAGCCGAAAATGAATGAATGAATGAACCAGTCTGTCACAGCAACACTATTTCAACCGATGGTGTGAGTTTGAGTATGGGACTCTGTTTGTCGATCGGAAGGGTTTCAAAAACATGTCATTACTTTTTTGCAGTTTCAAAATTACAGAAATTACACACCTCATCTTTAAGACGTAGTACACAAACAAACTATTAGCACTTTGTTTCCAAAAGAAACCCAGAGACAGGTCTTTGTTGTCTAAGACAGCTGAACAGACAGCTGAGCATCTTTCTTTGTGTGCGCTTCAGTTTTCCAAAAGTGCTAATGGCTGCATATCTCCGATCCTCACAATAGAAGTGACAATAGGATAAAGTGTTAAGAATCCTTCTGTAACAACAAAGGCTGCATCTTTTGTCCTGATTGTTTCATAAATGTCTGAAGGGCCCTTTTCCCTTCGCAAAGCAGCCAACAGCATGACCATTACCTGTTCTCTTCGCCACGGCTGAAACCCAAAACAAATCAGAGAGCATTCAGATGGAGGCATACTTGAAAGATGAACCACTGATAGGTGAAGTGTAGTTACATTTCCTGCAAGAGAGGGATAATCACTGTGTGCCAGATGAAGGTACGCAAAACAATAGTTGGCTCTCTGATCAGTTGAGTTCAGCCTCCAGGGGGGGTGATTCATCCCTCCCCCCACCAGCCTCTCCACATGCTTGAAAGTCTCAGAGCGGCTGAAGAGTTTCTCTCGACCACGTCTGCATTCCTCACAAGCTTCCTCAGCCATGCAAACATACCATCACGCTGCTACCTCTCGCCACTGACACACTAGACTGAAGGGGACTATACTGAGCTCCAGCATCACCCTGCGTTCGAGTGAACTCCTGCCTGCAGGTGGGCGATCAGATGCTCACGAGCCCTAGGCAACTCATACCCTGGATGGCTCCATTGGGCTGGAAAGGTCACACGTGCCTTTTTCACACCAACTGCGTACTGGGGCTGGATGGATGCCCAATCTAGAACTGTTATGCTTACACTGTCAGAAGTTTTAGAAATCAGCTTTTCCATTAAGAGGCAATATTTCACTGGAAAAAACGCTGGGTTCCACACAATTCCTTCATGTTGTCTCAACACAATTCCATTAAGGTAACATAACCGTTTTTAAAAATTTAAGTCGATGGCACACAAAACAATTAAGTTGTCCCTAAAAAAAACTTAAGAATCGTGTTGTTTCAACTCATTTTAAAAAAGTAGTTTGGACAAGCAGCACAAATTATTTTTGAGTGTTGCTTAGGGGCAATAAAATAACAATAATTATCAGAATTAGACATTTCTTGATGAAACGTAAACAGTTTTGATCAAATTCAATACAATTTTATGCACTATGCAAAATATGTTTTTCATGCATATTGTAAAAACAACTGTGTGTGTGTGTGTGTAGGTGTGTGTGTGTGTGTGTGTGTGTGTGTGTGTGTGTGTGTGTGAGAGAGAGAGAGAGAGAGGGGGGATGTGGTTTTACCTGTGCATTCAAAAAAAATGACATTTGCTGTTTGTTCAAAGTACTTATTTCAACTAAAACAACACAATTCTTGAGTTTTGGGAGGATAATTTAATTGTTTTATGTTCAATCCACATAAATTTGTAAAAACTAGTAAGTTAAATGAAATACTTCATGGGCGACACAGTGGCACAGTAGGTAGTGCTGTCGCCTCACAGCAAAAAGGTCGCTGGTTCGAGCCTCAGCTGGGCCAGTTGGTGTTTCTGTGTGGAGTTTGCATGTTTTCACTGTGTTCGCAAAGGTTTCCTCTGGGTGCTCCAGTTTCCCCCACTGTCCAAAGATATGCGGTACAGGTTGGGTAGGTTAAAATTGTCTGTAGTGAATGAATGTGCATGAATGTTTCCCAGAGATGGGTTGCAGCTGGAAGGGCATCCGCTGCGTAAAACATGTGCTGGATAAATTGGCGGTTCATTCTGCTGTAGCGACCCCAGATTAATAAAGAGACTAAGCCTGAATTACTTCATGGTTTCCCAACACAAATCAGTTGTATGCTTGGACCCAGCATTTTTTACAGTGTGGTTGACATGATGTACTTCCTCAAACTGTCACTCTGCCCATTCCTGCAGTCCTATTCACTGTACCCAATAACCAGTCGCTACATACTGTACCTCGCACGTGAACCCTCACCAGATTACTGATCACCCACACCTGCACCCACAATCACCAGGGCACTATTGACCTTATTCTCCGCGTATGAGCGGGCGCAGCCATTTGAATCATTTTGGCTCGAGACTTCCGGTCTCATTCACTTACATTCTTTTTTAGACGTTAGAACAGCTCGTTCTGCTGCTTGATGTTGCAAACTGATGTTTTCTTATTATATTATTCTACTTTGTCTGTATAGTTCTGCACACACTTGCTTGTACAGCACATAGTCTGACCGTTTTCTGCCGTTTATTATTTCTTGTCATTTCTCCCGTAGGCAACTGAATCGGAAGTTCTAAAATAATTGCAAAAACGAGCACACTTCCGCATTGAAGAATAAGGTCAATAAAGTCTCACCTCTTCCAGTCTCTCTCTGGCTGGAATCGAAATCAGATGGTTCTCCTCTTCGGCTCTCCTTGTCTCTCCTGTGCTCTTCCGTGGATGTCCTTATTCTCCTGTGGATGCAAACAAACCTGCTTAAGGGAAGTAACTGAACTTGTATTGGTGTTTTGTCTGAGATCTGAAACGTACCACTTTGAACTGTGTGAGATCGCTCTCCTTCTGCTACACCACTTACCTGCTCCATCTCTAAGCTATTGTGGCATTGCACAATAAATACCTTTAAAGAGTTATCCCTTCTTTGTCTTCCTTGTGTGACCGTGACACAAACAGTGATAAAAGTTTTCTTTTATTCTTGAAATAATATGAGGTTACATATTTTACAGTTTTTTGGTAATGAGCATGAATTTACACCTGCATTCTCATTTAAACTGCTGTTAAATACTTCCAATGACCAAACATATAATAATAATTATCTGTGAAACATTCACCCGGTCTGTATTCAACGGTTAGTGTTTGTCATGTGCTAGTTAACTTTCTGGTTTCTATTACTTTCACTCTAGAGATAAAAAGGTGCTGTGGGGTTATCAAGAAATTATCCATTTTAATTAATGAGAAAAAGGTCTTGTTTTAGTGTTGGTAAAAACCTCATATTCTGGATACGAAAATGACTCCAAGACACTAGGCCTGTCACAATATCTATTTATTGTTGTACGATATATTACACCAAAATATATCACAATAAACAATATTATTGTCATTTTAAGACCATTTTAGGCCACTCATTATATATGCCAGAATGGCTATATAATAGCATCATAACGCAAGTACACTCTTCAATAGAACACATAATATTTTGTTCTTAAGAATATTTAATTTAATTTAGTCATTTTAATAATTTAATAACTAGGCATTAGACTCAAAATGTGAAAATGCATATCCTAAACAAATAATAATAAATGTTAACAAAAAAAATGCAAACAAAAAGTAACAGAGGTTGCGATACCTGCTACCAGATCTATTTTCAGTTGTCAGGCACCCACATAAAAATATACCTTAGTCATTTATAGTAAATACTATGGTGTTTTTTAACCATACTGACACTGACAGCTCCAATGGTTGTGCAATCAGCTAAAATGCTGTAAGAATAGTTTTTTATGTATGGGCGATATATATTGCATCACCCAAAATTATTGAGGTCATGTCCATGTATTGTACGATAAGTCGATATATTGATTATTGTGACAGGCCTACATGACACTAATCTGCAATGACAATGATGCAATCAATTACAATTAGATTACTTTTAGAAATGTTTTATTTTAACATTCAGAGCAATAGATATGAAAAAAACTTGATTTTCATAAAAAGGTAACTACAGTCTGACTATGAGCACTTTAAGATGTAACAATCTAATAATTACAAATACACAATATCTGAAATATGATCGTGTAATCCAGATTAATTGTAATCAGTAACTACCCAATGCTTTTCATTCATTTCGAAATGACTCTTAAATCGCGATAATAGTCAAAGATAATTTGAGTAGAGGGCATCATGGTGGCACAGTGGGTAGCATGATCGCCTCACAGCAAGAAGGTCGCTGGTTCGAGCCTTGGCTGGGTCAGTTGGCATTTCTGTGTGGAGTTTGCATGTTCTCCCAATCTTCGTATGGGTTTCCTCCTGTTGCTCCGGTTTACCCCACAAGTCCAAAGACATGTGGTATAGGTGAATTGGGTAAGGTAAATTGTCTGTAGTGTATGTTTGTGAACGAGTGTATTGATGTTTCCCAGTGATGGGTTGCAGCTGGAAGGGCATCCGCTGTTTAAAACATGCTGGATAAATTTTCGCTGTGGCGACCCCTGATTAATAAAGGGATTAAGCTGAAATGAAAATGAATGAATTTGAGTATAAGGCGGAATGGTGGCTCAGTGGTTAGCCCTGTCACCTCACAGCAAGAAGGTTGCTGGTTCGAGTACCAGCTGAGCAAATTGGTGTTTCTGTGTGGAGTTTGCATGTTCTTCTGGTGTTTGCATGGGTTTCCTTCGGGTGTTCCTTCACAGTCCAAAGACATGTGCTAAGTGAACAGGCTAAGGAAAATTGGCCGTATGAGTGTGTGTGAATCCCAGAACTGGACTGCAGCTGGAAGGGTATCCACTGTGTAAAACATATGCTGGAATAGTTGGCGGTTCATTCCGCTGTGGTAACCCCTGATGAATAACCGATGAAGGCAAAGGAAAATGAAAGAATGAATTTGAGTAGAAATTGTCAGGCTTTTAAAAACTGATTTTAGTGGTATTTATGCTTGCTTAATCTTTTAACTCCAATTTTCAAGACACATAAACAAAGACTCATCAGCGGTAAAGTCGTATTTTTAACATCACCATTCGGCCAGCTCTGAACTTCGATTCAAGAAGAGAGAGCGACTGTGAGAAGCATAACATAAAAGTGAATAATGGAGATACGCGCAAGGTCTTTGAAAAGGGCTGAAGGCCTGTGATGAAATGAAGGCGCTCTTTCTTCCTCATGATCTGAACAGTTCGGGAAGCAGAACGGAGGGGCGTTGTCATGTCTCCTCTCACATAATGCGGCGTGCGGAATGCGAAACCTGCGGTGATGATCCAGAAGAGATCTGCATCCACAAAAAGACATCCTATCAGTCAAAGCGCTGCCCCCATGTTTATACCCCAGCACTTTCATCTCACTCCGCATGCATCAGATCACCGTGAGGAGGAGGGCAGAGACTGGGAGCACTGATATGGGCGAACACCCCCCCTTCCCTTCGCAATCTCTCTCCATCTCTTTCGCGAGTGCATCATAAAAATGGGGGTTTTGCTGGAGTAAATTAACAAGAGCCCTTGATATGCAGATCAGCGCCTATTAATCAAAGAAATGAGATTAGGATTTCAAATGGGGATGAAGAAAGCCTCCATTATCTTGCTGGAGTGTCATGTTTAATAACGTGGAACGGCGCTGTAATTCACAGGCACGGCGGGCCCGGGAGGAGAGAGCAACCCTCGGCAGGCCCCTGCTCTGCGTCGGGTGACCCTGGAAGCTGGCGCTGGGTGAGGGGAAACACTCCACGTGGAGAGAGGAGACGGGCAGAGATAGAAGGGAATCAAAAGAGCAATGCTCCTACGGGAAAAGTGGAGGCCCTGCTCATCGGGCTTTGATGTTAAAGTGTCTTGCCGTGCTCGGTGGGGTTGGGTCTACGCAGCACATAAATAATGGCTGGCTAAATGTGGAATCTGCTCACTCATGCAGCTGCGTGGTGAACTGACAGAACGGTCGTCGGTGCGCACGTGCGAGGCCTGAGGTGGACACACTGGTTCATATGCTTATAGACAAGCGTGCACTTGCTTATTTGGTGTAGGGCTCTGCTGTACTGAAGAAAAACGTCATAGCATTCTAAATAAAAATAGTTATTTTATGCTATAAAATATTGCTTTTTTCAAATGTTAAAACTGTTTCATATTATTTCAAAATCAAAAAGTGAACAGACATGTTTTCCAGACATTTTAACACTGTAAAACACAAATAAATAGAATAAATATCATCCCCCCTTTAGAGTATTCTATTATGACAAAAATCATTCGACTATAAGGTAAAGATCACGTTCCATAGACAAATTTAGCAAATTTCCTACTGTAAGTATATTAAAACTTTTATGTGTTGTTTAATAGTTTATTTTTTTCATAATTAATATGCATTTAAACTTAATTTAGTTCATTTAATTTAAATGTAAAGATGATTCTTTTACTATCGTAACTAAGCATGGGCCGGTATAAGATTCCGAAGATATGATAACCTTGGATAAAAATATCGTTTCACTGTATGACGGTATTGTGAACACTGCTCTAAAATAAATTCTTTTTAAATTCTTAGAACACAATATATTTTATTTTGAGAAACATTTAAAGTAAAACATACAGTAAACATGTCAGGCTAAAAAATTCAAATGAATCATTGACTTCTACGGTCTTCATTTGTTTAAAAAACACAGTTGTCTTTCCAATTTACATTAAAAAAAAAACACCAAAAAATGTAAATAAAAAATCTTACACATACCTTACGAACGATATAGCGGAAAATTTTGGCGGTATGAAAACCTTGACTTTTCCAAACCGCGGTATACCTTGAAAACGGTTATCATCCTATGCCTAATCATAACAAAACATGGAATCAACCATGGAAACATGGAACCATGGAAACAAATCAATTTCAAATGGTTGTCCAGGGTCATATATGTACTGTATATTGCGATCGATACGCACATTTGCAATATTTAAATTCAACATATTGAATAATATATACAATGTTCTAAAAAGGTTGTTGTTAGTAAGAAATAACTGGCTTTTTGGGTGCATAAATTGATCAGAAATTACTTTAAAGACTTTGATAGTGGTGTCAGTTTGATAAATGCGATAAGTGATAAATGCTGTTCTTCTGAATTTTGTATTTGGAAACCCACACGAACACGGGGAGAACATGCCAACTCCACACAGAAATGCCAACTGACCCAACCGAGGCCCGAACCAGTGACCTTCTTGCTGTGAGGCGATTGTGCTACCCACTGCACCACCGTGACATCCTTTCTATCAGTGTTTTATCACACAAAAATAAAATAAAAATCGCAACCATTCTCAAAAGTATGATGTGAGGTTTCTTAAGCATCAAAGCAATATTAGAATGCTTTTAATGACGTTTATGCAAGGTTAGAAATGAAGTTAATAATATATGAATGTTATAAATATGCATTTGTCATGAAATGTTAGGAATGTATCAGTTCCGCTGATGTTGTTTTAAAATCGCAATATTTAGACTGACCATTTTCTCAGTAAGAATCAAGCATGCTATAGTTCTCCGTGCTCCTACTGCTTAGCTCTTAAACGCAGCTTTAAACACTGAGTTGTCTCACTACCCTGCACACAATTGATTTTGACAATCTTTTCGCCATTGGGAAAAACACATAACTCACTGATGACTGTGGGCCTGCACTCCTCAGCTCCTTGGGAACCACAGAAATTATGCTAGCATTAATGTTTAATATTGCCAGGGACTCCAGAGATGTACATGTGTGCAAGGTCCTTTGTCTTTGTGTCAAGCGGAATGTGCTTCAATGCATGGCAAAAAAGGTTTCAAATGAGAGAGAGAGAGGGAGAGAGTTTCCCTTTGGTCGCCACACGGTGAATAATGCAGAAAGGGAGGGTAAAAATGACGACTGGGCCGGCACAAACAGGCCAGGCCTCAGTAAGGCCAGGCCCACAGAGAGCTGATCCACACAAATTTCCTTACATCTGCACAATGTATTGAAAATAACATTTTGCAGTCTTAGAACTGCAATTATTGAGATGTATGTGTGCTTAGCGTATGTAATCAGATAAGTGTGTCTGCTTGTAGCAGGTATTAAAGGGACAGTAGTACATATTGTCAGCAGCTACCTATTTTTAACACACACACACACACACACACACACACACACACACACACACACACACACACACACACACACA
>CAIGQQ010034181.1:11185040-11202978 GCA_903798035.1 Danio albolineatus
TTCACCATTTAGAGTGGAGGTTGGGTCGAGGCAGACCATTTCTTACACTCTCTTGTGTGCATGTGAACACGGCACACGTGCACGCGCAAACAGTGAATCTGCGTGAACAGGGGTGTGCAGTTATACAAATCTACATTTGTTGACAGACAGTTTCTTATCAGAATTATGGGAACTGTCTGCCTGACAAATTTTAATTGGATAAACAATAAGTCTTATGCCTTACCCAGAATATAAAAAAATATTTAGATCATTTACTTTAATCATTACTATTGGAATGTGAAGAGACTTTCAACCAGCACAACAAACATGTTTCTGAAGACAATCACCTACTGCACCTAAAAGCAATAATGTCATGTTCCACATTGACACGTGATCTTGGGTTCACTGGTTATGGTTAGTTACTATTTACCATTGTGATGCACTGTAGAAATGATTCTTTTTGGCATCCCTAATTTAAACAGAGCAGAATTAAACAAGCAAAGAGTGCTTGTTATATGGAAACTCTGAACAAACGCTGACGTATTGAGCGCATTAAGACTAACCTGAAAGCCTCAGATTGTTCAGCAAATGTAGGCAATGGCTTTGATTGGCTTTTAAACCCAGTGAAAGTTCAACTGCAAAGTAAGTTGTAAACAGAATCTTCTGACTTAACTGGATTTTAAAGCAGCCATCTATCAGCAGTACCAAAACTTAAATGTTATTAGAATGTATGCCCCAATTGGTTCCAAAGCAACAAAATAATAGCATGTAAGAAAACATGTACATGGCAAGCAGTTAGCTAAGCCCAGTCACGCCATGTAGCTGCCTGTCCCATCTAATCCCATTTCTCTCAACTTGACCTGATCTCATTTCCAACATCTATCCCAGACCCATGCAGGGAAATCTCTCTTCTGGAAATGCCCTGCTTCTGCTTGATTTTGCAGAGGGTTATAGCTAATCCTGCGTTGCACAATTTGATCAGCATTGACTATCCAACATGCTGCCACACCGATTAAACCGAACAAAAAGTAATGGGCCAGGTTAGGTCTAAAGCTGTGTGCTCCGAGTGATTAGGTGACTGATGTGTATGCTTATATAGAACTAATCCTCTTGGTGAAACAGTAACCTTGAGTGCGTCGGGTGCTGATGCAGGCAACACCAGAGGATGAAAACCTTCCTGCAGGGCTGATTTCATAACTGTTGAGTGATGAGCGAGCTCCTTTAATACTCTGTCAACTCACTCAGCGGGCTTTAAATGAAGTGACTTTAAGGGGTAAAAAAAATGACTCTGGATTTTTAATGGCATGAGCAACATAAGGCCCCAGTGGCTTTGAAAAAATAGTATAATCCTTCAGCAGGCCAGTGATTACCACTGCACTAATACCTCTTTCTGTCAACATGAATCAA
The DNA here is from genome assembly GCA_903798035.1 of Danio albolineatus. Classification (NCBI taxonomy): domain Eukaryota; kingdom Metazoa; phylum Chordata; class Actinopteri; order Cypriniformes; family Danionidae; genus Danio; species Danio albolineatus. Next base: position 11,186,427 of record CAIGQQ010034181.1, read on the forward strand.
GAAAGCAGAGCAAAGGTCACAGGGCAACGGCAAGAACAAGAAGACACCTGCAATTGTTTTTAAACTATAATGCAACGGGAATTATAATTTGTACAGGAGACAAACATAATGTCCAGAGTAGATGTCACAGAGACACCAGTGTAGTGACAAAGTAGCCCTTTTGTAATAAACCACTGTTCAAAACTGAAATTGTTGAATCAATCTGACAATTATTTAAGAATCTATTTTTGTACACTAAAAAGTACTCAGTGATTTTTAAAATTCTTTACTGGTCTCAAAAACAGGCAGTGATTCTCAATTAGCAACTTGGTCTGGCTCTACAAGCAAACAAGGTTGCTTGAAGGTGACTTAAAATCAATTAAAAGCAAAAACAATCATTAAAATAAGCTAAAATACTTTCAAAACCAAGACATTTCTTACTTCGCTAGAACTTGCTTTTCCTCTGTGATGAATGTGATGTGATGTGTACCTAATTTAGCCTGAATTTAAGCTTCATTTTTAGATCTGGAAAAATCATGTTAATCAATAAAATCTTAAGTAAACCAATCAATGCAGTAAAATAAAGCTATGGGCATTTTATAATGAATATACGTATTTTTATAGTTCATCAAACTTAAGCAAGGTGATGTCACCATTTTTGGGTTCTTTAAAGAACCTTTCCTTCTCCTTTTCCAACAGCACAAAACAGGTGCTAGTTTGGATTCATTCTACATGAGCCTTCTGAGAACTGCTCTGCATTTCCATCAGAGAGCCACCATAGCTAGGTTTGATGTCATTGCATACATTCATCTTTCCCACTAATGCAAATGCTAAAGCGCCAAATACAATTACAGCATCAATGTGTTGTTAAAGCCAATAACTTTCTAAACCTTAATTTGAATAGACAGATTGTAGAAGTGATAATGGGTTCATTATTAAGTGAAGTTTTATAAACAAATTTGGGCGACATGGTGGCTCAGTGGTTAGCACTGCTGCCTCAAAACAAGAAGGTCGCTGGTTGGAGTCCCGACTGGGTCAGTTGGCATTTCTTTGTGGAGTTTGCATGTTCTCCCCGTGTTCGCTCCGGTTTCCTAATTCAGCCCCTAATGAAAGTGGTTCTCTTAGCCCAGCATTGTTTTGGTGCTACTTAAAAGCACTTTTCTTGTTTGAGAGCTGGGCTTATAGTGCCAAAAGAAAAAAAAAAAAGGAATTGGAAATAGGCTCTGGCTCCAAACGAGCACTACTGTTTTGGTAAAATAAGGAACTGTAAACAGCTATTCATTCAATGGGATAAAGGCTTAGTCCCTTTATTAATTAGGGGTCACCACAGTGTAATGAACCACCAACTCACCCAGCATATGTTTTATGCAGCGGATGCCCTTCCGGGTGCAACCCATCACTGGGGAACACCTATACACTCTTTCACACACATAAACTATGGACAATTTAGCCTACCCAATTCACCTATACCACGTCTTTGGACTGTGGGGGAAACTGGAGCACCCAGAGGAAACCCACCCGACCACAGGGAGAACATGCAAACTCCACACAGAAATGCCAACTGACCCAGCCGAGGCTAGAACCAACGACCTTCTTGCTGTGAGGCGACAGCACTACCCACTGCACCACCGTGCTGCCCGTAAACAGTTATTTAAAAAAAAATGTCTTAACATAAAGTTCATTTTAAAAATCTAAAGAACTTTTTTTTTTAATATAAAGAAGTTCTGTGCAATAGAAAGTTTTCGTGTATGTTAAAGGTTAAAGATATATTAAATCCTTATTTGGTAGTGCATGGAAGAAATGCGTTTGAGTGCATACAGGAGAGATGTGCCATCTTTCCAAAAGACATTTACCTCAACAACTGTAAATTTACTTGTATTATTATAAAAACAACAAAAATGGTTTGTAGCACTGTTGCATCTAGTACAACTAACTAAAGTCAAAAATGTTGAACAAAAAAAAGGAAAAGCAGTACCTGCTTTACTAAATAAACCCCATCTTTCCTGGGTAATCAGTGCTAATATTCGTCATAAACCAATATTGCACAGCAACATTCATACAAGCTCTACACAAATGCACAGTGTGAGACGGTAAAAATACATCATGCCTTAGGGAACTGCCAGTGGGCTCTCTAATAGAATACTTCCCCTCAGGCCACGGCAAACAAAGACTAAACTGTTCTATGTCACACTGACTCATTTGATTCACAGGGGGAAATGCCACAGATTTAGGAATCAAAGGTACCCTGCAAGCACCAACTTTTTCCAGCAGAGTGAGTATTATTCTAGAACAAATTCAATAAAGCGTTATCAGTACAAAAGGCTATCTTTTAAAACTTATCTGCTGCCTTTATTTCCAAGCTAGGAGGAGGCCATGTTGCAATGTCATTGATATGATAAAGTACAGTGTTGTTCAAGGTGCAGCCTATAATAAGCGTAAAATGCATTGTGTGCATGTAGATATGCCTGTTCAATGAAGCTGATGTCACTTACCTCTGTGAGCGCATGAAGCTGACCTTCCTGTACACACACCCCCATGAATCTGCATCACAAATACACACAAAGAAAAGCGAGTTCAAAACACCAGCAACGGGCAAGACCAAATTCAGCATTATCACCTAGACTGAGCTGCTGCCATCTGTGCCAGCGCTTTCTTGGAGGCTTCTGTCCAATAGGCTTATTTAATGTCTACGCTCATTTCAGTGTCAAAAATGGTTTTTACAAATGACACCATAAACTCAGACAGGTTTATGGCGCTGTATATCAACAAAAGCTATAAAATGTGAGACTGTCTCCAGTCGACTGGAGGCTGAAACTGTCATATGAACGGGCACAATGGTACAGTAAAAAAAGATTTCTGCTTTAAAAACAAACAGCTGCTTTTTCATACTGCTGTTTTTTTTTTCTTCTTTTAAAGATGGAAGACGCGGCAAATAGAGTAAAATAAAATGTGATTGTTCCTTCTTTTTTGTCAATTATTTAGAATGCAACACAATAAGTCGATTTCTACAAAGATATGACTTAATTCCCATGTAGAAATAAATAATGAGTAGTTATATCTGTCATACAGCAGTCAAAAATATATATAAACTGTTTTTAAAAAAAAAAGTTTTTGTATTTAGTGATTGTGCATCAAATTAATCACAACTGGCAGAAATATTGTGTAACATCATAAAAGTCTTTACTGTTCTCTATTAGCATTTACAATTAAGCCCTAAATGCTCTTCTTTTGAGATTCTATTAAAAAAATTAATTATAAAAAAAAGTATATGACTTATGAAGATAAAAATTTTGCTAAAAATTTAGCAGCGCAATGGTGAGAACATTTACAATAACAAAACTGACAATAATGGTGGTAATGATAACAATAATAATAATAATAACAAAAACACAGTAATATCAACAACTAAAACAACAACATTAATAATAATAATAACAATAATGGTAACACTTTACAATAAGGTTTATTAGTTAATGCATTTACTAACATGAACTAATCATGAACAACACTTGTACAGCATTTAACAATCATAATTGAACATTTACTAATGCGTTATTAACATCCAAGTCCATGCTTGTTAACATTAATTAATGCACCGTGAACTAACAATGAACAGCTGTATTTTCATTAACTAACGTTAACTAACATGAACAAATACTGTAGTAAATGGATTGTTCATTGTTTGTTCATGTTAGTAAATGCAATAATTACATAACCTAATGAACCTTGTTGTAAAAGTGTGACCACAATAATAATCTTTTCTAGTGCATGAAATCAATATATTTATTTTTACATTTAAAATTGCAACTTAAATTGTTTTAAATAAAATGAATACACCTTTGCTTAAGACCCCTTTTAAAACATAAAAAAATTAAATGGTACTATATGACCACATAAATACAGCTAAATCTGTTACATGTTATGCTGTGCATCATGACTTCAACACCACAGAAAAAATTACAATAAGCCATTAGCAGAGTCAACTTAGAATGACTTTAGAATGTCATCACTTGTACAAACACACCATGAACAGTCAAAACGATCCATTAAAAAAAAAAAACATACACGCACGCATGCGCACAAACCAAACATACGTCCAGTATGAGGCTTACACAATTGAGTCATACAGTAAGTTGCCTTTCCCTAATTTGTTCTCAGTCATGACACAGAAGGTATCTATATCTCTGAACAGTCACCTCACACTAGTCATTACACAGGACACATATTTGTCGGTGTTTTCCAAATTACGGTCCCATAAACCCCACGCGTGACTTTTATTGTGGGTCTGTGTTGGGTTTTCTTCAACAAAGATCCCTCAGCCTTCTCCTGTCTCGCTGGTCTCTCCACCCCCATTCAATAAGACGCAACAATGGTGTGATTGTAAACCACACACAGACCCTCTCTCTCTCACTTTCATCCACACACAAACTCACATTCTGCTCTACAAACAAGCCAAATATCACCAAAATGGAAACGATGCCAGATATATTCAGAAAAAATAAAATGCGAACAGTAGCTTTGTTTAAAATACTACTGCTTTCTAAACGTAAGTGTCTTTTGTCATGTAAATCTATTGATTCCAAGATTTAAAAAAATATAAAAAACTATTAAATATACAAAAACAAATAATAAATTCAAAATAAATGGTCAACATCTGCACAATTTTTCGATTTCCAATTTCGCTGGACAATCTCAAAAGACAAAATGCACAATTTCCTCGCTGTGCTGATGTGAAGATCCAAGAGTACAGCTTTCTTTTTGATCTCAACGAAATCTAGACCCAGGATGTCGTTTCACTCCATTTATTGTTAATGGATTTCTGACCTGATTTCTGCTGAACGGGGAGGAAGAGGTCATCCCCGCGTTTCCATTACAAAGGAGAAAAAGATTCGCAATGAAAGCGACACTCCCACGGTCTCACCGTTTGAAAGACAGCATTAATTTTGAGCCACTGGCAGTGCATAAAGCGAGGCACACTCCCTGTTCAAAGAGTAGGAAAGCTAATATTAATATTAAACTGCTTTATATGAATCCCGCAGTACTGTTTTTCTTTAAAACATGTGTTATTTCCATCATCCCTCACAGTTACAAGCGCATTAAATTCACTTTTATTGGCATCAGCTCCTTAGTTTCTTGTTAGAGTAAACCGCAAATGCAATCACCAGCTCCATAAAGTAACCGCACAGAGACGATCGGCACTAGAAAACTTGAAAAGAGAGCAGACTGGCATTTACAATCACATTTTTCATGAAGCTGGGGCTGAACTTTGAGCCTTGCTCATTTTACAATCCTCTATTCTCAGTGCATCAGTTGTTGTCCTTTCTCCATCTAAAAAAAGGTTCCCTGCATGATCATTTTAACCCAAATGCAAAAGGCAAGAAAGTGTTAGTTCCTTTTTAAATTCACAGAAAAGCAACACAAAAGAAAACCCACTGTGATAACTTTGTAATACTGAAAGCAAACCTGAGAATGTTTGGGTGAGACAGTCTGTTCATGAGTTGAACTTCTCGCAGCATGTTGGCACGATTACTGCTCAGCTTGTTCATCTTTAGTGCCATTACCTGGTCTGAAGCTCTGTGGCGCACCTAAAAACAAAGACAAATAAACAGAACCATTTTTTAAAGCATGTTTGTATATCTTGAGTGTTCTGTTGGTCCAAACCAAATAAATAATTGTATAGAAATCCTGATTCATTAGTGTTCAGGCTTTCATTTTTCAAGACCAAGCCCAATGATGCAAAACAGCTTTCATGATGCAGCTATATTCTGTGAACTATTTGTTCATGGTTTGAAAAAACCCTGTGCTGGTTGAAAAAACTAGCGTTACTTGATCAAATGTGATGTAATTGTTATAAGTTAAAAGTAAAAATACACAGAAGTATCAGCTGATGAAGTTTATTGAATGATTTAGGATTAATTCAAAGCTATAAGCTATCAACAATAATATAAAAAGAGCCAATATGGTTGGTTGTTAATTACATGGATGGATTTATTTTGAATATTATATAATTCTGAGAAAAATGCTTAAAGAATGGTGTGCAAATGTTACTTCTCTTAAAATATGTTGTTAGCAAATATAGAAGGAATGATAACAGTTATTAAACGATGGACAGTTCATTGTTATCTGGATCCAATCCATGTTTAGCAATATGTATTTAATGCACACACATAAAAAACTAACTAGAACTGTATTGCATTGCATGCATTCCAGTATGAGTATCCAACAAGTTTTTGTTGAAATCATTATTGGTAAATAAAATAATTTATAATCTCTGCATTCAAAAACAGCACCATTAATTCTTCTTAAACAAATTTATGGTTCTGTCGATGTAATTCGCAGATGATCCCTAAAACTGCGTGTGCCAATTTCTGGCGAATATCAAACCTAAAACCTTTACTCTGCTAGGAGAGCCTTTGGTTTTCTAAAGTATTTCCCATTTCAGGGTTTGTGCAGCTTTACGATGCAGCTGAGAAACAGACTTTGCCATGTTTATGCTGCCAAATGTCCCAAATAGTCCTCGTTGCAGTCCCGCCTTGCAGCAACGGCGGCCGTATGTGGGCATGGCCAGCACGGAATGCGGTTTCAATTTCACATCGCCTTTCATTCGTCGCGATGTATTAAATGAAAATGTATTCATTTTTTCCTCATTTTCTTTTTTTATGCATTTTTTAAATGCATTTAGGACAGATACCATTTAAATGAACATTTTGCTACAGTTTCTGCTTGTACTTTATACACATCAAATTCAGTTGGTGTATTGCATTTTCAATTTTATTTTGCAACTTATTAAGCATTGAAAATGTAGATATGATTTACATATTAAAACAGTGTTTGAAATGAGAAATTTAAACGATGAAATTTAAATTTAAATTTTCATTCTGCACCAAACATTGCACGTATGTCTTGGAAAATGCAAATAGAAATACATTGCCATTTAACATATTGCATTGCCATTTTGCATATTACATTTCAAAATGAATTACGCTACTTGTATGCTTCCATAATAAAGATGCAAGAAGATGCATTTCCAGTGCATCTTTTTAATTGGACAACGTCATCACCAGAACAAGAACAAAACAGGTATGCTTGAGCATTCTATCCTTTTTATGAGCCCATCTTGTGTCACCATGTCCTGTTTTTGATACATTTAGATGTCTTTAGTCTGCGTTGCATTCATATTTTAACTGAACTGCACCTCAGTTGTTTGGAAATGTGAACCTTGTTTGAGTAAATCACACTGACAGAGCAAATCGCACCACAGTTTTTGTAATTAACCAAACACGTCAAGTGTGAACAACACAGCTTTCCTCTAAACGTGAAACCATACAGGCATGTAAAAGGAGTAGAAAGAATTCATTGAAGTTCTTATATGGTCTGAAAGTTTATCTTAAAGGCATACAAAGACTGCAGATTTTCGTTCCGAACATCTTGCTTCTCATAAACTATTGACTGAGGTATTTCCTTACATTGCATTGAAGAAAGTAAAACCCACAGCTTTATACCAACAATACCACTCAAATGGGAAGTACCATCAATGACCACAAAGAATGAGAATGAACAGAATTGTTGTTTCACAAGCAAAATTCTAAAAATCACAAGATAAAGAAAGGAAACAAACACTACACGATGAGACACTACTGGACATCTGCGGTTAGGGGTTTCGCAACATCTCTGAAAAGTGCTTCTGCGGATCTGTTTCCCAGTTTCCTCTTTGTGCTTTCATCTCTCTGACCAATAAAAAGACATTTAGGCAAAACAAATATCAACCACAGGATGTCCTCATGAGCGCAAAAAAAAATTGCCATCTTCTATTTCTGAAAAACGCTGACTTCCTCAAATCGTACGCAGTGATGAAAAGACGTAACACAGGACCACTCAAAATGCATTGCTAGGGAAATAAAACATTGAAATCTGTGGTTAGCTGCAAATGTTGCGTTTGTAACACCTAGAAACTGTGTAAGCTTTTTAAAATATCATTTTAGCATGGCACAGGCTGTATGGCGACCAATCTCACTTTGGAAGATCAGCCGTCTAGGAAGAGCCCGTTTCATGCGGCCACCTACAGCGAGAGCCGCCTGTCAGACATGGACCCAGATGCTTCCTCTACAGCACCCAAACTCTCAATCTGTTCTGCTATTATCAAGTCACAGCTTGATGCCCATGCCACAGATACAGAGTTCTGGGATAATGTTTCGGTTCCTTAAAATGTGGTCAGATTAGAGAATTGAGCAATATGATTATTTAGGGATTCTGTGGGGTTTAAGGGCGTTTGTTTAAGCTTATCATATAATAGTAGAATATAATAGATTGAAGCTCGTTTCTTCAAATAAACCGAAAGCTGTAATTGCATTAGCTTCCCAGGCGGGTTCTTGCGGACCCCCAACACAGCTGGTATTTGGCTCACCGTATTACCCCTGCCTGTGCCACATGCAGACACCCCCTGCCTGTCATCCTAAAACCATTAAATCTCAGCCACCTGTGTGGGCAAGGGAGGGGATATTCTTAATGGATATATAATGAATCACCAATTGCTATCCAGTAATGTCTTGTGATTATAAAGCAAGCATGATTAGGCAGTGGGTTTGTTTTATCATTTACACAGGAAAAAAATATGGCATATTCTAGATTAGTCGAAGTTTACAAAAGTTTTAAACCTTTTCTGTACACTTTCTTCAATAAATAAATAAAACTATGCCACAGGTCTTGTGAAAGAGCCTGTGAGATGCAAAGTAAAGGCAGATTAATTCTCAGCAGCACAGACTGTGGGTTGTTCACATAAATGCCACAAAAGATAATCAAATATGCTGCAACTGCAGGTCACAATATAAAGTGCACAGAAAAACCTTTTGCAACATGCATAATAAAAAGATAAGTGGAAAAATTGCACCCTAAGGTGTGCAACAGCTTGTCATGTTATATTCCACTAAATGGTCAACTTAAGGGTTCAAATTGCAATAAAGTTTCTAATATGCATCTTCAGGAGCTGTCAGCCTTATCATTCTCTCCATTTTTATAAGAGGAATGAATTTGATATCCCGTGGAGTGTACTGTTGATAAGCTACCATAAGCTGTTCTCGCATTGGGTCCCATTAAATGAAAATAAAGTTTCAGTATTGTTTTAAGTATAAGTATTCTTCATTTTTAAGATATCTATAAGCTAGTGTGCTCTAAAACAATGACAAAAATTCAACAAAATTCACTATCACTGGCAGACCGATGATGAAACAAAATGCTGTTTTTAAAATGGAGAGGAGTTACACTATGTCCCACCCTCTTTTCGTGTGTCACGTAGAGATTACGTCAAACATTGAATTAAAATGCATATTTCAAAGCACTTCATGGAACCTTTAACATCAATAATAACTACGACTAAATAGTTCAACTTTTAAATTCAGGTGTGTTTACACCTTTAAGGGTACTGCCCAGTTAACAAGTTGCTACATTTACACTTAACACAGTGGTTCTCAAACTGTGGTACATGTAACACTAGTGGTACACAAGCTTCCTTCAAGTGGTATGCGGAGGAATCTCTGAATAATTTAAGTAAAAAAATTAACACACTTTTAACCCTTTGATGCGCACGATAACATCGATGTGATCAGCAAATTGATTAATAGATTAATAGGCTAAACCTTTTATTTAAGTGGCAGACAATAATAAATATTCGTAATTAAAAGAATTAATCTGCCTTGTTTTTGAACTATGTAGTGCTGTAGCTGCTTAATTAGGTCTACTATGGTACTGTACTTCAACAACGGTTATTATGGTGGTACTTGGAGAGACAATTTTTTTCTGAGGTGGTACTTGGTGAAAAAAGCTTGAGAACCACTGACTTAACAAATGCTTTTATCCATACAACACTGAGTATATGGCTTCCCGGGGATCAGCTGGCAAACCCTAATCAACACTAGACGCTCAAAAAACTCACTTCAGCCATGGTATTGACAGTGGATGAGATCTGCTGTCTGTTCACTTCCCCACCTACAACCAATGCCAGTGCTGAAACTCAAACCTGCAACCTTTAGATCACAAGTCCAACTTGGCTGTCCCTACAAGTTGTTTTTCTGACCAGCTTATAGCAAAAGTTCCATTATATGCATTCATTATCCATCGCCTTAGTCTTTTTATTCATCAGGGGTCACCACAGCAGAATGAACCAACTTATCCAGTGTGTTTTACGCAGCGGATGCCTTTCCAGCTGCAACCCATCACTGGGAAACATGCATACACACTCATACACTCATTTTTTAGCATACCCAATTCACCTATACCGAATGTCTTTGGACTGTGGGGGAAACCGGAGCATCCGGAGGAAACCCACATGTGCATGAGGAGAACCTGCAAACTTCACACAAAATTGCCAACTGACCGAGCCGGAATTCGAATCAGCGACCTTCTTCCTGTAAGATGGAAGAATGCTAACCACTGAGCCACCATGGAACCAAATTCCATTATATACATCAAATAATTGATACATTTAAAAAATGCCAAGTTTATGGTCTACTACACTTTTCACATCTCTCACAATCTGACCTAAAATCAGCTGAGCTGTGACTTCTAATGTAACACTAAGCCTAAGAATCGTTTCATGACAAAACACACAAGGCATTTAAAAAAAAAAAAAAAACCTGATGCAGCATGTATGTACAGCGATGCTCTGCAGAAATAATGCTCAAAGTGATAGTCCACTGGTAAGACACAGGAATTGATCTTGGTAATAGCCGTCATGATGACACACTGTTCTCCCAGGGCTTTTCTGACCTCAAAACTTCATTGAACTATACACAGTGAACATAAACCCACAAAAGCCTACCGCATATTGATGCTCAACATCAATAGTTGCATTCAGTTTAACACAGGAAGTTAGCAGTATTTATGAGCAGAAAATAATTGAATAAGTGCACATCACAAACTCTAATCAAGAAAAAGCTCTTCGTGACATTATATACTCCAATTAAATATCAAGAATTCCATGACTGAGTTTCACAGGGCTAACTTGAAGAGGAGTCAGAAATCACTAACAGGAGAGTGGTAAGACAAAGCACTTACTCTCATAAACTCATAAGACTTGCATAGAGTAGCTTTCAATGTCTTCATGAGATTTAAAGGAAAAAATGTAATGAAATCAAATGATCTAAACAGTCTTTTTAATGGCCTTTTAATTCCTTTATATGACAGGATAAGTGCAGAGAAACAGGAAACCATTGGGATGAGAGAGGATGAAATGGGATGAGGACATGAACCAGGCCGGATTTGAACTTGTGTCACTGTCAGCCAATGACAGGCATTGTTATGCAATTGTTAAGGCTACACAGCATTTAAAGCAGCTGTTTTTTGACATTTAAAGCAGGTCACAAACTGCAACATTACCAACTTCAGCCACAACGTTTCGTCATCATTTACTTCTACCTTTTAGATTAATTCAAGACTTACTCTGCTCACAAGGATCCCTGTAATGCAATAGCAAGTATCCTGTCATCACTTCTAACACAACAATATTTTGTTTTATATAACCAAATATAAATGTCTGACACCACAACCTGAATGGCAAATCATTAAACGGATCACAAGACTGACCTGTATAACTATTTGTCAGTCTTTGAGAAAAGTTCCACAGCTTTCGCCTACTGGTGTGTAAAAACTAAACCAGTCATTAAGTTAATCAACTCTTTCAAGTTCACTGACAACCACAATGAACCGTGTCAGATCACAACTTTGCAAGTGGTTAAGTGACCAAGAAGTGAATTCGAAATGACTCATTTTCATCCGACAACCATCCTACCTTGTAAACCTCTGAAAAAAACCCAGAGCCAATTCGCTCGCAGATGAAGTCATCAAGTCGGGTCAGGCAAGAAAAGGCACTGATGAGGGCCCGGTAAGAAGAGGAACACACTCTATCCAGTGGCACTGAACTGGTTTCTGCTCCTCCTCCACAATCCAGGTCCTCCAGCCGATCAGGCCGAGTTGGGAACCCAGCAATGGAGTTGCGTTTGCTCCGCTCCATTGCTACTAGTGCAAAATTAATCTGGTAGAGTATCAATCACCGGTTCACATTTTTGACTGTCCTTGGCAGACCTACAGAGAAACAAAGAGATGAATAAAACATTTAAATAATGTCCCATTAAATAACTCATTCTTAAAACAACTGAAAATTTGACTCAAATGCAAACAACCAAAGTCTGAGGGGGCTTTCCCATTTGGTTCCTTTGACTGGTTCGTACCAGTTTCACAGACCAATTTAATTTTACCCTGAGGTCACATTTACAAGTCACCTTTTTAGGCATCAACTGATAACATTTATGCATTTTAACATTCAACTACACAACGATGGTCTATGTAGGCCTTTAAAGTGCATGTTTTTGACATTAGTCCCATTATCATCTCTGTCTACTCTATACAAACATGATTTTATAAAAAGGTGATGTCATGCACATGTATGTGTGAGTACTTACAACCAAATTTTGTAACAGGACTGTTTGTGGTACTCAACATGCTAAGTGGCATAGTCAATAAGTGGTCATACTAAATGCAATGTTTTATTTACATCTGCAGAGCTGAATAGGAAACAATTTGTCAAAACTTCACCAGTATGCAAGTTTTCAAAAAGACAAATGAAATTTGTGTAAAAGTACCCTGAATGATGGGCAAATCTGGTATGCCCACAGAGAGCACTAACTCTGCACCTTCGTCCACGGTTGAGCAGGCAGGCACAACAGATGAAGCCCAAGTGCAGATAAAGTGCTGAGCAGCTCAAATGCTAAATTCCTTACACTATCCAAACAAACAATGTTCATTGGCATGGAAATTAATCACCTAGACTAAATTCTCTGTAAAAGAACACAAAAATCAAGCTATTCACACTCATTTCCCCTCATTCATCACAAAAAACAGAGGACGGATACAGTATAAACTGTCCCTACAACATTCCAGTTGAAAGCTTGGGAATGAAACCGGGAAATAAATAAATAACGCAAAACTCTTGCCAGGATCTAAACACTGCTTTCCCAGTCTTACAGTTCAGCGCCACACCCCAGTAAAAAGCCACTTTAAAAGGACCAAACATCCAAGCAGGCCTAAGGATACTCAACAGCTGGCTCTGCTCAATAGTGTGAGACATCAAGTCAATTTATATGTAGATTCTCCTTGTGATTTTTAATTAGGGTAACATTGGTTTTACATTCAAACATTCTGACTTTCTCCTTAAGTTTTTATCAATTCATAAAAAGTATAGTTTTTGCAAATTCTAAACAGGGAAATCATATTAGCAGCCAATGACTATCAAAGTACACCAGTGTTTACAGTCAATCAAATAGTGCTAATGTTGTTTCAAAGTCATACTTGCATGTGACTTCAGACCGAATATTCAAAGTACCATGGTAAACAACATAAGGAGCATGTCACAAGTTGACACTAGGGCTGTGCAATATGGACAAAATAATCATATTGCTATTTTTGGAACAAATACTGCGATTGCGATTTTATTTGCGATTTTGGCAGCTGTTTTTGCTTTGTCAAGCGCGCTACACACACACATTCTAAATGTATTCAGTGCACAAGAAGTGCAGAACAAAACATTTCACAATGAAATAACACAGTATTAAGTTTAATAAATAAAACTGTAGTAAAATTGTCTTTAAAACAGACAATATAAAATAACTGAAGATGAACTAACCTCAGCTCTAGTTAAACACATACTGTACACAGTAGCACTCACTGCTGGATCAACAAAACTGTAATAAATTGTCTTAAAACAGACAAAATGAAGTAATAAAGATGAACTAACCTCAATTCCAGTTAGAACAATAAATAAAAACTAAAATGTAAATCAAAACCACCTATTCGGTTCTCCCGCTCGACTTTGTCAAACGCGGAGTGAGCTCTGATTGGTTAACATCTTTCTCCCGCTCAGCTTAGCTGTAATTGCCTGGTGTGCTGTGACAGCTCTGATTAGTTAAAATATTAAAATCATACGCACAAGAACAAAAATTAAATTAATAGGTAAAATTGCAGCCTTAAGCAATTTAATTTAACATGCGATTTAGGAAATTGCATGTGCTTAAATCGTGATTTTTTTGCGATTGCGATTAATTGCAGAGCCCTAGTTGACACTAATCAAACGTGCAAATTCAAACAAAAAAAAAAACTTTACCTCAATTACGTTTTTAAAGCTGAAATAAAGGAGCCAATAATATGTCTAACATTGAACAACAATTTAAGTTGTCATTCCCTCTGTTTTTATTTCCAGAAACAGTCACTAAATTATGCATTACATAAAACATCTACAACAGAAGGCTATTAAAACTGCTGCACACTCCGCGCTGGACCACTACAGACAAGCCCTAAAACAGCTGTTTTGATTATGATACCAATGGCAATTTTCCACTGAACTCATTTCTAACTTGACCTTTAGTTGGGACAGCCTTAAGGCCAGCCAACACTCAATGTTCAGCTTACAGCATGATTCGACCCATATACCAATCTCTTACTATCCCAAAATAACACTCCGAGTCTGTAAATAAGCATCCCACACAAAGTCAATAATGATGCACCAGTCTACGACAAAGGAGTTCCACCAAAACAACAGGCATGGCAGAATGCTGATGTTAGTAAACACTGCACAACGAGACAATTATTTTGATCTTCCACAACTCTGGCAGCCAGACATACAGTACAACAAATTCCAAAAGAGGTTGTAATGAATGCCTTCACATTCTACAGTTCACAGGTATTTAAAAACCACGCGATCAGACAGACCAACCTCTTTTGCATGCTATGATGCATATTTGACATGCCAAAGATTAGAAATAAGAAATGAGAAGGACTTGACCGTCTCAAAGACATTTTTCAGCCCATGCCACACATATTTCGCATTCATCTGACATACTTTACAATGGAAAAACAGTAAAGGGGGTGTTTTTCATGAATCTGATTAACACTTTGAAATCAGCTCAAGATGTTGCTAAGAAGTGCTTAGACACAAATAGGCCTATTAATGAACAAACTTAAGACACTTCAGAGAGTTAAACACTTAATGCAGTTCACAGGGTTAATATAAACAATTAAATGTTGTACTGAATGATGATAACACACCCTGCCTTACAATTTAAAGTACTTTAATGAAACCATGGTGACGTTTCCAAGCAATCCAGCTGAATTGGTAAACTGCTTAACACAATAATTATGACTGCAGGATAAACCGGTCATTATAATGGTAATGTTTTAACACTCTCCTGCGTAGTTACTAGGGAAGCCAGCAGAAAGCGGACGCGAAAAACAACTCGGAAGTGCAAGTGTTGCAATCCGAGATCGCATAATAGATGCTGACCGAAAGTGAACTCGGTTACTGCAAAACAATAAACGCCAGAATACCGTTGAGAATAGCGATCAGGTGCAAACTGCACTGCTGTCATTAAACTGTTACTCATAAGTGAACACCAACGCGCCTTTTAATTGTTTACTGACACACGCGCCTGCATGGTGCTCAAGTTTAACGCACTTTAAAACCAAACCCTGTTGATCCGACACAAAGTTCAAGGTCTTACCTGGTCATCAGGCTTGAAAGTGAAGCAAAGATATTCTTGCGGTCGAAAGGCCTCACTTAGTCCCATTGCATTTTGCTGTACACTACAATCCTTTTATTTACATGCAGATACCGCAGCTTGTTTTGAACGAGCGTCGGCCAGCCTATATTTAAACTCCAAGACGAATTAAAACAACCGTGCGAGCTTCTTAAAACTTCATTCAGCGATACAATCAAACTTTGCGACAGAAACGTAATTTTAACGTGCACAAGTGGACAACTGCGTATGTTTTGTCGCGCTGTCCACAAACATGAAGCGGTCAAGAGAAGATAAATAACGCGCGAGCTCTTTCTTTTCTATATCCTGTCAGGCTCTTCGCTCCGTTGCTGTATCCCTGACTAAATCAGCAAGCGGCGAATCCCCAAAGACGATATTTCACTTATGGCGAGTGAAAACACAGTGAAGTAAATTCATGAGACAAGCACTTCCATAACAGTTGCCTCTCCCCTCGGACCAAACTTACGTTTTCATTTGATGTAGACAGACGTCGACGTCGGCCATTGGGATACAAGAGACTTCTAAACCGCGAGTGTTTTCAACCAATCAACGGGGAGGCAGATACCAATGTGGGCGGGTGTTCATATTGATTGACTTGTCGTTGCGCGAATCAAAACGGCCCCATACAGTGAAGCTCTCCAATAATATGCCTGGTTGTCTGGCACTCTAAACACATAAACAAAAGTAGTTTGCCATAAAAACAGGTTATTAGGCCGTCTTCTCTTCATCTATGTAGGTTTTCAAATGCATCCAATAGTTTATCAGATTACGAATTTGAAGCAAATGTAAGAATAATACGCTGCAGGGAGGAAATAACATTTTATTAGCATTTATTTCGTAAGAAATATTATAAGCAAACAAAGAATAAGCCACAATGTGCTAACTGTAACATACGAATGAATAATGTATATGATAATACAATGTATATATAATAATGTAGCGATGCCCACCGCATTTATAGGACCCCAGTGTTTTGCGGCAGCGCCACCTACCGG
>CAIGQQ010034181.1:11212978-11226893 GCA_903798035.1 Danio albolineatus
TTTTTGTATTATTTTCTTTTAATTATAATATTTTTTTTAAACAAACTTTAACACTAATTTGAGTGATTGCTATATTTCTGCCACTTGACGATGAAACATAACTGCCATTATCATTTTCTGCCAAGTTTTTATGTGTGAAAATGATGCTTTGACAGATTGTGATTATGTGAGCTTTGCGTGCATACATAATTTGTTGTGTTGCTGTTCATTTCTCACACATCCCTGAAAGGTAAACTGGTGGCATTGGCAGTAGTAGATGAGAAAAATCCATCTGAAGAAAGCATTCGGTAAACAACGTTAGAAAATATGCACAGAAGTCTCCGTGTTGTGACAATTGGCAGTATTTTTCTCATTACTTCATTTCCAAAACTTTAAATTGCTCTCTTCAGGTACAAAACTCTGATGGAAAGGGTGTCTACAGAATACAGAGACCATTACAAAAGGTAAGAAGCAAATTTATACGAACAACGAAAGCATGAAGAGTTATTTGTTAACAAAGACAGTGTTGTTTTTCCTTTCTCCTATAGTGATTTCCAGTTTGGTTATGTGGATGGTAATGAATATGTCAATGGTTTAATTATGGGGTGAGTTGAATCAGACAGATTGCAGCGCTCTGATTTCATGTTTTTGTATAATCGCCACAAAAAATGTGTTCCTCCTTCTCAGAGAAGTCGCGATGCCTTCCATCATTGTGCTGAACATGTCCATTGATGGATATTATCTACCCGAAAGCAACATTGAAACCATTGAAGATTTACTTCAGTTCCTAAACAGTGTTCTGGATGGCAGCACAGCGGTATGAGGAACAAGAACTCTTTCCTCTGTCGGTTTTGTCATTTAATTTCCTTAATACCATTCCCTTTTTCTCCCTAATCAGGTGCTTGGAGGAAATGGATTTTTGCAGTGCACTAAGAGATTTTTCTATAAGGGGAAGAATACTGTGATGGTAAGGCTAACACTAGATTTGCATCTTCCCCCAAATATTTACAAAAAGCTTAACACATCAAAAACCAAAACACACGGCAGATCACATCCTCATCAAATATTTACTTGAGGCTAATATTTAGGTCACTGTTGTCCTAGTAACTAACATAAATCTCCCTGATCCCAGTCGATGGTCGAGACAGCACCGGTCTTCTCCTGTTTTGTGCTTGGACTGCCAGTGGGTGTAGTTGTATTGGTTGTCTATGCTACATGTACTGCTGTACCAGCGGATGATGAGAAACCCGAGGAAGAAGCTACATCCAGCCCTGCTTTGGATACACATGGAAAGAAGGCAATAGAATCGCAGCCTGACGGCACAGAAAAGACCTCCGAAGCAAAGAAAGAGGATTAACATGGACTGTTTGTTTACTTTGTATCGTGTTAATCTTTACAGTATCATAACGTGTAATAAGGTTTTCATTTTTGTATGAATTTGTTTCCTAGTATGCATTGAGGATATTTTGATTGTTTTATCAAATAAAGTTGAAATATCTTCGATGAGCAGCATTTATTATTATAGAATCATATGAAACCCTTCAAATCAAATTAATTCAACACATAGCCTACCATATGTTGGATGTAATTGTGTTCATATTTGTATATTTGACAAAAGTACTTTATTTTAGAGCTCCCTGTTTATGTGTCCGTGTTCATTTTGGTTTTCAGGATATGTGCGTCTGTGTGTGGATATTCATGTGCATATATGTGAGTGTGTGTTCAGCATGTATGCATGATGTTCTGTGTATATGTGTGTTGTTTGTTGTAACCATGTATGCATGTCTATGTGTATTTGTGTATCTTCAGCATCTGCATGTGTCAATGTGTGTGTGTGTTTCTTTTAATTCTCGAAAAAGCCAATTATGAAAGAGGACACACTCTCTGCTTCAAGGTCAACATGACTCTAATAGAATAAATCATATATCTTAAACTACTTTATAGTAGATAGTAATCCTATTACATTAATCATTTATAAATCAAGTGATAAAAATACCAGAAATACTCATTAATAAAGCCACTCAATGTGATATTACGACGCCATCTGTTGACCACATTAAAAATTGCCAACGCAGAAGCAATAGTTGTGGGCTACTAGATAACAAGGAAGATGGGAAAAACGATTTCCCTTGATGAACATGAGCCAGATCTGTGGCGGACGAAGAATATGATGGAGAAAACTCAATCATTAAACCTACAAAGAGACACTGAAATGGCTTGTAAGCATGAACTCTGCTTCTGGACTTTGGTCGAATACCTAATGAGAAAACATCACCACACAGGATCGTCCCAGCAAGCGGTTTCGCTCATCTCAAAGTGGATTAATGGATTATCTCGCTTTTCGTGTCACAAGTTGAGTAAAAGGCGCTAACAGTGACATGGCGTTGTGAAGAGTTACTGACGAACGCAGCAACTTTCTCTGGAAAACTCCACAAGACTCGCGGGAAACAGGATACTAACAACGGAAGTTTGTTTGACACATCTGCTTTTATGACATTTCCGTTGTCACTTCACGCAAATAACGTGTTAAATATCCGCGAGGCTGATGACATTTCTCTTCAGACATAAAACAGCGTTCAAACAAATTAAGAAGTTTTGCGTGGGTTCATCAAGTTTTCACGGATGTCCATATATGGGAATTTAAAACATGTTTGTGGACGTTAATATAAATGTGAATGGTTCCTATTCTCTGCTTATACATACTTCTCTATGAACAGTTTTCTGTGCATGAAAAGGAAAAATATCTGCAGTCCTACATGTGAGTACAAGTTTGGGACTAATAAAAGCATTTTGGGGCACTTCAGAGGAGGAGCTTTCGAAGAGAAAAGCACCACATCTGTTTCTTGGATCATGGTCATGGAGAACATGCAGAGGTCTGCGGTTCTGCTTTGTGTCTTGGCTGTGGGACTTGCTTTCTGTGGAATTTCATCTGCCTCAGACAGATATGTGTCTCTGAATGAGCACCAAAGAGACAATGCCACCTTGTCAGAACACCTTCACCCCAAGCTATACTTTGATCATACAGAGGTGCGTTTGATGAAAAAGAGGGCCAGCACCACGCATAGACGCATATTCCAAGTGATTCGAAATGCTGTTTCTATTATGTTATCTAATGCAGCTGTTTACCAGCCTCCAGTGAACCATGAGGATTTCGGCAAGAAATGGAATGAGATTTATGGCAACAATTTGCCTCCTCTTGCACTATATTGCCTGCTTCAACCTGAGGATGCTGCCGCCTCTCAGTTTTTGATTGAGTACATGGACAGAATGGTGGAATATCCAGATTGGATGGTGTCCAGTGCTCCAAATGATGAGGTTCCGATCGCCCACTCTCTCACTGGTTTTGCCACAGCGTATGATTTCATTTACCCCTTTCTTGACACCCGGAGAAGATTGCGATATCTCAAAAAAATACGTTCTGTTACCGAGGAGCTTTTCGAGCTCTCCAAGCACAGAGGATGGGGAAAGCAGTTTCTGCAGAACCACCAGACGACTAACATACTAGCCATCCTAATTGGCGCTCTTGTGGCGGGGGAACATAATGATCCAGAGACCATGATATGGAAACAAATATCAGTGAACTACATGGAAAAGACCATGTTTCTCCTCAGTCACATCGTCGATGGTTCTCTTGATGAGGGTGTTGCGTATGGTAGCTACACGGCAAAATCCATCACTCAGTATGTTTACTTGGCGTTGCGTCATTTTCAGATAGACAACTTGCAAAACAACTGGCTTAGAGCTCATTTTATGTTTTACTTTGCCACTCTGCTTCCTGGATTTCAAAGAACGGTTGGCATTGCAGACTCCAATTACAACTGGTTCTATGGGCCAGAGAGCCAGCTTGTGTTTCTGGATGCATACGTGCTGCGGAATGGCTCAGGAAACTGGCTGGCAGAGCAAATTAGGAAGCATCGTCCTAAAGACGGCCCCATGATGCAATCAGCAGCTCAACGCTGGGCTACTTTACATACAGAGTACATATGGTATGATTCTGAGTTAACTCCGCAGCCTCCGTCTGACTTTAACAAAGCAGCCATGCATATTTTTTCCAACTGGGGTGTGGTGACATATGGAGCAGGGTTAACTCACGCTCAGGGTAATACCTTTGTCTCATTTAAATCTGGAAAATTAGGAGGACGTGCAGTCTACGATATAGTCCACGCTCAACCATACACTTGGGTAGATGGCTGGATGAACTTCAACCCAGGACACGAGCACCCTGATCAAAACTCCTTCACTTTTGCACCAAATGGACAGGTGTTTGTCTCTGAGGCCTTGTATGGACCCAAGTACAGCTATCTTAATAATGTGCTGGTTTTTGCCCCCTCACCCACTAGTCAGTGTAATGAGCCATGGGAAGGACAGTTGGGGGAATGTTCAAAGTGGCTACGATGGGGAGAAAAGGAAGTCGGTGATACAGCCGGGGAGGTCATCTCTGCTGTGTCACATCAGGACATGTTATTTGTGAGCGGAGAGTCTGTGTCAGCCTATTCATCTGCCATGAAGCTAAAGAGTGTGTATAGGTCACTTGTACTTCTCAACTCTCAAACGTTGCTTGTACTGGATCACATTGAAAAGCACGAGCACTCTCCTGTCAGTTCTTTTAGTGCCTTTTTTCACAACCTAGACATTGATTTCAGGTACGTTCCTCACAGATCGTTTGGAAAATACAATGGGGCTCTGATGGATGTGTGGGACGCGCATTACAAAATGTTTTGGTTGGACGTGCAAGGATCCAGTCCTGTTGCCAGGATACAAGAAGCTGAACAGGCTGCCGAATTCAAAAAGAGATGGACACAGTTCATAAACGTGACCTTTCTCATGGAGAATCCCATCACAAGGGTGGCTTACTTGATGCATGGCCCTCATGTCAAGGTCTCAGACTGCAGATTCGTTGACAACAGTAAAAACGGAGTAAAGATATCAGTGACTCTTAATGACACAGAGACTGTTGTGTCAGTTGTGACCAACTATGCTGACATTGAGGCTAGACACAGCTACTTGGGATTTGCAGGATTTGCTAAAACAGAGGACAACCAAAGAATAGTTCAGTTTGGCAGGAGAATTCAAACCTTGGCAGGTCAAGTCGCAAAAGATTTTGTGTTTGACTTCGGATTTCTGGTTAATATCTCTGCAATGCTGACTTTATGTTTTGCTCTAGCTTTCGTAATCAAAAAAAGGAAGTTTCATGTGTCATTCAACATGCTGATTCATTGCACTCTTGTCTGTGTGCTGTTTCTGTGGGTGACTGAACTCTTGTCTGTTTTTTATGGCTGCGAACAGCTCTTGTGTAACAAGTCAAAAGACAGCAGCATATATGATGCACCTGACTCTAGCATCCCTGATGTCCTCCCCGTAATCACAATCACATCCATGCCTGGCTCAGGTGCAGAGATCCTTCAGCACCTTTTTGATAACAGCTCAGACTTTGTATACCTCAGAATCCCTTCTGCCTATCTGCGGTTGCCCATTTCCCCTTTTGTCTCCCTGCTGGATGCATGTGAGTGGTCCAAAGAAGATGCGCAAAATGGACGATTTCGTGTTATTCAGGGATGGTTTCACTCCATAATCCACAATGTCAAACTTCACCTACAGAATATTCAGTTGCACCAAATCAATGATGAAGCAGGGGATGATGTCAAAGTGAAAAGACAGAGAAAGAGAAGAATGTTGCTTTCGGAACAATCAAGGACTGGAGGAGGGAAGGGTATTTCTATGGACACTGCATACATACAAGAGCTCAGGCAGCACCTGGTTAAGTATCCAAACGCCAGACCGGTGCTGAGCTTGGGCACTGGTGGCTGGTTCTTAAAGCTGCCATATCTTCACGAGGTTATAGGTCATTCACTTCGCTCAATTCATGTGGTCAGAGACCCACGTGCATGGATTTATCTAATGCTCTACAACAGCAAACCAAGCCTGTACTTGCGTAAGAATATAAAAAGGCACATCACCACCCTTTTTAAGCAGAACACTGATGGTATGGATCAGGGCTGTGCTACACTAGACTCACAGTTCCTTCCTTTAAAAACGATGCTCTCCCAGCCAGATCCTGACCCGGTACAGCTACTGTCTCAGCTATGGTTGGCTCACAATTCAGCCGGGCTCAAGGTGAGCTCCGGCCTCCCCACACAGACTTACCTTATAGTCAAATTCGAGGACATTGTAAGTTTTCCTGAAGAGACGGCAAGAACGATACATAACTTTCTTGGAATACCAGTTGCACCAGCTGCATTAAACCAGCTGACGTATGCTACATCCACAAATTTGTATAACCTGATATACGAAGGAGATATATCACCAGCCAAAGTCAACATGTGGAAGGAGAATATGGCCACCGATGAGATTCAACTCATTGAGGATACATGCTGGCCTGTGATGGAGAGGCTGGGTTATAAAAGACACACAGTCAGTCATTCTTTTTTATAAATATTTTAGGTAATACTGATTTATACTGATGTGTCAGAATGATTTCCTCAAATGTTGTCTTTTTTGCAAACATGTTATTGCCACGCACAATTGTTTTGTGCTCTGATTCCAGTATTTTTAGGTAATGTTTATATATTCTGTGATCTAAGAGACAAATTTGAGACGTTTGGAAGTGTGAAAAGGACAAAAAGATATTGCTCATCCTTGAAGATGAGAAACAGATGCAAGTCTTGGATCACAGGCGTATTCGATTTGACTGGGAGACAAAGATGATAGTTTTCCACCAGATGGGTGGCTAACAGTATTTTACAGTGTTATGTTGTGAGATGCATGCGATTGTAATTATGCCATTGTGAGTGAACTGAATGTAATCTTCTCCAAGAGACTGCATTGTTTGCATTTAGAAGCGTAAAGCTTGTGAGGCTGCCTTATGATTTTTAAAAATGTTACCTAGCTACTGTATTGTAAGAGAAGATGATTACAAATGCAAACAGTGTTCACTTTGTGACCGTACAATCAAATAACTTCTCATTTGAAGGGAAAATGTTGTGACAAATCTATTATCTTTTTTGCTATGTGAATATTTTTCCTGTTGTTTCTATGCATTCCCATATAAAGTATATATCAAATATTAATAGCAAATCTGTCTTACTGTTCCCAAATGGCTTCTTTTGCTCACGATATAATCGTAAATGGAACATTTAACATCCCAAACAAGTAAAACCACAAAACATCATATTTCTTATCCTAATGTTGGACTATTTAAATGCAGTATTAAGACACTACTAATGTGAAATGTTTTAAAGCCACAATGCAAATGGATTTTCCGTGGCACCACATGCATATGGTGTGTAATCATCACTGTGGGATAACTGAAATGAAGGGAAATAATGACAATTCATATTTCTAAAACATTTGCAATCCCTGTAGTCTAGCATTTGTGTAGTTTATTTGCAGCGTTATTCCTTTACGCACAGCATGCGTTTGGAAAAAATGGTATTGACATGCTATTTTACGCAGAACAGAGTTTATATTGAGAATATTAAGTTAAATGGTTAATGCAAGCAGTCCCAGCATATATATGGTTACTGAAAAAGGAAGTGCTAGAATGGTGCAATGCATGTGATATTAACTTTAGTCTTTAGCAGATAAATGAGTTCATATATGAGTATCAAACATTATTAAGTTGAATGTGAGACTTCATAAATGACCATACAGTTCTGGTACACATGAACGGTTCAAAAATTCTTATGAAAAAAGCTGCTAAAGGAGTTTAATCTACCTTACTGTTGTAGTTTCTTAAAAAACAAAGGTGCCAGGGTGAAACAAAGGGAGGTTTTAAAGTGATGCTATAGAAGCCTTTCTTTTAAAGATTCATGGATATTAAAGGTTTTTCATGGAACTATAAATGCAAATAATATTTGTTTTTTAAGAGTGTAATATATTTAAGAAAAAAAAGTGCTCATAAAGTTTTAAAACCGTGAGTAGCATGATCACCTTACAGCATGAAGGTTGCTGGTTCGAACCTCGGCTGGGTAGGTTGGCATTTCTGTGTGGCGTTTGCATGTTCTCCCCATGTTCATGTGGATTTTTCTCCAGGCGCTTCGGTTTCCCCCACAAGTCCAAAAACATGTGGTTGAATTGGGTAAGCTAAATTGTTCGTAGTGTATGAGTGTGTTTGGATGTTTCCCAGTGATGGGTTGCAGCTGGAAGGGCATCCGCTGCGTAAAACATATGCTGGATAAGTTGGTGGTTCATTCCGCTGTGGCAACTTGTGACTAATAAAGGGACTAAGCCGAAAACAAAATTGGCAGAGTAAACTATGAGGTAATTTGATGGTAACAGTGAGGTAATAATGGATATTATGGTATAACATCTTTATAATTTAAAGCATTCTTGTAAGCTGTACAATTTTGTTGTGTCATTTATTAAAAAACAAGGCTTTATTATTTTCTGTACATAACATTTCTCACTTTTGTGTGTGTGTATGTGTGTTTGCCTTTTGGTGAATAACACAGTTTTTATTTTTCACATTTATGATTTTTGAAATACACATTCCCAAAGCACACTAGAGTTAAAATAATGGTGCTTTCTAATTCTTAAAATTGGTTAAAATTCAATAACAGACCTCACGAAGGAAGAATGAACGGTTTTTAGGTTCAAAACCTTGAGTTCCTGATAAAAAGTCACCAGCAGAGGGCAGCAGATAAATAAAGATCCCACAACATGCGCATGACCAGAAATGTTTCATCAGTATCCAGGAATTCACAACAATCAGCAACAAATCACCTAAGAACTGGGGGAAAAAAATCTTCTTCATTGGTGCCAACTTCACGTTTCCTCTTTGCACTCCAAAAGACTTGTCATTTACACTAATAAGGCTGAGATGAGTCAGCCCTTGAGCGGTGTGATGTATTGTGAATCTTACCGTAGTTTCCTAGGCGCTAACCTGATGCTTTGCAAATGTGTTTAATTCAGAAGGGCCACACAGTGACTGTGAATTACATTCAGCGTGTCAGTAACAGCTTGTGCATTTAAACGAAAAAAATAGAAAACCATGCCTTGATGTTCAGTAGCTCACTAGATTTTGCCAGAAAATTGATTCGTTTTCAGATTATTGTATTGAAACTCTAGAACCGTGGCCTTTTAATGCATCTCATGAAAGGGACTGATAGTTTTCCTGATTAGCAGACAGTTCTCATGCCTTCTAATGCATCGGTGCCTTCAGCATGAGCCAAAAGCCCAGCCAGTGTTTGATCATTCACACTGGGCATGTACCCGTGGCAGCGACTTTGATGAATTAGGTGGTGTTGTGAAACCAGTGCTATTTATTCTTCTTAATGTCAAGCCCTTGGAAAGAGCATACTGATAGGAATATGTTGTAGAATTATCCGTTGCGATGAAGAATGCACATGGGCTTCGGGAAGGGGAAGATGAACGAACTTCATTTGGTTTATAGTCATGCGGTTTTTAGTGGATGTTATATTTATACTAATAAATGTATCACATGATAAAATTAGTATCTGAGATCAGACATCGTGGTTCGGGCCTTTATCCCAAAAGAGGAATCTCTGGTGAAGTAGATGAATGCGCTGTTATACTATGAGCTAAAAATATTAATGGTGAGTAATGGCAGGACTTTAGATAACAGACCCGGGTCCCTTATTTAAAACAATGTGGGTGGAGGATGCGCGGGCCTAAAAGAAAACAGGAACGAGTTGCGTGTAAATGCATCCAATTACTGACAGTTTTCAGAAATCTACTTCTAAATCTTCTGCTTTCAAACCATCTGTAGCCTCTCCTCCTTTGAATCAAACTAGATACAATCTAAATGCTAATCAATTTCAGCAACAAGCTCTTTTAGGGCTGACGGATTTTCTGCCGCACTCTCTGGTGTCCAGGGGGAACCAAGTGATGAGGCTTTGTTGGTGTACTAGAGATCAGTGGACCTTTAACACTTTCTCTCATGGAGAATATAAAAAGTTTCCCTACATGTGCTTCAAGCATATTATTATAATATCAGGAAAACATATTCATATTCAACCATGTGATGCATGAACTGGTAACACTGCTGTTTTTAAAGTCTAAATTATACCTCAGTAAAAATGAAAAATACTACAGCATTTTCTTATTTTATTTAATGCTCATTTTACCATTTACTAATCCACATCTTTAAAATCCAGTTCTGTTTGTTAACATTAATTAATGCGCTGTGAACTAATATGAACAATTTCTTTTCTACAAATATTAATAACTGTTTTTCTAAAACTGGATTGCTCTATCTAATTTATTTAGCTAATGCATATTCTAATATTAATAAATGTTGCCGTATTGTATTTATTGTGTTACCCATTCATTTTTACAAATGATTTAAAGATATAACTTTAAATATAGTATTATAATATAATATGATATTTATATTATTTGTTCCCCAGTATTAATATTTTGAAGCATATATATATATATATATATATATATATATATATATATATATATATAATTTTTTTTTACATTTTTAAAGTCATTGTTATTAATTTCATTCATTCATTCATTCATTTTCCTTTGGCTTAATCCCTTTGTTTATAAGGGGTTGTCACAGCGGAATGAACTGCCAACTTATCTAGCATATGTTTTACCCAGCGGATGCCCTTCCAGCTGCAACCCAGTACTGGGAAACATCCATACACATTCATTTATACACATAAACTATGGCCAATTTAGTTTATTCAATTCACCTATACCACATATCTTTGGACTGTGGGGGAAACCGGAGCCCTGGAGAAAACCCACACCAACACGGGGAGAACATGCAAACTCCACACAGAAATTCCATCTGACCCAGCTGGGACTTGAACTATATCGACCTTCTTGCTGCGAGGCGACAGTGCTAACCACTGAGCCATCGTGTCGCCCTATTAATTATAATTAATTATTCATTCATTCATCTACTTTTCGGCTTAGTCCCTTTAATAATCAGGGGTCGCCACAGCGGAATGAACCGCCAACTTTTCCAGCATATGTTTTACACAGCAGATGCCCTTCCAGCTGCAACCCATTTCTGGGAAACATCCATACACATTCACACACATACCCAATACGGTATAGGTGAATTGGGTAAGCTAAATTGTCCATAGTGTATGAGTGAGTATGGATGTTTCCCAGAGATGGGTTGCAGCTGGAAGGGCATCCGCTCCGTAAAACATATGCTGGATAAGTTGGCGGTTCATTCCGCTGTGGTGACCCCAGATTAATAAAGGGACTAAGCCGACAAGAAAATGAATGAATGAATTAATATTAAAAAGTTGTATTTTATTATGTGTCTGTCACATTAGTGACGCAAATTCTGTTTTGTCACTCATAGTGCTCATGCACTTGTTTCTATAGTTGCATGTGATTTGCATCTGTCTCATTAAGTTTACCTTGTATATGCATTCTCTATTTTGTTCTGTTCTCTGCCAATTACCATCTTTATTTTAGAGGCATTGCTTAGTATTTGCCGTGATCTGCTTTATGGCTCAGTAGACTTGTTTCTGTCAGATTTTGCATTGTGATTCCTATAAGCACAGCAGGTGTGACAGTGTTTTTTAATCTTTCATTTGAGTTGTAGTTTTAGTAATTTTAGGGCTTACTGTAAAATCACACCTAGTTTGTCATTCACCCAGCCACCAGAGGGAGCCCTTTTCTGAATATTAAATTATATGTGGGAAAATTGCCAACTTACCTCAACCAAAGTGACATGAAAACACCTGATGTAGCAATACAACTCTCCAACTCCAAATATGAACTTTCCAGAATTACCTAAATGCATAACACCAAATGTATCCATTTTGAGAAAATTAAACATATAGTGGTCACCAGAACCTTGACAGGTTGACAATAAAACACATAATCATGAATTGTTTTGCATCTGAATCCACATCATCACATAAGCAGCTCTGAATATCTAGTGTCGATGAAGGAACAGGCAGAACACGCAAGGTGAGGCAGAGCTGTTGTAAGACAGTGGATAAAGTGGGATCCATACTCCATTTTGGAGGATCAATGCTCCAGGAGACCATGAGGAGAGAGGGATTACGTTAATAACACTAATAACCATGGCTGGCTCTTTAACTATGCCAATCTTTGAAACAGGGGCCGGCACATATATAAATCCCCTTTATAGTTGGACTGTATGTTTAATTTCATCTGTGCTAATAATGAACATTAATCTCAAGAGCTGTTTACACTGTTCAAATGTCTGATTGCGTCTTCATGTCATTGATTTGCCTTCATTGTTTCTTAAATATGCTGTTTAATTGAGATTGCCGCCATTATTATTACCTAATGACTCGTCGAACCCCCCACTAACATGGGGCATAACACACCCAAGCATTAATTAAATCAGGAGCCGTGTCCTCCGGGCACTGTAGTCCAGCTCGGTCTGTGGCAGAAGAAGGGCAATTTGAACATAACCTCAATCTGGAATTTTTCCCAAATGAAATAGTGAAACCTCCGCGCACAGTAATTAAGGAGACAGTGCCCCCTGAGTGCCCTCACCCTGGCCCTGCATCAGCTCACAGGCCTTTAATATTTCATCAAGATCTCTCCAGCCTTCACCTGTGCGAGTGCAGCCTATTGCAGACACTAGAATAACGCTTTTCTCTGACACTCTCTCAAAACCACCGGATTGACCCCGGGGACTCAAACTGACACCCCTCCAATTTGACAGCAATTACTTGGTACACACATCTACACACACCTTTCTAACAAGACAGACTTGGTTCTGTAAACCTTGATGACATGTCACACAAAAAGACAGAGGCTTATGAGGAAATAGTCAAAATGAAAGATAGTTAGTTCAAGGCCTCGCAGATTAAATGCTAGGGAGTTCAAGTCATCACTCAATCATTTACTCGTTTCACATTTTGATTCATTCAGGGGAATTAAAAAATTTATACAAAGGTCTGTTGTGAAACTATATGCATGTGCAGGCTGATAGGGTACCTTAACATCACCTATGTCATTAACTATATGGCACAGGAGATTGATTGCTGTTGCTCCTCAACATTTTAAATGCTCAGTGTTGTTCTACTCTGTAATGTTGCAGGGTGATATTCAGACACCCTCTTTCACCCCAGCTCCACCTGTGTTTAGATCTGCTACAGGGTGTGCATATATACAGTATATGGGAGTTTATATATAATGTTTGCAACAGCAGTATGTTATTGTAATGTGATGGGATGCTGGACAAAGGAGTGCAGATCCAAATGCAGGCTTTGTTAACATGTTCAGGCAAGCAATGGTCAACACAGGGGCAGTCGGGTACATACAGAGAATCCAAAGTGGTAGTCAAATAACAGGCAAGTGGTCAGAAGGCAGGCAGCAGACAGGAATAAACACTAAAACAAAACGAGGATCAAACACGGCAAGGAAACGAGTCGTAAAGTTCACAAACAGATAAACAAGACTCAGCAAAGGTGTGTGTGTGTGTGGGCTGTATTTAAAGTGCATGTAATCAGTCCATAACAATCCTCTGGCTGTGTGTGTGCATGTAATCAAACTGAAACAGGAACAGCTGTGTTCGAACTGCATGATGGAACTTGTAGTCCATATACCGGCAGTTTTAGCGATCTGCATGTTTACCAGCGATCTACTAGGATTAGATCGTTGGTGATTGTGACAGTTATGTTCTCAGGCTGCCTGTCTGTGAATTTACTGGCAGTAGCAAGTCTTGACACTTGCTCTGTAATCATAATCAAAGCAGCAGCAGTGTAGCAGATCTATGCCGCCAAGACCAAACACCTTAACATTCCTGTATGCATATTTATTATCATATTAAATCTCTCTGAGAGTTGTCATGACAGAAATAAATGTATTTTTTTGTGTACTACAGAATAGTGCAGTCTAATTTAATAATTTATCCACTAACGGGAACAATTTGATTACTAAAAATCAAGTGAATGGATTTCTACATACAAAATAATAATAATAATAATAATAATAATAATAATAATAATAATAATAA
>CAIGQQ010034181.1:11226903-11258733 GCA_903798035.1 Danio albolineatus
AATAATAATAATAATAATAATAATAATAATAATAATAATAATAATAATAATGACGTTTTTAGAGAGTAAGTGAAAAGTACACAGATGCATCTTCTGAAGAGATTGTGAAGTATGCAGTTCAGGGTCATTTCACTGTCATATTGTGAATAAAAGCAAGAAGTGTCAACATGACAACGTAGTACTGCCAAATTTAATATACAAAGTTAGAGTTTATAGGCTTAGGATGGTATCAATTTTCTTGTTGTGGTAAATTGCTGACGATTTTTTCATGATATATGGAATTATCATGCTATAAGCTGCAAAAAAGGATATTTTAAGAAACATTGTAACAAAACAACAACAAAAAATAATGCTTTATTTAATATAGTCAGAGTAAACAAATGTTAAAAACAAAATTGCCAGTAATTTATTCAAATGAAGTACAATCAGTAACACTTTATAATAATGTCTCATTAATTAACCTTAGATAATGTGATAAAATCAACAGTGGGAAATAATCACATTTATCATTACGGTTACTATGTTAGTAAAACAGACTTTTGATTTGAATAAGTTATTGGGCATTTACTAAGAATTGAACACCACATAAATAACTGCTTTTGTAGTTTTCATCATGAGTTTATTTAATGTTGACAAGGCTTTTAAGACAAGATTAAGAACTAGAGGCCCTGATATGCTGGAATGTTTCCACAATCTGAAATATTGCTAAGGCTTTTCATTCTGTAGTCTTATGATGCTTTGACACAATCTACATTGAGAAAGCGCTTTAGAAATAAAGATGACCTGACAATAGCCAGAGCATTTTTAATCAGTATCTTTTACATGTTGTAAGCCAGAGCAACCTTTATAAAAAGGACTTAGAAAAACACTTTATTAATGTGTACATTGAGAGTATTCTATGGCACTGACAGATTTTTGTTTAAGGTATTTTTTAATTCAGCTCATACATGCAATTTAGTCCAGGACTAGCCCTGAGGCCCTAGACAAAACAGGTCTAAATGTTTAAATAAGACATGTAGGTAACACTTTAAAGTACAGAGTTCAACTATGAACTCTACTGGCGTATTGCCTGCTTATTATTAGGATATTGACTGCATTAATACGTATATAGTATGATCTAATTTTACATCCCTAATCCCTACCCAATATCTAAACCCATCTACTACCATACTAACTATTCATAAGTAGCAAATTAATAGTTTATTGAGCTAAAATCTTAGTTAATGGTTTGTTATTAAAATAAAGTGACCCAAGTATTTATTCACAGTAAGTGCTGATAACAATATAATGCATGTTAATTACAGCAATATATTGCACATGTTTAAAGTATGCTTTATAGAAAAAACTTTTTAAACTGGTTGTGAAATAAATTTAAAACCAAATGCAATTCCTGGTATAAATGATTTTATTTTGGGCACCGAGAACATCTTTTTGAAGGAGTCACAACAGTTGTGTCTAAATTCAGAGGTTGTATCCTTCAAAGGACACAGACTACAGAGGTGTTTTCTTCGAAGTCCACAAAAGCTGAACTGAATATTATGAATTGGGATGGTCAAACCTGTGGAGGACAGACCTTGTCGCCTAGCAACTGTGACATTTGATGTTGATGAGCAGAAATAACGTTTGTACTGGGTTTAAAAGTGATGTTAAGCAGATGTCAAATTGGGTGAAAACAAAACAGGGTTCAAAACCAGTTTACATTTATACACCTTGATGCATTGATATTCATAAATGAAAGTATAAACAGTTTGTATTGGTAACATGTGAAAAATGTTTTTTTCTGCTGGGATGTTGTGAAGTTGTTCACAATCGTTGTCCACTGTATGACATATTATTTGAAATGAACTGATCTTTGCATCTCTATGCCTATTGTCATTTCCAAATAACCAAAGCACACTATATCAAATGGTCTGTGCCAAAAATCAGGCTGATATCATGTAGTCTGAACCCAGAATTAACCGTGACATTTTTAGAATGCATCATGTGCGAAAAGTGAACAGAAAGGTCAAACGCATCCATCTAGAAGAGCGCATGTTTACATAAAAATGCAATGGGAAAGTAGAGCAATGGGATGTAAATATGTTTAAAACATGAGATGCAGGGTAGTGGAATGAAGAAAATATTAGGTCTAGCATAGAGGTACGCTTTTAAAAAAGGTGAGTGCTGTGTCATGAGCTAGACTCTCAAAAAGACACGAGACAAACATGCCAGCTAGACGCATGTTTACACAGCTAAAAAACAGAACACCAGTGCAGTGGAATGCAAAGACGCATTGTGTCAACAAACCTTTAGTCATAGGTTATCTCTGCCATGACTTCTTTACCCTTTCATTTACACTTTCAAAGAACACATGAGCATGAGCGTAAATCTCATTTAACAGTAGGGGGGACACTAAATATAAAATTTCCCTTGAGCAATTTTTTGAGGGGGACACAAATAATACAGTCAAAGTGTACTTATGAAGATACGTCCCCACAGTTAAAAACTTTGGTTCTATCATTATTATTGCAGCATGGAGACTGTGTCATTATGGTTATTTACAAAGTTTTTTCTCAGGTTCAATGACAGCAGATTTTTCATCAAATTATTTATGTTGTGCACGGTCAACAGACTGACTCCTGAAGCAGAGAAAATGCAGGAAAAGATGTTTTCTAAGCTCATAATAACTAACTTGTTCACATTACACTTAAATTGACAGATCATACAGTAAATTGGTGAACCTGTGATGTTCATCTGTTGAACAGCCACAACTCTATAAACATTAAAGAAATTGCTCATCCAAATAAAAATTCTGTCATTACCCCTTCACACCCTTACCTGACACTACATCTGATTGACACTGCTTGTGACATTAGTATTTTAAGAAACATCCATTCTTAAATCCAAATAGCAGTTTTTTGTATTTTTTGGCGATTAAGTGCACTGAAAAATGATCTTATGTCCACTTTCATTTTCTCGATCATTTTATCTAGTCACTGCAAGGCAAGATTAAACACAATGGTAATTCAAAGTGCTTTACATGAAGTACATATAAAAAATAATCACAACAATAACAACAAGGAATTAAAAAAAGGTTAAAATTGTTGTTTTGAATTAATTGTCATGCACAAACATAATGGAAATTGATAAACAAAAATACAGTGGGGTCAGTTCAGACGTAGCACAGTGCTCATTTAGCAAATGCACAACCAAAATAGATATGCTATTTCTGGCCGTTTATGTTGTTAACATTATGCCAACCCGTCACAAATAAAACAATGCATGGGAAACGGCTTTGGCGCGTTAGTTGCAAAGCACTTCACAACAAGCTTGTAAACAAGCTAATGTTAACTAGATAGGTAATATTTCAACCGCTAATATAGCAGACGCATGGAAAACACATCGTTAATCAGCATTTTTACCACAAATAATTTATGAATGAGTCTTTATCAACAACATTAAAGAGAATCGCTTTATTTAAAGTGAATAAAAATCCCTCCACTTACTGAAGTACACATGAATTGTGCCACAGCCACACATAGTAGGTGAGACGAACTGGGAGAGCAGGCAATGGACCAAGCCACTGTGAGGAAGGGGAGAGGAAACTAAACGCATTTTAATTTAAATATGTTTTTTCCCCCACTTATATAATTGTTTTATAGATACATATATTTTGCCCAATACAGAGTGCACTTTGTTTCCATCAGTGGTGTAAAGTATCAAATTACAAATACTCTAATTACTGTTGTTTTCAGGAACTGTACTTTTCAAAGTAAATTTAAATGTGTACTTAATTACATTTTCAGTTCTGTATTAGTAATTTGACTGTATACTTTGCTTCAATCTGCAGTCATTTATCTTTTTTTTTCTTGTCTACGGTAATTAATTAAGTAGAATAATCAGCGCCATGATTCCCATCCAATCAATTCATGTAAAGAAAAATTGCATCAGACATAATCAACCAAAAGACACGGATGCTTTATGAGAACACATACAGTATACATTGTGGAAATATTAATTAAGTGTCCAAGAACACACAAACAAACGAAAGACTTGTGAGAATATTAGATGCCTGCATGACCTATGCCTGTATGATGACTGAAATTGCAAGATGGCCTTAAACAAAAACTAAACCTAATGTTGCATTTTCAAATAAATCAATAAATTACATTTGTTTTATCAGTGTCGTACAAGACTGGATTGCGGTGCCAACTGCTTTAAAGTGCATAACCAAAGTGTTAACATATTAGCCCAGCTAGATTTTTGCTGCTTTCTGTTGGCTTATTACAGGTACAAATATCAATGTGATGTGTTCTCGCTTTAAATTAATCTCACATTTAAAATGTATGCTCCATGAAATAACTATAATTTAACTTACACTTTAACATCCTTAAAAGAAAATGGAACTAATGTAAGCTACATTTTTCATTTGCAGGCTGAAAGTACACATAGACACACATAGAAAGTAAATCACATCATACTGAACAACCTCAAGACATGGGCGCTTTATAAATACAGCAAACCTTTTGGAAACAATAAAAATGTCCAAGAAGATGTCCAAAATCTTTACACGCAATGATCCAGAGACTTTTTATTGACTGTAACTGAAAATTATGGATGTCGACTGTATGATGACTGAAATCACCAAACAGCCTTAAACAATCACTAAGTGATGTTTATTCATAAACAAATTTCGAGAGGATCACGTGCTTATGATTGTTCTCAGCTGTTACAGCTTCAGCTAATGACCGATTATCCAATCAGATGATTCCTAACTCCCTATAAATAACCAAAGTTTTCCTATCTCAACATCTTCGTCTTGAAGAACAACCACCACCCACCCACCCACCCCTACTATCCCTCCTTTCAGATGGGCGACACGGCGGCCCAGTGATTAGCACTGTTGCCTCACAGCAAGAATGCCTCTGGTTAAGTCCCTACTAAATCAGGTGGCATTTCTGTGCGGAGTTTCGCTTGTTCTCCCCGTGCTCGCGTGGGTTTTCCCCGGGCTCTCCGGTTTCCTCCCACGGTCCAAATAACACGCACTAAGTAATTTGAAAGCACAATTGATATCATAGTCAAGCTCTTAACGAATACACCTCACCTCAGTCCTGCCACTAGCTGGAAATAAGCTGAGGGGGAGTTCATCGAGATCTACCTGAGCTCAAACTCTCCTCTCGCCCTGCAAACGGGAGGGAGCCCAGGGCTCGAGGATCTTATGAGCTCAGGGCTCACTCCCGGGACAGCATGCCAAACAAGCTTTATTATCAATCATCAGCTAAGTGTGAACTCTTGAAATTGGAATAAATGAAGAATGGAAGGAAAGGACAAATAAAAGGAAGGACCGAATAAGGAATGGAAGGAAGGATCGAAGAACCAAATAAATGAAGGAATGATTCAAGGAAGGACTGAACAAACTAAGGAAGGAAAGAAGGAAGGAACGAACCAATGAATGAACAAAGGACCTAATGAAGGAACAAAAATATGAAAGAAAGAATGAGCGAACAAATGAAGGACCAGACGAATGAAGGAAGAATTCAAGGAAGGACTGAACAAACTAAGGAAGGAAGGAAGGAAGGAACAAACGAACAAATGAACAGAGGACCTAATGAAGGAAGGAACAAAAATATGAAAGAATGAGGGAACAAATGAAGGGAGGAAAGAAGGAAGGACCAAATGAATGAAGGAAGAACTCAAGGAAGAACTGAACAAACTAAGAAAGGAAGGAAGGAATGAACAAACAAACGAATGAATGAACAAAAGGACCTAATGTAGGAAGGTACAAAAATATGAATGAACGAACGAACAAGTGAAATAAGAAAGGAGGGAACAAACGAATGAATGAAAGAAGGTTGGAAGGAACAGACGAAAATAGGAAGAATACACTACATGTTGTTTGTGCAGCGATGTGTAAATGTAACATTCTGTAAACGCATCAACTTTTCTACAGTGTAATACTTACTACTCTTGAGTACTTTTAAAAGGGATACTTTTTACTCATACTTTGAGTAATATTTACTACAGATACTTTTACTCTACTTGCACTACATTTCTGGGCAAGTAATGGTACTTTTACATGAGTATGATTTTTCAGTACTCTTTCCACCACTGGTTATTGGTACTTGATTATGATTTTTTTTTGAGTACTCTTTCCACCACTGGTAACCATATTTGACAATATTCAGGAAAGAAAGAAAACAAATCTTGAGCAAAAATAAGTTATATAAATGAAAGCATTGTCGTCATTTCTAAAAAAAAAAAAAAAAGAGAGAGAGAATAATAATAGTAAATGTATTCTAAAATGTTCTCTAGACTCCAGACAAAATATGAAGCATCACAGAAATAAGTCACCCTGACAGGTATTCTGCATTTGGTGAGCTGTAAAATGTCATGACAAAGAGCCACCGGTTGGTAATATTTATACAGCAACCACACAGCAATTTGGGGATCACAAGCGTTTGATCTCTAAACTGAGCTCTCTAAAAGCTTTCCGTTTGAAGAGAGCATCGGGTCTCAGCGGTGCAGTGGGAGCTAGTGGCGTTAGTAAATCATAAGAGTAAACAGAGATGCTGTGGGATGGCAGTCGTGTGAGTGAGAGCCACACTCCTCTGGCCAGAACTACTCCGGTGAACCTATCAATCACCATCTGTGATGAGTGCTGAACGCATCCACTCACTCAGTGGTGCCTCTGAACATCAAAGTTATGGGTCACTTGTATGGAGCACTCTTTCTTGAGAATATTGCACTTTGGAGCCATAAGGCCGCTTTTTCCACATACGTTGAAACTACAGCTGCCTTTTAGACAGACCATATATGGCATAGGTATGGGTATGGGATAGAACCCAGGTCTTTTGGTGTGAGAGGGAAGTCACATTACCACTCAGCTATACAAAGGCACACGACACACTCTATACATATATACTCATGATACACTCTATACATATACACATATAATACACATATCCACAATAGTCCCTAAACATATACACACATGATACACTTCATACATATGCATATATTATACACTCCATACATATACACACTAAATACATATACTCACATGATACACTTTATACATATACACATGTGATACACACAATACATATACACTCGATACACATGTCCACATTACTCCCTATACATATGCACACATGATACACTCCATACATATGCACACATGAAACACTCTATACATATGCACACATGATACACTCCATACATATACACACACATGATACACCTAATACATATACACATGATACACTTTATACATATATACTCATGATACACCCTATACATATATACTCATGATACTCTCTATACAAATACACACTCCATACATATACTCACATGATACACTTTATACATATACACACATGATACACACAATACATAATCACATATCCACAATACATACACTCCATACATATGCACACATGATACACTCTATACATATACACACTCTATACATATATACACACACACACACAATACACCTAATACATATACACAGCTCCTGATGGTTCGGCGGTATGGAATTCGTATAGGGAGGATCGGCTCTTTAATGTTTATTGCCACCCTTCAGAGAAAGACTAAAAAAACGGTATGACAGCGGAATAGAACCGTAAAATTGGGTTGAATCCCAGGAAAAACGGAAGGATTGACAGGTATGCACATGATACGTATCTGATTGGTTGAAACATTGTATCATAAGCTCCACACTTGTTGACCCTGTAACACTTTCCGCCACAGTCCAAAGACATGCGGTATAGGTGAATTGAATTGAAATTGGCTGTAGTGTATGTAGTACCCTTGAATGCAAGGGTTTATTAGTGTTTTCCAGTGTTGGGTTGCAACTAAAAAGGCATCCGCTGCGTAAAACATTTGCTGGATAAGTTGGCGGTTCATTTCGGCTGTGGCAACCCCTGAATTGTAAAGGGTCTAAGCCGAAAAGACAATGAATGAATTTATGTTTTTATTCCACACAAACAAAAAACAAACAAAATAAGACTCTCCCCAGATTCGCAGAATAATGTGAAAAACTGCCTTGTTCCATTAAACATCACCTGGAAAATATTTGAAAAAGAGTTTATATTTAATAACAACACTAATATTAATATATATAAAGCTGTTTACATTAAATTTACACAAAGTCTGGGTCAATTTCAAACTGTGCAAATATAAAATTTTGGGTCAAAAACCCAAACAATGCAAATCTAATAATAATAATAATAATAATAATAATAATAATAATAATAATTTGTGTAATAACAATGGAATGGCAAAAGGATAACGTACTGAACTACTGAAATATATATATAATATGAAATATATATAATAATGTGATAAGTTGAAAGTAAACAAGTAAACCATTTTGTTTTTTAATCAAAGCATCCTTAATGTTGTGTCTACATTGTAATAACCCATCTAACAAAAGCACCAAGACCCACCAAATAAAGACACTACATATTTATCTAGTAAACCTTGCCTTTGAATATTATTACTCCACTAGGCATCTGTGCCAGGAAAGCATGTAATGGCCTGAGTGTCCCTTGACATCTTAAACCATCTCTGCGTGTTTCTGTTTCTCTGAAAGTGGAAAGCTCATGTCCTACACTGTCTCTGTGGGAAGCATAACCTCGGCCTGCTGTGCAACTAAGAGTGGGGCTGCAAAGACCAGAATTATGAGGACATGCTCTACAAGCTTGTCAATCCACAATATTACGAGCAAGCCTGCCTACTGCGTTTCAAAATATTGGAGACCTTTACGGTTTCAGTGTAGTGGAACATATCACAACATTTTGATGCTTCCAATGACATATGGTAGAAATTGTACATTTAACGCTTCAGTTTTAAACTGCTAGCTTATGGTGTCATATGTATTTCTAAGACCTTTAAGATATTAAAAAGGCTTTATGTAAGAATTAAGTTGATAGCACTCAAAGACTTTTTATTGAAGTCAATGGTTACAGTGGTCTTCAAAACATCTTGTGTAAGGGTTAGTTTTTTTTTCTTTTTCTTTTTTTATGTAAAATGAAGCATAACATTTTTTAAGTATTTGTAATGGCCTCAGGAAGGGAATTCCCCTGATGCATTTTGGGTGTGTATTAAAAATACACCTAATAGACATCTAAACAAAGATGTATTGGCTAAAACAAGGCTAAATTTGGCCTGTAAGTGAAAATGTAATAGACGTCGAACAATACCAGTATTCAAAAAATAGACTAGTTATATATTAACTACAGAGTATTGACTACAGAGTTTGTGTAATCTGTCTATTTGATGACCAGTCTGTATTTGGACTATTGTTAGATGCCTAGATAGAAAGCCCAAATTTAAACGTATTTTAGCCAACACATTTACAACGCAAAATTGCAAACTGTGTTGTTTTCATTATATGTATTGCCTCCCAAAGTTAATACTACAGAGGATTATAGCTTTATTTGAGGCAGAACTACAGAGTTAGAAAAGTCTTAAAAGTAATTCATGCAAATACACGATGTACCATCGCTATCTCACAGCAATTCGTAACTTTTGATTTAGTGGCTAATTCGTATAAATTCGTATGATTTAATTCGTACAATTTAGTATGATTTGCTCATCACCCAATGACGGTTGGGTTTAGGCGTGGGGTTGGGTACCACGCCTCCTTTTTTAAATCGTACATTTTCGTACGACTGAATTCGTATGAATTAGCCACTAAACTGGCAAAACGTAAAATGCTTACGTTTTCTCGTGAGATTAAGCTGGATGTACACATGCATGGCCAAATTCACATGCATAAAACCAAATTCACGGGCCCAAAATAATTATTCTTATTTAT
The DNA here is from genome assembly GCA_903798035.1 of Danio albolineatus. Classification (NCBI taxonomy): domain Eukaryota; kingdom Metazoa; phylum Chordata; class Actinopteri; order Cypriniformes; family Danionidae; genus Danio; species Danio albolineatus. Next base: position 11,236,706 of record CAIGQQ010034181.1, read on the forward strand.
CATTGCTTTGATAACCTGTCCTTCAACCTACAACTGCATCAAAAAGAAATGAGCTGAGGAAAATCACGCCAGTTTTAATAAATTGAGTTTTAATTTTAATACTTATGCTTTATTATTATTATTTATTTAGCCATTTCATTTGTTTGTTTATTAAACTAGCCACATTTAACATTAAGGTAAAAAAAGAGGATTTCCACATTCTCATCCAGAATGAACTCGCAAATTTTAAACATTCTAAACTTTTTGTACACTGTTGCGAACAGTGAAAATACATTTGCGAAATGTATTTTATTAATATGTATTTTTATTTTAAGCATGTGAACTGTTTTTGTAATATATATTTCAATATGTTGCACACGTGAATTTGGTTTTACGCATGTGACTTTGGCTACGCATGTGTACATCGTGTCTTTTGCGTGACTTACTTTTGAGATTTTTCTAACTCCATAGAGATCAGTGGCTAGCATTGTTGTTTCACAGGGAGAAGGTCACCGGTTCAAACTCTGGCAAAGACAGGAGGCCTTTCTATATGGAATTTGCATGTTCTCTCTGTGTCAGCATAGATTTACTCGATGTGCTCAGAATTCTGTCCGCAGACCAAGGACATGCAGGTTAGGTGAACTGAAGGTACTGCCCCTCCATGTCTTCTGTGTAAAAAAAAGACTTGTATATTGATCATCTGTTTCTCGCTATGAATAAAGTCATAGATGCTCTTGAATGTAGATTTGACATTCTAGGTTTACTGTTATTTCTTATTTCAGGCTTAGACAGCTAATACAGTATGTGGGCAGGTGCCATGGGTAGTTTTACATGCACCACTTTCTGTAATCATTGTTTTATTTTCATTTATTTCCATTATTGTTTTTCTCTCCCTCAGTTTGTGCTGTGCCACTGCCAATTACCCAGCATGCCTTGCAGGTGAGTGTGTTTTAACTGGTTTGAGTCCAAATACTGTGTGTGTGTGTGTGAGAGGTTTTTTGCAGAATGAATAATATTGTTCACTGATTATGTTGAATCTGTGTTTAAATGTGTTGAAGTATTGAAGTGTTGAAGTGTTCTAATGACCTGTTTTTCACTGCGTTTAGAATATTGACAGTATCGATAACATATATACATTAAATTTTAGTCTGTGTTGCTATTATTTTATAAAACAAATAAAAAAAACACTAGTTTGATGAACTAAAGCATGTCATGTCAACCTCAAAAACATGGCATGTCACAGGAATGTTTTTCAATACATGTATTAAAAAAATGTATTGTGGTTTACTATATATTATACTATACTGTATATATACTATATATATACTATATATAAATGCAGTGGAACAACCTCATGGTGTGTAAATCATGACTCAGTTTCAGTTGTAGTTAAATTATCACTTTAAATTTATTTTGTTCATGCTTATTTATAATCACTGTTTGTTAACAAGTAGCCTGCAGGTGCAGCCATAATTTTGTGCAAGCATCATGGGCCGCAGGAAAATTGTGGATAAAACTCAGTCTCCTGCAGAACCCAGCAGTTCACCCGCTGTGGAGTTTCATACACTCCTTTAAAGCCCATCTGTAACGGTTGGGACTTTATCTGCTCTGCAGCGCTCAGGACCCTTCAGGTGATGACTCACCCAACTTGTAAAAATGAAATCTTTTCACAAGCCGCCCTATTGTCACAGAGAGCTGGCACAGGTGCTTTACTTATGTGTGGTGGAAAAGTTGCTGCAGCAGGTGTAGGCTACACGTGTTAGCAGGGCATCGTGTTTCTGCGTGACAATTATTCTGCCAAGACTTTTTCCATTTCAAAAATGTATGCTTTGTGCTTTAAAAATATATAAAAAACTTTAAAAAATGAAACTTGTTTTTAAAACTACACTATTTCTCAATGAGGGTTGATATTGTGTTTAGCATTTTAGCATGTTAGCATAAAGAACAGCTATAACTGACGACAGGGTCATTAATTCTTTTGATAAGTTAATGCAAAACTCCTTCCTAGTTCAAGCTTGTTTAAACTGAAAATAGCTCATTAACCGTTTATGACCAATATTTATTCATACCACACATTTAATTTGTTAAGCATTTAAAAATCACACTATGCTCTCTGCTTGCGGTGCCCTGGACACCAGTTTTTAACGATTCATAAAAGATGAAACACTGCCTGGCCATCTGAGATTTAAGTATGGAGATTAAAGTTTAGGATATTATTTTTTGGGGATGGTATTACAGCACACTGTTTATAAGCATGGTATATTAGCATCATTTGTCGTTTGGTTTTGGCATCTGATAAAGTGTTTGGACCCACAAACAGTGGCATCAGGATTTAAGGGAAAACTTATTCATTCATTCGGCTTAGTCCCTTTATTCATCAGGGGTCGCCACAGCGAAATGAACTGCCAATTTATCCAGCATGTTTTACACAGCGGATGCCCTTCTAGCTGCAACCCAGCACTGGGAAACATCCATAAACTCTCACATTCACACACATACACTACTGACAATTCAGTTTATTCACCTATAGAGCATGCCGGACTGTGGGGGAAACTGGAGCACCCGGAGGAAACCCACAAGAACACAGGGAGAACATGCAAACTCCACACCAAAATTTCAACTGCAGCCAGGACTCGAACCAGCAACCTTCTTGCTGTAAGGCGAGTTGAGAGATGCAAGATGTTGGTGACTTTGTCAGTAAATCAATGAAGGAGACTTTTAGCTAAAAATGCAGATTTTGGTAATTCATAAAACGGAAGTCAACACCTACCAGCCCTTAAATGAAAATTCACCCAAAATGTTTTATTTACTCACTATTTACTAAGTGGTTCCAAACCTTCCTAAGATTCTTTATTCTGTTGAACATTGAAACATATTTTGAAGAAAACAAAGAAAAAAAGTATGAAAACAATATTATGATAATCAATGGTTTCCAGCTTTCTTCATAATACCGTCCGCTGGGTTTAACAGAAGAAGGAAATTCACGTTTGGAATAAGTGAATAATTATTTAATGATGGCAGAATTTTTAGTTCTGGGTGAACTATCCCTTTTAAAGTCATGTGAACTGATCTGGAGTCAATCTTCATGAAAGTGCCCATGCTCATGGTATCCCCTGGTTCCACATACTGTATTGTTTCTCTCATTATTAGTTTTTTTAATCTCAAAGTTTGGTTACCATTACATTTTCTAAATTAAGGACCATGATTTCCTTTAAATTCATCTCTGAAGAAAAAAGTCATCTACATCTCAGATGATCTGCATGAGGCTGAATCAATTAACCGCAGATTTTTCCATTTAGGGTGAGCTGTCCCTTTAACAACCAGATAGGCCATCCTCAATTTCAAAAGACTTTTGCTAGATTAATTACTATACAGGTATACAGAATTAATCCAGACCCAATTGAAGCTAACTACAACTAACAAAATAACAGAAATAAAAATACAAAGTCTATCCCTACCTCCCTAACTAGTTATAAAAACAGGAGAAAACATTTACAAAAAGAAAAGTGTGGTGTCCAACCCCTACTGCTTCTTACCGTGAATACTGTAGAATTCAATATTTACAGTGTCAACAAACAAGCAAGCCCAAAAATAAAATAATAGGAATGGGAAACACGGCTAGGTTTACAACAAAAAAGTCCAAATTTTCACAATACAGATCAAAACAATCAAAAATAACACGTAGCAACGGAATAGTTTTATAATCTCACAACAAAAGCAAAAACAACACGCCAAACTGGCTCTCCCGACCCACGTCTGCTTTCCTCTTTTTAAAGGACGCCCTGGGTCACTCCAACCAATCCCAGGGCATGTCATCGGCGTAATTAGGGCAGGGTCTGAAGATGAAAAGGGAGAGAGAGACACACACATACACACACATATAACACACACACATACCTCAAACTATATAAAATGTAAAAAACATGTGACTCAGAAATAGACATTTAGGCCCAATCCCAATTCTATTTTTGTACCCCCTACCTCTTCCCCTTCCGCTTCCCCTTGGCCCTTACAACCGAGGGTTAAGGGGAAGGGCTTCAAAACTTACCCCTAAGAATTGGGACACCACTTCAACACCTGCACACGTCATTATTTTGTCATCGCGATCTCTTGCTTCATACGAGATCAGACGATCACGACTGCTGTAGTTATTCCAGTTGTGTTATTTGTTGGTGTTTATCTTCAGGAAATCACTGAAGGCGTATATTATGTTATCATAACGATCTAATGTGGCAATAAGATCGTAACTATACTGTGTATTTACACAGTGGCCATATTTATCTATATAAACACACAAATTTTGGCTTATTTGAGTGTCATCGAGTGTCAGAATGTTGTGGGACTGCTGTACATGAGTTCTGATTATGGATTATAGATTGCGAGATTTAGCAGGGTTTTATTGCGTTTTTTTAAAGCATGACGGTAAAACACAAACGCGGTTATGAATATATTAAAACATGTTTGTTAAAAATTCGTAATAATGACAAAAAATACTAATTTGTGGATCTCCTTACTTCCGGGTTCAGCTGTGGCTGGTGTATTCTGGGAAAATATCTTACCCCTCCGTTTGAAGTGTGGTCCTGAAAAATCTTTGTTCGAAGAGGTGTATACCCCTTGCCCTTAGCCCTACGCCTTCAAGCTAAAGAGAATTGGCACACCACTACCCCTTGACGTGAACGCGCAAAACGAGGGGTAGGGGTAAGGGGAAGGGCTAAGGGGTAGAATTGGGATTGGGCCTTAAGGTTAGTATAGCTTTTAAACCCTCAATAACATGAATGAAAGCAATAGCCGTGCAGTGGAACAGAGGAGATTAAAACCTAATGTGTCTTCTGATGTGTACATCATGAATTTTACATTATTCCTTCTCTCTCTGGAACTGTGACGGTTGCATTTTCTTATATGGCATTTTGATTGGAAATCTGACGACTCTACAGCTTGCTAATAGGAGAATTCACATTCTAGACCATCGGTTTCCCCAGAGCTCCTCATCGTTTTAAATATTTTGCCTAGTTTGTTCTCCATTTTGCATTGTTAGTCATGTCTTTCAGGGCTCTGCTTGGGAAATATGCCTCTATGTATCTTGAACTACCAGATTATGGTCGTTCATTATGAAAATATGCATTTCATTCCGCTTTTTAAATCAAATTTGGTTGAGTAGGGAAATAACATCCATCCTGAAGAATGGTCTGAAGTGTGATTTTGCAGATGGAGTAGTAAAGACATCTCTTAAAACGCCTCGTTCCTCACGACCCGAATCAACAGCGAGCGTGCAGAGTAAATCAAGTAAGTGTCATCGCGCTGGAAGATGGTGCACAAACCCCAGAGGATAAGCAGCTACTCCAATAGATGCATTTTCATAAGTTCACAGCAGCTCTAAGCGACAAGTCTAATAGATTTGCTCAATCAATTTGCAGAGGCAGAAGATATTATCCTGAAGAGCATAATCTTATGAACTGTGATATGATAATAATGGCTTTTCTGTCTTATTGATCATCTGATACGTTCGGGCTTAGGGAGTAAATATCGAGAACAGTTGGTTTCCATCTGTTAGCGCACACACATTGGATCGCTCGATCTTACAGTTCGACACATTACACCAGAAACTCGAGACTTGGGATGGAGTTGCTTTACCAGTGAAAGGTTATTTATGAAATCAATTATGTTTTAAGGCATTATACGCTCTGATAGTCTCTTTTGTGGGAGGAATTTTGATGCAGGCTAATGAACAGCGCTCGAGAAATGTCAGTGGTGAGATCTGGCGAACGCAACGCTTATTATACTGATGCGGCACTGGCAAAGAAGCGGTCGGTGTTTGTCTGTCTGACCCTTAACTGAGATGATTTTCATGCGGGTTACACTTTTAATTAGAGAGATTATACTGTAATTGAGCTGCTACGGGCTGTCACGTCCCTCAGCCGCAGAGCGCGCAGTGCAGCTTGGGCAACATCGCCCCAAGAGATCACAGGGCAAACGCTCTAAATCCCCTCCAAAAAAAAAAAAATTCAGACAGAATATAAAAAATGGGGGAAACAGAGAAACGGCAAGAAGGAGAAAAGTGAGGCACATGTAATTCCATGTGAAGTCTTGTACTTATTTCTATCAGGTGGCTTGTAAACTAACAGCTCCAGGGGGCAAAGAAGATGACAAATATTGTTCATAATGGTTGAAAACTAATGAAGCGTGAGATGCCAGCAAGAGCTCGGAGGGGGCCAGGGGCGATCTTACTCTGTTGTGTGCATCCCTCCTCTTTCTCCCTCCCATTTTCTTTACATCCCCCTCCTTTTCTGCATCTCTGGAGAACTGACGTTTCCCTCTCATTTTTCATCTCCTTTCACTCCACCTTCACATGCAGTGCTTCTCTCTCCATAAGCAAGCTGCTTAGAGTGTAGTGCACCAGAAATGAATCGAGTAAAGCGTAGACAGCAGGGGATTACCTTGCTATAATAACCATAAAGGTTATGCAGTGTGTGTATGTCTGTATATAATGGTATACATTACCATGTAGCATATCATTCTTTCGTTCAAGTCATAGTTCTGACAGAAATTGTAATGTTATTTTATTGCTGTCATCATTTAGTTGCACAATTTAATGCATTTTTATGTACAGAACAAAGGAAATATTGTCTCATTGACTATACACTCGGCGCCACGGTGGCGTAATGAGTAGCACGTTCGGCTTACAGCAAAAAGGTCGCTGGTTCGAGCCTTGGCTGGGTCAGTTGGCATTTCCGTGTGGAGTTTGCATGTTCTCCCCGTGGTTGCGTGGGTTTCCTCCGGGTGCTCCGCTTTCCCCCACAAGTCCAAAGACATGTGGTATAGGTGAATTGGGTAGGCCAAATTGACGGTAGTGTGTGAGCGCGAATGAGTGTGTATGGATGTTTCCCAGAGATGAGTTTAAGCTGGAAGGGCTTCCGCTGCGTAAAACAAATGCTGGATAAGTTGGCGGTTCATTCTGCTGTGGCGACCTCGGAATAATAAAGGGACTAAGCCGACAAGAAAATGAATAAATGAATGACTATACACTCACTCACTATCCTTCGGCTTAGTCCCTGATCCATCAGGCACAGCCACAGCAGAATGAACCACCAATTACTAGGTTTCACGTGGCATATATTACAGTCGCGACTGACTATACAATGAAAAAGAAGTTGTGAGTAAAGGATGAGTACATAGAAGTAAATAGTTAAACAGGCACATGCGTCTACGTACACACACAAGCACGTGCACACACATGTTTATAATGTGCTATTGTATGACTAAGATGCTCAAGCTGCTTTGAAAACAAACAAACAAACAAATAAACAAAAATCCTGTGCATGTATTTTATAGTCGGAAGCTGTGGCAGTTGCTAGAGAAATAGAATATTAAATGAGAAAACAGTGGGCGTGGCTTGTTTTCTTTCTACTGTGAGCTGATTGGATAGTAAAGTAGGCATTTACTTCAGAAGGATCGGGAAAGGGATTGGGGAGAGTTATTACAACGCAAAGGCGTAAATCTCATTTAACACTGGAGGGAGAGACAATAAATATAAAATTTCCACAAATAATACAGTCAAATTGTACTTCTAAAGATATGTCCTCAGTTAAAAATTTTGGCTCTATCATTATTATTGCAGCATGGAGACTCATGGAGAAATTATTTATGTTGTGTACGGTCAACAGACTGACTCCTGAAGAATTGCAGGAAAAGATGTTTTCCAAATTCATAATAACTAACTTGTTTACATTACACTTCATACAGTAAATTTGTGAGCCTGTGATGTTTATCTGTTGAACAGCCACAACTCTATAAACATTAAAGAAATTGCTCATCCAAATAAAAATTCTGTCATTACCCCTTCACACTCTTACCTGACACTGTACATCTGAATGACCCTGCTCTGCTGTCAACACAATATTTTCCTTCTCTTTTGCCTGATTGACATTGTGACATTAGTATTTTCATAAGCATCCATTCTTAAATCCAAATTGCCTTAATGTGAACTTTTTGTATCTATTGGCGTTTAAGTGCACTGAAAAATGATCTTATGTCCACTTTCATTTTCTCTGTCATTTTATGTAGTCACTGCAGGGCAAGATTAAACACAATGGTAATTCAAAGTGCTTTACATGAAGCACATAAAATTATCAAAATAATTACAACAATAAAAACAAGGAATTAAAAAAAAGGTTAAAGTTGTTGTTTTGAATTAATTGTCATGTACAAACAGAATGGAAATTGATTTTTACAAAAATACAATTGGGTCAGTTTGGACGTAGTATAGTGCTCATTTAGCAAATTCACAGCTACAAAATATGCTAATTGTGGCCGTTTATGTTGTAAACATTATGCCACCTCGTCACAAATGAAACATTGCATGGCAAAAGGCTTTGATGCGTTAGCTGCAGTGCACTTTGCAAGAAGCTAATGCTAACGTTAACTAGATAGGTAATGTTTCAATCGCTAATATAGCAGACACATGGAAAATATGTATAATGTACAATAATGTATGAATGAGTCTGTATCAACAGCGTTAAAGATAATTGCTTTATTTTACAGTGAATAAAGTACCCTCCTTACTGGCAATGATCTTGAACTGAGCCGCAGCCACACACCTGATTTGTGCGTGCGCATAGTTGGAGAGATGAACCGGGAGAGCAAGCAGTAGACCAAACCACTGCGATGAAGGGGAGGGGAACTCAACAGTTTCTAAACGCATTTTAAATGCGAAATGTGTTTTTTTTGTACATATACAATTATTTTAGGTATAGATACATATACTTTTCCTAATACAGAGTGCAATTTTTTTTAAAAATCTTTTTTTTTTGGGAGGGGGGGACAACTCTCGGAAGGGAGGGGGTCATGTCCCCCCTGCCCCCCCCGGGATTTAAGCCCCTGTTACAATCTAACAGACATCTCCATCCTCATCATTTCCGATCATTTTCCACACCCAACCGCGTCATCTGAAAATTTAACTGAAAAAAAAAAACAGGAAGTGCAATTTAATTTCAGAGCAAACTATTTTTGTCTTGATGATATGCATAGATTAATTGTTCGCCATAAAAACTTGCAATGCGTACTAAAAAAAATCATGGTTAGTTATTGATCTCATTTGTACTTTAAACTCTTGTCAGTTTGTGTTTGTAAAAATACTGTCAACATACTAGAGTAAGAATCTGTTACATGGATAACAGTAAGTTTACTGGAATACATTTTTCCAGAATGCCCAGAATGACACTTTTTTTGGACATTACTATGGATCTCATCAGTGATGTACATCAGAGTTTTATGTAATGTTGATAAATAATGTATATTGCATTACTCTGGTTTCACGTGAGTTGATATGGTGGTGTTTAGTAGATGTGATAATGACTTCGAGTGCTTTCCATATATTATGGAATAACATTGGTTTCTTCACATGGCTGTCTCATTATCACCTGCTTTTGGTAGTGGTTTGTCTGTGAAACAAAGATACAAAGTGTGGATGTTAGTACGTCAAAACATTGGTTTATTAACACAGTATAAATTAATGAAATATGGTATTTTACTGTAAGTTTTAAAGGTATTTTAAAGGTAAATTTCTGGCAGTCAAAATTTTCTTTAGTGTGCTCACAAAGAAGCTCACATGTAAGAATGGCTATTTAACAACAGCAGTTCTAACTGTACCGAAGGACTAAAAAGGTTATTAGTATGGTGGTAAAAACGGAACATTTCTAGTCTGTCCTTCTGCATTTTATACTAAAACAGGAATAAGTGCAGTTATTGTAGCTAAATATGTAGGAAACTTTTGACAGAGATAGAGGGTAGTGCCCAAAGAAAGAGCCAGCAGAAAAAAAGAGAGCAAAAGCTACAATCTAGTTTTGTATTTTCCTTGACTGTGTGACCAAAGCCCATATACTGAGGCACTCAAATCGACCAATCAAGATAGAGATTTGTCAATATGTGAGCACATGGTAACCGCCCCAGAAATCCACAAACATTTCAGCCAGGCCCTAATTTTTGTCTGCGCTTCTGCCTTTGGAATCTGTATGGGCTGTTTTGGGTAAAAAGACATGGTTTGCAATAAAAACAAATGCACATGATAAATTTTTCATCCTTTCACATTAGCTCCTCAAATACCGTCTGCATAAATGCACAGTTTGTCAACTTACATAATTGTTTTCCTCTTATACGTTTCATATGACATGTTAAAAAGTGCTACATGCTTCAAGACACTTCAAATTCTCCCTTATAACTTCCAGTTGAATAATTACACAGCACAGTAGGTTGTCCCAGAAAACACGATACCTTTAAGAATTAAACAGGAGGCTCCGGCTTGATGGTTTGCTTTCCTGCCTCACGTTCTGAAGGTTGCGAAGCTGACTTTTTGATCAGTGGAAAACAGGATCCATCACTGTTGTGGCCAGACCTGAAACGATGTGCAGGGCAGGACGTGAGTTTGTCAGTTGCAGTATATAAGCTGTCATGGTAGACGGATTCTCCCAAGAGAATTAGGCATCACTCCAGTTAAAACGCAACAAAGATTGTTCTTTTCATGAGGATTATTTGATGCTATCAGGATAAATAATAATTGTGATGATTGGCATTTGTGAGAGTATCTGTTGCAATCTGTTGTGATATTTTTTTGACCTCTTAGACTACGCTTAGCTTATCTTAGACTAGGCCTGCAAATTAATGGATATTACTGAAAACTATCACTTGAGTTAAAGGCATAATTCACACAGAAAATGAAAATTTTGTCATCATTTACTCAACTTTGACTTGTTCAAGACAAGTTTGAGGGTTTTTTTGTTCTTTTGAACACAAAATATTTTTAAAAATGTTTTAAACCAGTAACAATTGATATCCATATCCAAAGAAGTTAATGGTTACCATTTTCCAAGATTCTTCAAAAACGTTTTTTTTGTATTCATGACAAAACAAACAACCAAATAAAGACATATACGAGTAATTTCTGAAGAATCTAAGGAGATTTTTTATTGATTCTAAAATCACAGGATTAACTAAAATTAAATGTAGTTAATTTAAATTGAAATGATTCTCAATATTACGGCGGCCGAGAGAGCTTAACGTGCTGCAATTTAAGAAAGCACATGCAATAACAAAAACACCAGCAAATTAAGAAACGATCTTCATCAATTTGACAGCACACCTGTTGCAAATTCTCACAATACAGACAGCGGAAGAAACACGCAGCAAATTGGTCAAAACACAAACAACGGAAGAAACGCGCAGCAAATTGTTCAAAACACAAACAACGGAAGAAACGCGCAGCAAAATGTTCAAAACACAAACAACGGAAGAAACGTGCAGCAAATTGGTCAAAACACAAACAGCGGAAGAAACGTGCAGCAAATTGGTCATAACACAAACAACGGAAGAAACGCACAGCAAATTGGTCAAAACACAAACAACGGAAGAAACGTACAGCAAATTGGTCAAAACACTTGCAAACACCCACATAACACAACGGAAATGTTTCAAGAGGACCCAAAAACATGACGGACCCGCCGTGACTGTTGTTCAGTGAAGTGATTGGTGGTCTTTGAAAGGTGAGTTGTTTTTCGTTTATTTTAATATCCTGATTACATTGTCTTTTGCAAATTATCAGCCTAATTAATGATTAACTGAAACGTTGCGTTATTAAATAAATTAGGACAACAGTCACGGCACAATGGCACATCCGTATCTCAGCTGGGTCCGTCATGTTTTTGGGTCCTTTTGAAACATTTCTGTTGTGTGGATGTTTGCAAGTGTTTTGACCAATTTGCAGTGCGTTTCTTCCGTTGTTTGTGTTTTGACCAAATTGATGCACGTTTCTTCAGTTGTTTGTGTTTTGACCAAATTGATGCACGTTTCTTCCATTGTTTGTGTTTTGACCAATTTGCTGCACGTTTCTTCCGTTGTTTGTGTTTTGACCAATTTGCTGCGCGTTTCTTCCGTTGTTTGTGTTTTGACCAATTTTGCTGCGCGTTTCTTCCGTTGTCTGTGTTGTGAGAATTTGCAACAGGTGTGCTGTCAAATTGATGAAGATTGTTTCTTAATTTGCTGGTGTTTTTTGTTATTGCATGTGCTTTCTTAAATTGCAGCGCGTTAAGCTCTCTCAGCCACCGTACTATATTCCTTTTTGGTCAAATAAATGCAGCCTTGGTTAGCAGAGGAGAGTATTTTCAAAGGCAACAACAATAAAAAGCACAAAATAATCCCCTCAAGCAAAGAGGAAAACGTTTCTTGAAACCACATGCATGCATGCATGCATATTGTAAGAAGAATTGCACAGGGGAAACCAGGCGAATGTGCTTATATTAATTTTAAAGTGAATTTATCATGTTTTTGGCATCTTAGGTCTTGTGCTTGACCTCCGTAATTCTCCAGATGCGTTTTATTTACGTTATTTCTCATTTCTGTAGAGCAAAGAAACTCAAATAATCAATAATAAAATTTGTAAATGGTTGTTTTCATCGCTGATGTTAGTGCTTATTTGTCATAGTCCCTATACAAGTAAAATAGTTCATTTAAATAACATTGGGCATTTTAAAGGAACTTTTAAACCCTCATTAATTCTAAGTTGCTCTGTTTTACATTTGTTTTGAGTCACCAAGATTACTTAACATCACGCCTTGGCCTACAATCCAATGCCCTACAGTCTCTGCTCTTACAACTTGTGCCTATTATTTTTGCTTTCCACCTCCTACTCTTGTGTAGACGCATTCAATTCACGCCTGCACTTTTGCAAGCTAAAAAAAGAGAGCTCAAGATGACAAAACAAAGCTGACTTTCACAATTCATTCATCTCTGCAGTCTTCAGACGCGAGAGCAAAGAGAGCTGCCTGTGTGTCTTGCACCTCAATGGCAAGGTGAATCGATTGACTGATTAATTCCATAATGTTTCAGAGTTTTCTCCAAAAAGAGCTTGCAATGGTCCTGCATTTGAAATTGTATCGCGCAGCATTACAACTTTATGACAGGTTTTGTATTCTGCGTGGCTTATAAAAATCTAATTGCATTATTTAGGTCTGGTCTCTTCAAAAAGTAATTGAATTATCCATCGGTACCTTGAGACTAAAAAGAAAAATAGAAAAAACAACTTGGATGCATTATTCATATTTTTGCTCTGGAAGCTTATTAAGTAAAACAGAACACACTATGTTTACGATAGCCCTTTTTATTCGTAATTATGTATGCGCTGCTTGTTTCCAGAAAAAGAATATGCACCGCAAAGTGCTGGTTAAAGCACAGTTTTACTTTTCATTTGGCTTGATCTCTTAAATGACTCTAATGACATAAATTGCTGTTTGCTCAGAGAAGAAAATATATAAGTGATCACATGCAAGCAGACCATATGCATGTAAGACTGCCGGCTTTAGCCTACAAATGTTTGTGTGACAAATAAAGCATCCATTGCCATTCATGACAACTTCGAACCTCGCAGCAGTGCTACATTCCAGTGAACGGCAGATAGAGTACCGTATGAATACAAATAGATGACTTGCAACCGCAAGGTTGATTACACTAATTTGATCTGCTATTCATAAACAGTTCTATCACATGCTCATGACAAATTGCTTTAGAGAAGACGATGAAAAAAAGACCTGAGCAATGAAAAACAAACCACCCACTCGATTGAAATGGAGAACCTAACAAAGGATTATGCTTCAAAAATGCAAAAAGTGCTTTGTGCAGGTGTGTGTGTACGTGTGTGAGATTGTTCAGTGCGATGACAGAGTTTCTGTAGGAGGTCAACACTGACTCAGAATTCAGACTGACAGTGAGCTGTTGGGGAAATATTTAACACAGTTCTGAAGGGGTGCAGCACACTGACTATAACAGATAAAATGATAGAACCACTGGATTGAGGGTCACTAGGACAATCTGTAAGGCCCTGTTTACACTGTCATTTAAATCTGATACAGTTCTGATTTTTTTTTTTTTTTTTTGCTGATGTGCTGATGTCATGCAAATACACATGCATATAAATATTTTGAGATTAGTTTCTTTTTTTAATGTTACTTACAGACTGTATGTACACACAAAAAACAATGTTACAAGCAAAAAGTGTCTTTTAAACACAACGTCCGTTAATAGGCTACATCTACCAGTGAGCATTTTCGTTTATAGTCTTCGGGCACAATCACATAGTTACTATGAACCATTATAGGTTAAAATTATTTAGAAATGTATTATTATTAAACATTAAAATACACAACCCAGGCTCATTCTGATTATGTACCCCTATATACATTTCTGGAGAGCACAAAATACACCCCAGGAGCTAAGTTTCTTTGCAGTTTTTGTTTTCACTAATCCACCAGAGGCCGCTGTGAATGCTTTTTCAGATCTCAAATTTCTCTCGTGAGTGCCATTCGCACCTGCTGTTCTCAAGTAAATCCAGTAGAGGCCGCTGTCGACTGACTGACTGACTTACTGACTTACTGACTGACCAAACCGATTGAAACCCCCACCCTACCCCTTCCCTAAACCCAACCACAGCGTTTTCATAAGCAATAGCGAAAAAGAAAAGCCCTCATCTGTTTTTTTACCACGTTTTTAGATTTTACCAGATTCTCACCCTATTATTTAGTTACCTTTTGTTTTTATCTGACCTGCTTTCTGAATTTTGATCAGTGAAAAACAGGATCCATCACTGTTGTGGCCAGACCTGAAACGATGTGCAGTTGCAGTTTGTCAGTTGCAGTATATAAGCTGTCATGGTAGACGGATTCTCCCATGAGAATCAGGCATCACTCCAGTTAAAACGCAGCTCACTAGCCTTTTGGTTGACTGTCTGGTGCAACAAACATTAAGCGTCCCAAGTGAAAAATGGTGTATGGAACAAAGATTGTTCTTTATATGAGGATTATTTGATACTATCAGGATAAATATCCGCTTTCTGTCCATATGGTCAGATGGTATGAGCGAGAAAAGCAATGGTGTCCGCTACATAGCGTTCGTTTTAAAGATGAAATGCAGCCATACGTACTTCTGGCTACATAATCCGTGATCTCCAGAAATGTATATGGGGGTACATTTTCAGAATGAGCCTATGTTATAAATACAACTTAGTGTAAACTGTGCTTCCAATATTACAGAGGCAGATCCCCCACATCTTGTTTTGACATCCTTTAGGGTGGATCAAGCATTATTCAGCTTGAAAACCCCTGTAATTTGCACCCTGTTTACAGCGGTTCATTTTATAGACTTATTTTACAACTCTTTACCGTATTTTACTTCATCCAGATGATGCCTGGGTCCGGTGGAAGCACTTTTAGTCAAGCGGCAACCTCCCGCTCTCCCTCTGGAAGCCAATACGGAAGTAACTTTAACTTGCAATTCATCGAAAATTCCGCTAGTCCTGGCTGTCCTGGCTCCATAATAGAGCAAATCTCCAATGAGCCCACTGGTGAAATGGCCAATTTTACAGCAGAAAAAAAGGTGTTTACAGCCTGGTACAAAGAATGATTTTGGTTCATATAGCTGATATTACCCTTCATGACAACTGTGAGGGGGGTGAATTTTTTTATAACTCATCCGTTTCCTTTATATTAAGCTAAATTAAGTTTGCATAATTAAGGGCGTGGCCACTTGAGTGACAGCTAGTCCCGCTGGCGCCGTCACGTCACCTCAACTGATTCCGCCTGATTCATCGTGTTTTTGTGTTGTTTTATATGGCTTTACACAGTCAGTCGCCTTTTGGAATTATTTCCTACCATTATCAGATAATATGGCATGCTGTGTGCACTTAATTGTGCTCACAAACCATTCACGTGGACTCACGTTTCCCAGGTGAGTGAAATTATATACTTATACCATCTCTATAAATGTAATTGCTTTATTTCGGATAATTTATGATTTATAATGTTCTTCAGAACTGTAATGCACTCCAGAATCTGACAGATTGATCAGCTGTAGTCTATAAAATCGTCATCTGAAGCGTTGTCATACAGTGTTCTGCCTGGATTTCCTAAATAGCCCTGCATTTACTAACACAGACTATATCTGAAGTATTTGGATGTAATTCACACTTTCTTCCAATGCCAGCATGCGTCCTGTAGCTCCGCTCACGCTCCACCCACGCTCCGCCTCTTTGCCCTTGTTTGGTATGCCTCGGTTGGTGCGATGACGCGCGAACAAAATGGCGACGGTTGGCCACGCCTACAAGTAGCTTCTTTTGGGTTCATCAGAAACCTATGGGTGACGTCACGGATACTACGTCCATATTTTTTACAGTCTATGCTTTTAGTATAGCTGAGCATAAATCATTTAATGGGATTACACCATTACCCTCTCACAAAAAAAAGAGTTTTGATACATTTTCTTTTTAAAACTTAACTATTCTGTAGTTACATCTTGCACTAAGTCTGACAGAAAATGAAATATTTCTATATGCGGATATGGCTAGAAACTATATTCTCATTCCAGAGTAATAATCAAGGACCCTTGCTGCCGTACCATGGCTGTAATGATTCATTCATTTTCTTATCGGCTTAGTCCCTTTATTAATCTGAGGTTGCCACAGCGGAATGAACCGCCAACTTATGCAGCATGTGTTTTATGCAGCAGATGCCCTTCCAGCTGCAACCCATCATTGGGAAACATCCATACACACTCAAACACTAGGGCCAATTTAGCTTACCCAATTCCCCTATAATGCATGCCTTTATACTTGAGGGGGAAACCGGAGTACCCGGAGGAAACACACGCCAACATGGAGAAAACATACAAACTGAACACAAAAATGCCAACTGACCCAGCCGAGGCTCGAACCAGCGACCTTCTTGTTGTAAGGTGAATGTGCTAAAGACTGCGCCACCATGAGGCCCAACTGTAATGATGGTATAGAAAATAATAACTTTTTTTAATATTATGACATTGGGACAGTTGCAGGACATTGACAAAATAAATTGTAAAAAAAATTGAAGAAACAAAAATTAAATACAATTTAATAATAGGTTCATTCCACTGTGGCGACACCTGATAGAACTAAGCCAAAGGAAAATGAATGAATGAATGAGTTTAATAAACATACATATTTTTAGAAAAAGTATTTATCACACAACACAGAAGAAACGTCATGGTAAGAGACACTTGACTGTCCAGGCTTAAACTATAACACATGCTGCTATTACAAAGTTCAATATTAAAGTTTTAAGCGTAATAATGATCTATCTAAATGTATTACCGGGGCTCTGCTTCCTTGGCTCTGGTAATAGAATTGGTCCTGATAGAAGCTGGCAGAATGATACATGAATATGGATTGGCAGGATTACGGAGCAGTGTCACGCTTACAACCCAGGACACAGATAGCCGTAGATGTGATTTTTGCAACCTCATCCTGCCAGGAGTAATTCAAATTCAGAGTATAAATGCAGAAATGTATTTGCTATTCATAGTCCTCGTGGGCACCTTTGCCATCGATATCAGCTTGACACCTTTTTGGCGCCGTTACAGCCGAGGAGTCAGAAATGTCTCATAATTCTATCCTGCCCCTCTCGCCGACTTTATTAAGAACTGGTACATAAGTCCTGTTTTTGGTGACGTTTAGAGAAAAACAGGAGGGCAGCGCTGTTCGCATATGCGCTCGCGACAGTTGCTCTACAGAGCTGGTTTTGTTTGCAGTTGAGTTTTGGACAGTTTAAGACAGCACATTTCCATTGTGAGAGGAGAGGAAGATGTGCTTCTGGTTTTGTGACAAAACCAAAAGAAATGTGAGGCATATTTTGTGCTTTTAGTGCTTTACCATGGGCGCCACGGTGGCCTAGTGGGTAGCACGTTCGCCTCACATCAAGAGGGTCGCTGGTTCGATCCCCGGCTGGGCCATTTGGCATTTCTGTGTGGAGTTTGCATGTTCTCCCCGTGGTTGTGTGGGTTTCCTCCGGGTGCTCCGGTTTCCCCCACAGTCCAATGACATGCGGTACAGGTGAATTGGGTAAGCTAAATTGTCCGTAGTGTATGTATGTGAATGAGAGTGTATGGACGTGTTTCCCAGAGATGGGTTGTGGCTGGAAGGGTATCCGCTGTGTAAAACAAATGCTGGATAAGTTGGCGGTTCATTCCGCTGTGGCGACCCCAGATTAATAAAGGGACTAAGCCGAAAAGAAAATGAATGAATGAATGAGTGCTTTACTATATACTACTGACCTTATTCTTTTTTTATTTAAAAGGATATAGTTCACCCCAAAATAAATATTTGCTCCCTATTTACTCTGCCTCAAGTGGGTTTCTTTCTTCTTCTATTGACTAGTTTTATCTGTCTATAGGTAAATTTGACAATTAAATCCAATTCGTCCATTTACAGTGCTCAGCATAACTTAGTACACCCCATTTTAAAAATGAATAGGTAACACTTTACAATAAGGTCCATTATTCCATGGACTGTTGAAATTCTTGATTCTGATTGGCTGGAGGGTGTGGTATATTTCGTTGAAACGCACAGGTAGTTCCAGTCAGTTTTGATCACAATTCGAAATAAATGCGCTTCTCCTAAACGTTTACAGTTACTATAGCAACTCGCATGTGCTGCGCATGAAACCGACGAGGGCTATTAATGGCAGACAGTAAATCCGCAAAATTAGGAAAATACTCATAAACTATGCCACAAAATCAAGTTTTAAGAGTTTTTCAAGCGAGAATGTAGTTATTTTAAAGTCAAATCGTCCGTTTGTGTGTAAGAAAAGCGTGTTTTAAAAAATGTTGGAAGCTCCAGGCGGTCAGCGGCAGCTCCGCGAACGGCTCCCCCGAGAGAAGCTTTATGTCGGCCAGAGAATCTCCGGTTCTACGCCGCTGGATCTAATCTCTTGCATCTATGTTGTTTAAACGGGATATATAACTAATCTTTGGTGTATCTAACGGTCAGTCTTTGGACATTTGAACCTATTACTTGTTCTCAGGTGTAATTTTACACTGATACTGCGTGTTTGGCTGATTGCTTTTGTTTTAAAGAAAAATAAAGACCATGTGCATAAAAATTATTTTTATATTTACTATAACTAATGAACCTTATTGTAAAATGTGACCAATGAATATTTTTATCCATTTCTCAGTTAATATAGGTGATATATTTTGGTGCATTTAAACAAAACAGATTTATTAAACAGATATATTTATTAAAATAACATTTTAGTCACCAAACATATTAAGAAATTGAAAGATAATACAACTCAATTCAAGCAAAATATTGCAAAAACAATTATCATGTACAAAATTTCAACTAAATGTTTCTTTATTTTTTGTTTTTTCTTGGTTTTCCCTCTTTTTAAAAATCGTATTTAAAATTTTTCCATAATATATACATTTGGCGCAGTAGGTAGTGCTGTCGTCTCACAGCAAGAAGGTCGCTGGTTCGAGCCTCGGCTGGGTCAGTTGGCATTTCTGTGTGGAGTTTGCATGTTCTCCCCGTGTTTGTGTGGGTTTCCTCCGGTTTCCCCCACAGTCCAAAGATATGCGGTACAGGTGAATTGGGCAAGCTAAATTGGGTAAGCTAAATTTTCCATAGTGTATGTGTGTGAATGAGAATGTGTGGATGTTTCCCAGAGATGGGCTGCGGCTGGAAGGTCATCCGCTGCGCAAATGCTTGATAAGTTGACCCCGGATTAATAAAGGGACTAAGCCAAAAAGAAAAGAAAATATAAATTTGGGTGTACTAATTTTGGACGTTTTCGGAAGTTGCTCTTTTAGATAAGCTCCAGAGTTGGCTTCAGGACTGACTAATTTAATGTACATGCTCAGATATATTGCATAGCTTTCTATTAAAAATATGAATTTGAAAGGTAGATTTGTGAGGGGTGTACTTATATATACTGAGCACTGCTTGTCAGTGTGCTCGGTACAACTTCTGCCTTCATTGTTTCTACTTCCACAAACAATTTAAGCAAAAAAAAGAAAAAAAGAAAAAAAGAAATTGTGTGAAGTTTTTGCGCGTGACAATCTCGTCTGTCTGTGCGGTTGAGATATAGCATTTCTTAAAGTTCCTCTAATTGAAACGATTAAGAAACCGTCTGTGAAAGTGCCTTTATTTTCTTTCATCCAGCGAAGACTGTAGAACAATCTGCTCAGGCTTTACTAAATGCTATTTTCCACTCGGTCTGATATTACTGAACGTATCGGCTAAGTAAAAGCGTATGCTGGCATTTCAACATGGACTGATTGTCAATTGCTGTCTCGGTTTTCCGAACCCCGAAAACAACAGGGCTGTATGCCAAACATTGTATTGTCTGATAGCAGATGTTTACACGAACAGTGAAACATTGTGACATGTCACAGCTATTTCATCATTTCTCTATGCAGCTAAATCTGGCCAAGAATCACCTCCTGTGCCTGGAGAACAGCCTGACAATAGAACTAATACATAAAGTCCTCCAAAGAGAATGACAAACATGGAATATCAAAATCTTGTGTTCTGCCTCAACAAAAGAGCAGCAAGGTCTGCGAGGAGCTCCAAGGTGACTAGATTGGAAGATTGGACCAGAAACTTGCACGTTCCGAGCAAATGTACTGCCAAGATACTCAACAGAGGGCTTAAATTTGAGCGTGACGTGCCACAGATTTGCCAAGCAAATACCATTAGGTGTTGAGAATTAATTGTATCTTTTCAGGAGGGAGGATTTTCAAATGCAAATGTCAGCTCATTTTAGCAGGTAATACAAAACTGCCAGAAGGCACTCGGAACGCTGTCTCTCATCATTAAAGCAAGCTGCCGGATTTATTCTCATTCGCCGAGGATCTGCACTCTTTCCCCAACAGCAGATCTCCCTTGTCATTTTCTTCCCTTTTCCCAAACACGCTACTCTTGCTAAATTGATTTAGCTCGCCCGCTCGTGACTCTTTGTGCTTCATCATTTAGAGCGATAAGTTTAATTTGTATGTTATCGCATTAGGGGCCTTATTATCGTCGCTTTTGCCAATTAGTTCACATAGTCAATGTGAAAAGACACAATATTGCTTCGCCATCGCTTCTGAAAAATGACACTAAGCAAATTATGACCTGCATCAAACGATGAGCAATAGCTGCACCTGATTAATAGACGCACCACACCTGTTTAGACATCATGCATAACCAATCCCCCACCCAACGGGCCGTTCTCCCAAAGATCAAGCCGTGGCTGCTGAGACTGAGACTGTCTGAGCATTTTATCTGCCCTGGCTCGCAGCCAGAGTCACACTACAGATTCATTTAGGAGTAATGGCTTAGCCAAAGCGTGCGCGCGAGCCCGAATCCAGGAGGGAGGAGCCCCGATGACTGGAGAGGAGAGCTATCAGTTTAATCTCCCTTTTCATCAGGAATCGATTAACTGGTCCAATAAAATTAATTACATCCAGACTTCAGCATAATTACCAACATGATGGCTGTCTCCCGAAATTTGGATTGAATTTCGGAGACACAAAGAGAAAGTCAAATTAGAGTGGAAATGGAAATGAACATATAAGTAATGTACTGATGTGAGCGATACTGGGGGCTCTGCAAACGCACACAAGGGACGCTCGGGGAAAGTGACACACGCTTGTTATCATATCAAAGCCGCCTTTTTCACCTGTAATCTATGCAAATGTATATGTGATGTGACAAGCAGGCCTAGATGCTTGCACAATGCGTTATCACACCAGCTGGTGAAATATCCTGATGTGATATTGGATGCAGATTATGGAGGGGAGAAAACATCCAGATGAGCTGATTTGATTTTGAAATGACTTCCTAGAGATGAATAATACAGCTTTTTTCCACATTTATGGGGTTCTCAAAAGCAGAAGTCTTCATATTTGGGAAAACTTCTATAGGGATGAATGGAAACTACAACAAATATGATTTTTATATTTCCTTTTGCTTCAAATGCAAGATAGAAACAATAACAGTGCTTCGGTTACTTTATAAAAAGAGGTGAAAACATATAGAGAGATTCATTATGTTGTTCAGAAGAGAGGAAGATTTAAAATGTGCCTCCACTCTCTCAGCCATTGCATTCAGGGTCCGGAAGTAACAAGAAACTCCTATTGTAAATAGTTGAAAGTACCAATGTAATCTTTTCAAGACAGAATATATATATATATATACACACACACACACACACACATATATA
>CAIGQQ010034181.1:11260469-11278627 GCA_903798035.1 Danio albolineatus
ATATATGTATATATATCTGTCTGTCTGTCTGTCTGTCTGTCTGTCTGTCTATCTATCTATCATAACTTGCTTTGGATTAAAGTGTTTGCTAAATGTTTTAATATTAAATGAACATGTAACGATAAATGCAAAATTTCACAAAGGTGCTTCTCAAATGTGGTAAATCATATATGCTTGCACAGTGCTGTTTTGCATGGTTAAAACAGTCTTAAAATGCATTAGAGTGTGTTGATTCGTTTGCAACTTTGCTCTGCCGTATGTATTAGCTCAGTGGGTGGTGTTTCACATTGCGGTAAGCTAGATCGATATTAGAACATCATATAAACAGCTGCTCACCTGTCTAATAAAACACATGCAGGATCAGCGTCTCTCTCTAGTCCAAGCTTGTTGCAATCTCTCTCCGTCTTGGAAATGCCAATATTGATCCTTGTTTCACGAGTTATTTTTGGTGACAGAACTTATAGGAAACAATAATGAATGAATGGCAAGATGCTGCAACTCATAATTGTGCATTTACTTAGGACTTGCAAATGTGCTGTCATGCTTTATGTGGAAATAAAACTGACATCTGAGGGAAACCGGAGGGAAACCGGGAAACAGTGACTACGTTTACATTGACGTCAGTAATCAAATGATTTGCCTTAATCTAAATAAGACAATTTCCCAGAGATGGGTTGCGGCTGGAAGGGCATCCGCTGCGTAAAAATATGCTGGATAAGTTGGCGGTTGATTCCGCTGTGGCGACCCCAGATTAATAAAGGGACTAAGCCGACAAGAAAATGAATAAATGAATAAATAAGACAATAATATGATTAAGGTGTTCAAATGAGTTGCGTTTTGTTCCTTTCATTCCTTTCATGATCCTGTTTTACATGTTATAGCACATAATTCGATTAACGCGATCCACATTTCCTCTGGAGTTTTATGTAATTTTGGGTGTTTCATTTTTAATTTGTCGGCTTTAACTGCAGTTTGGCGCGTTCACTTTCATTCAGTGACAATGGATGCGAGTATGAACTGCTGGAATATCATGCCGCATGGGAAAGAAGCCTCGGCATTTAACGATGTAGGCGTCTGTGGAATGCAGCGAAAATCCTACATGATGGTAATAGTTTGATTGCGGTGTTTACATGTCAGTACTGCACTTCAATAATGCGACTAAAATTAGCACACATGTCTGTTTAGTTCGATTATGACCTTAATCTGATTAGATTAATCAAAAATCACTGTTTACATGGTAGACTCTTAATCAGAGTATTGTCTTAATAGTATTAAAATCAGATTATTGGTGTCCATGTAAACCTACTTATTGAGAGGTGTCACAATGACACAGACTGAATTTGTACGTATAGTTGGAAACATTAGGATGATGTAAGTACACTAAAGCCTGGTTTATACTTCTGTGTCAAGTGATTGGCATGATCCACGGCGCATGTAATGTCGTGCATTTATACTCCTGCACGCAGTGTGTGCTGCTCTGCAATAGCCCTTCCGAAACACTAGTTGGCAGTGAGGTTTTTATGTTCCTCTGTGTCAAGTTTCTTCGCTGGTGTTTTGTTTTTTCTGAACACTACCTTAACGTACAAGTGGCTCAAATTCGCTCATTTTGAGGCGGGATCCGGCGGACATGCAACAGCTTTAATCATAAGGTAAACACAAAACAACAGTTTCCGTCGAGAGCTACTTCACGGGACTCTTTTAAACACTCACTCCATCGGGCTAACGTGGATATAACCTCCACCCACAAGCAGAAATATAAATCAGCCTTAAGTAAAACGAAATATATGCACTGTTCTAGTGGTTTTGGGATATTTGATTGCAAAAAAACATCACATGTAAATTGGTCCTTTTAGTGCCACAGGTAAGTACAGGGCCCCATCTGATCCATCCGAAACTGATTTGGCATGAAAAGGTTTCTGTTTACATTTGTAGTGATGAGTAGGCCCACACGGAATCTGTGCGCGTAGATTTCCGCAGATTTCCGCAGAGTTTTAGCCCATCATTGACTGTTTATTTACTGGTGTAAATGTGTGTAAATTCATATTTATTCAGTTTTTAAATTAATTTCAGTAATATTATTGACAAATAAGAAAATAATCATACGATTTATTTACAATATAGTTTGTAAAGTAATTATTTCTGTCTTTTAGTAGATATTTTATACGAGAGACTTGCTTTGTTTACCAAATAAGTGGATCTAATTGGATTCGCATTGTAAACATTAAAGTTAAAAAGGGATTACTTTTTATTTCATATACTAAGTTTTTAGTTATGATACTCCCAAAATCATTCCGCATAAATCCGCAGATTTTTATCAAAGTTTTGCACAGAAATAGTAAAAAATGTCTGCAGATTCCGTCTGGCCATAGTAATGAGTAATGTAGCCAATCACAGATATATCTGTTGATGTCGTCACACAATAACCACTTTAGAGACTTCCTTACACTGACAAATGGTCTTACTTTGAAACAAAGACAAAAATAATAAAAGAGTGAAAACTGCTCATATGTGTTTGGGGTCCTTACTTGGAACATGCTAATTTGGCCCCAAAACCACTAAATAAATCCCAATTAACTAGTTTTGTGTATTTTGATGCCAAGACATAAGGAACAGAGTTATACATTTTAAAATTGAAGTATAGAAACTCGCTAAATACTGTATACAACTGTATATGCAACTGTGCACATGGTCTTATGCCGAGTTCAGACTGCGTGATTTTCAAAGTAGTCGCGTCACAGATGTTTTTACACTGCATGACTATCTGGGCTGGCGTTTTGTCGCTGCTTTGTTTACACTGCAAGATGGATCGGCGACAGGGAGTTTCACACTGCATGACTTCAAAAAAGGAAGAATTGCTGACAACTTTGTCCAAACTACGTCTCACACCCAAACACGTAGTATATCTTTTGTTAGTAATTACATAATGAGAAAGAAACCTTTAATGGGGTAGAAAATGTACATATTTGCTAACCTGGCTTTGAAGGGAATTAGCAATTTTTTCTCAATTTTTTTATTTTTTTGACCGGGTTGGGTTGTGATATTGCTCACATGACGCGTCAAACAGACACGGGAGCTCATGACCAATTTACATTAATTTTCCCCTTCATTTCTTGGGTCCGAATAAACTGAAAATGAACACTTTTAACTTCTCCCTCAACCTCCCGCTGGTCTGCAGGTACCCACACTAGTGAATGCTGCTCTCTCATTGGCTGCAGGCAATCGCAGATGTTATTTTCAATCAGAACACATTTCACACGGCATGATTTGAATCGCAGACAGCTCCAGATATTCAGCACGCCAAATGTCTCACGGTCATCGGCAACTCATCGGCGATTCTCTCAGATCGCGTCTTTGATAGTTCATACTGTGTGATTATTACTCGCGTGAACGAGCACCGATTTGCCTGTGATTTTAGGCATTTGACTGCGATTTCTCAAAACCTGTCGGCAAATCAAAATCTGGGCTAAAATCATGCAGTCTGAACTCGCCATTAAATGCATTACATTATGAGATTTTGAAGTAAAATAGCTTGATGTACAAAGCCAAAATTAATTTGTCAAAACTCCCTGCACAATGCAAAAATATGTATTATGTTGGAACTAAACTGTAAATTTTATGAATACATTAGCACAACCACCCATTCATATAATATAAAACGTAGTTATGCTGAAGTAAGAAGGACGATACATTACGTTCATTCCTATTTTCAGTCTGGATTGATTCAACTGAAAAGGAAAAATCTGTCTTGTTTTTAAACAGTGAAACAGTAAAACACGTGGAGTATAGATAGTTTGCATGAAACAACAATTCAGTGTGAACAAAGACAAAGACCAAAACAAAGCAGCGTATAGATGCCATAATATGTGTGTTTTCTTAGCTTTGTCATGTTGCAGCACATGCCCATATCTTGCCGCCAACGGTCGCTGTCGTTCATGTTGCCAGCTCTCATTGAAAATGAATGAGTTCAGGTCACATTATCGTCTAAGCCACTGGAGGTGGAAGCAGGGCTACAGAGTGAAAAAATTATCATATAAAACTACATTACGACTGTTTTGGTTGCAAGGAATGCTTGATAAGCATTATAAAATGGTATAAGAACTAGCCTCATTAGCTCTCTGGCTAAAACAAAAGGGTTTTGTTTTAAAATATGTGGGTTGAGTCAATATAGAAACACAAGAGAGTGTTGATTTTTCAGGTCACTTCTTACAGCTTGCCAGCAACAGCAATTATGGCACATGGAAATCATCGCAAGCACATAAAACAATCCCACAATGCCGCGTTCCTGATTACATCTCTCAACAAAACCTGTCCTGTTTGTTTATTCACACCAGATTTGGGACCGAAACAAGTACTTTAATTCGAGACCACAAGCCATCATGTTTCTGTGAGTATATTCATTATATCATTGAGGAAGTTTAACCACAGGGCTGCTGTTTATGGTCATAATTCACAACCACAAGCTGTCATGTAGGAGGCTGCTCATTATATAAATGTGTGAGTTAGACTGTAAGAGAGATGGTTGCAGACACCAGCAACAAAACCCTGTTAATTATATTTCTCCTGACAGGAGTGTAGGCTGCACCACAAAATTAAATTAATAGGTTTTAGAGCTAGCTGTGAAAACAGCAGGACAGGATCTCAGACATGGTCAACATACACCTACACCTGAAGGAGGCTCAACTATATTTGCTATGCCCACAGCAAGTGTCAGCTTTAGTACTGATATACAAAAAGAACCAGATTTCATGGCTGGTCCAAAAAAAAAAAAAAAAAATCACATTATAATGTGGGTTTGAGCTTATTCAGTCCTTGTTGTATCTATCAGGACACCCAACAAAACAAAAATGCACTTCATAATGTGGGTTTTAGGTTTTTCAGCTTTTATCTGACAAAGACAGCATACGGCCAGTGTTAAGACATGGCTTTTTTTGTAGAATGAACCTGTGCTAATGGATTTGCACATACATGCTAAATTTGTGCCTGACCAGCATGGAGTCGTGTCCTCTTTAGACTATTTTTACTCAAACTGCACAGATGTGAAAACCTTTTTCACCTCATTTCACATTTCTGTTGTTCCACATTCGTCTTCTGTTATTATTTTCATTTCCCGTGATCCTCTTTCTGACCAAACCTGTGAGTGTTGCCATCTAGTGGCTAATTACTGCTTCTGCAGGCACATGTGCTAATGACATGCTCAGGCGTTCAAAATGTGACATACACTGTGCAAGAAATGTGAAATTTTCCACAAAAGAACTGGTTTTTAAATTGAATGTCTGCTTCCAGCTATTTTCCCAGTTAACAATTGTTGGTTTCCTCAACTTTATGGGGATGTCTTGTTTCCAGAACGTTCTCAGTTGGTTAGCCAGGAAAGTTTTCTTTACATAAATAGAAGTAAAAAAATGTTCTGGGAGGGTTACTCAATCAAACAAACAAAAAAAAAACGGAAAACATTTCCCAGAACTATATTTGGACCCCTAAATACAATGAAATAGGTACTAAATGTCAACCATATGTGGATATTAGGGGAATGTTTTGTGTATGTTTATGAAAAAGCTCGCTATACTTCTTAATATTACAAACGGGCATTTCTTACACAATTATTGTACTGTATTGGCTTAATTACAAACACACTGGTTTGTTGCACTTTGTTTTAGCTTTTTCGTCTTCTTGTCATTTCTATACTGTGGCTAATAAATCGAAGACTCACACATTCACAGAAATTAGCTTACTTCTTCATTGAAAAACAAGATGCAAAGCAGTGCTACAAATTATATTAGTGTACATCCACTTTTTTCTGCACCCCTCTTCTGTCAGTATATTCTCATACATTTTTCTCATATATCAAACCAACCAGCTGCAAGGTGAACTTTTTTACACAATTAAACACAATTGTTTGAGTAAATTACATCAGATGAGTTCAGCAAAAGAACGTAGCATACAATCAATTATCTGTTTTTCAATTGTTCTCATATAACAAACAGTAAATGAGGCCATTTATGTGTGGTAATTATAATAATAAAAATAATAATAATAAACTTGTGGAGCTCTGTTCTGAACAAAGAATACTAAAATCATATTATTTTTGCCCTGATATAAGATATTTCCCCACACATTTTTTTTCTCTGTAGTTATTCAAAATTAAATTTTCCATTGTTAAGTCACACACCTCTGATTTTCTTCATCACCTCATAACAACTGCACAAATTTATGATTGTTCAAGGTGTAACCTAAGCTCTGACACATTTAAACACAGCAAAAGTCAAACAGTGAGAAATCTAAGTGTTTTATTATTCTATTATTCCAAAGCATACCACCATCGCAAGTATCTTTGTGTGGAGTGCTGTATTTTATTAAAGTACACCTAAAGTGTATTACAGAGGCGCAGAGCCAGTGCAACACAAACAATTTCATGTTTTATAAAAAGGCAGTTCAGAGCCAGATCTCTCCTCTTTTTCTTTTGTTAGTTTTCCCCCCAAGCATGTTTACTATAGCTACAAAAGACTGCAGTACAGCACACATCTAAACACAGACTTGTGTAAGCAGCTGTGGACGCCTGGCCCAAACACTGATGGAAATCAAAAAAAGCCTCATGGTGCTTTTCTGCCTTTATGGTACATCATGTATTATGTTGTAATGGGAAAAAAGGAACTCATGCCTCAAAGCTTGTAAGAAAATGTTATGTGCATAATATTTTGCGCTGAATATCAAGCTGAACCAAAGGAAGGTGAGCGATGTCAGTAATACAGCCAGCCTTCCACCATCCGTTCCCCAGAGGATCCACTTGTCTTTTTTGATGTTGGCGTTGAGTTGCAAAGGCCCTACTCAATTTCAGCAAAACCATTTCGTGACCGCAATGTCAAGAGACAGCCATTTACTATTTGCGAGTTACCTCAGTACCGTTGGCTTCAAATAGATGGATAGACAGAGATCTGGGATTGACAAGCTGTACATGTGTCGCCGTATTCAAAACAGTGAGTTCCTACAGCATGACAGATGGCTTAAGACCATTACACAATAGCTAATGTTCGCAATATTCTTTCCTGAAATGGATTCTTCACACTCCGTGCTCAGTGCTCTGAGCCTGTTGACCTTGATTTTCATTGTTTCAGAGGGAGTGTCAAACTGCCAAAGCCACCTAATTTCACTACACAAGGCTTTATGGCCTTTATGTTTTGAGTTCCCACTTGTGTCAGTTTCTGCACATTGAAGTTACAATAATGTGCGAAAGTATTCACCCCCCTCAACTTTGTCCCTCATGCTAAACTGTTTGAAATAACTTCTTCCCCCAATTAATTAACACTACACAGAGCTAAATAAAAAGACAAACATTTCTGACAACTCTGCAAATTTACTATAAATGGAAATCAACGAACATAGTGCGAAGAGATTTCCATTCCATTTAAAAGTGTCCACTAATGTCAGTGCAAGAGGTGTGAACTGGCGTTTAAAATCACCCACACAAAAACTAGAACTGGTGGAAACGTCAACGTCTTTGGATCACTTACAAAATGCTTTGTGTTGTATTTTGTGCTTCCTTTCAGTACAAGAGCCACAGTAAAGGAAGGGGTGAGTTTAAAAAAATAATTTCGGTAACACTTTACAATAACAACACACTATGAATCATTTATTATACATTAGTAAATAGTGAATTTATTATTTGTTAAGCGTTACTGACTTCAACTGTACACAATGAAACTGTATCAAATGAAATCAAATGTATCAAATGAAAAATCAATCTTTGCAACCTTATCTAAAATACAATTACTGTACAGTTTAAACATTGCTAAATAACTTTAAAATGTTGTATCTGTTAAATTATATTGTTGTTTTTTCATCTAATTTTATGTTATATTTTGTCTCCTGTCATTCAGCAACGTTTAAACTTTACAGTAATTTTATTATTTACATAGGATTGCAAAGATTATTGTTTATTTGATACTGAGCCTTTAATAGTCATTTATAAGGGATTTATAAAGCATGAATAGTCCTCACTTTAGATCAGGTCACAAAACTGCAGTAAGTTGAGTTAACAAAGCATTTACTAACATAGTAACCATTAATTTATGCCTAAAAAACACAACATATAAATGTTGATTTTAATAGTTTATTAATCATTTACTAACTCATTATGAATGATCTTAAAAACCACCAACTACTCTTAAATACAAATAGTTTGTAAATAATTTGATACTTGACTTAGTCATGAAATATTAATCAGTAACAAATTATGAAAGTACAATTAATAAGCACATTATAAATGTACTTATAAGTCAAGAATAGAGCATTTCTAGCTGCAGATATAAACTGCTTACTAACGCCTATTAATGCAAAGTTAATGCTTAACAAATAATGAATTTACTAATGCTTAATAAATGATTCATAGTGTGTAGTTATTATAAAGTGTAACCATAAATTCATCATTCATTCATTTTCCTTTCGGCTTAGTCCCTTTATTAATCCGGGGTCGCCACAGCGGAATGAACCGCCAACTTATCCAGCATTTGTTTTACGCAGCGGATGCCCTTCCAGCCATAACCCATCTCTGGGAAACACATCTATACATTCTCATTCACACACATACACTACGGACAATTTAGCTTACCCAATTCACCTGTACCGCATGTCTTTGGACTGTGGGGGAAACCGGAGCACCCGGAGGAAACCCACGCAACCACGGGGAGAACATGCAAACTCCACACAGAAATGCCAACTGGCCCAGCCTGGGATCGAACCAGCGACCTTCTTGCTGTGAGGCGAACGTGCTAACCACTAGGCCACCGTGGCGCCCCACCATAAATTCAAATACTATCTATGTAAGAAACCATGGCAAACACATTTCAGGTGTAATAATTTGAAGGATTAATTGGGAAAACATTCACAATGCCAGTTTAATCGGCGTTTCATTCAAATATCTATTGTTGATCTCATGAGCGATGCAGACCGACTGCCCGCAGGACCTGCACGAGTTTAGCTGTTCCCACTTCCCACAGCTTCCCAAGTTCTGTTTATGAGCACTCATTATCAGCATAACACATGCATGACTCAGATTAGCCAGTTCACGGTGACAACAACTTAAGACACAATTAATCCAAAGGAAGCTGATGGGCTGCGCCAGAGGGATGACACTTTAACGAAACGAGAGCGTTCGGCGATACATCTGTCTGCACTTGTCTGGTCTGGTTCAGAGGAAGAGTGGCGCTCCTCCTTGAGTTAGTCACCTAGTTTTCACTCCATTTATTTAGAGGCTTTAGGTAGGGCTGTTAACAGGGTTAGACCCTTTCATCCTCACGAGTCTGTCATCACCTTTTACTCCCTGTCTCTTGCTGCTGCTCTCCTGTGAGCTATCCTACTTCTAACAGAGGCGCAGCACACATGCTTGCATTCTCACATACACACAATACACACACTGGCTCTTGTAGACAGATGAATGTCTTGCACTAGTTGTCAAATGGAGCATCATGTCTACTTTGACCTTCATTGGAAAAAAAAATGAACATCTAGGGAATACAAATCTAATGTAGCTTGTCCGTTATTAATGAGTCTATTCAGGTAGTCTTTAGTCTGTGAGAACCATCATGCAATGGGAATTGAACATATGTCAAAAATATCTTCAGTGGTTTGGGGAGTGCATGGACGCTAGCAAAATCAAACAATAACAAGATCAGTTTTGTCCTAGATCGTGAGATATGATGGCTGTTTATTTAGGAGATAATCATGCGCTAAAGGATTTAAAATTTAAAACCATTTAACATATGGCAGGCAACACAGTGGCTCAGTGGTTATCACAGTCGCCTCACAGCAAGAAGGTCGCTGGTTCAAGTCCCGGCTGGGTCAATTGGCATTTCTGTGTGAAGTTTGCATGTCCTCCCCGTGTTCACATGGGTTTCCTCCAGGTGAATTGGCCGTAGTGTGTGTGTGTGTGTGTGTGTGAGAGAGAATGAGCGTGTATGGGTGTTTCCCAATACTGGGTTGCAACTGGAAGGGCATCCGCTGTGTAAAACAAATGCTGGATAAGTTGGCGGTTCATTTCGCTGTGGCGACTTCTGATAAGAAAAGGGATTAAGCCGAAGGAAAATGAATGAATGAACACACGGCAAGCCATTGATTATTAAGCTTATTCAATGGTCATTCGCCAAGTTCTAGACAAGTTAAAAGGAGTCTTGCTTTTTGCAGCGTAATATGTGAACACATTTTCATCAATTATAACATGTTAGATCTCCTAGTTCTACTTTTGAATCAGTCCCTGGAGAACAGACAGAGAGCTCGCATTCGAGAGAGAGAGAGAGAGAGAGAGAGAGAGAGAGAGAGAGAGAGAGAGATCTGTGCGTGTAAATCATATGAGCATATCAAATAGCTATAGCCCACACAGAATCTGCGCATACAGAAATCTGCAGAATTCCACAGATTTTTTTTTTGTCCAAAGGCAAAGCTCTCATTTGTATCTCAGATACAAGCGGCTGAAATTAGGTTCCTTCACTGGGTGCGT
This sequence comes from Danio albolineatus, assembly GCA_903798035.1. NCBI lineage: Eukaryota > Metazoa > Chordata > Actinopteri > Cypriniformes > Danionidae > Danio > Danio albolineatus. The sequence goes on from CAIGQQ010034181.1 coordinate 11,270,956, forward strand.
TCTCTAACTTGCGGGGCCCTACACATCTTGCGTATTTGTTACTGACGTCCCTATGTTTCCTTAGTGCTTTGTCCGGTCTAGTCTTTGCATATGGATGTGTGTGTGTGTGTGCGTGTGTGTGTGTGTGTGTTCATACTACGCTGCATATCTTGAGCATTCACTATTGAAGAGTTTATATTGAATTTGCACACGCCAGAGACATCATTAAAGGAGTGCTTCTCTGTTGAAACCAAAAAACATTTGTTGAATATGTTTAGACTGAATGGGTACATCAGCTAATTAAAGGGAAAGGGTTGAATACAGTGTTCCCATGCAACATGTATGACTTTTTTTAATATTCATTAAAATGACATATAATTCATTATTTAAACCGTATATATTTATCATGAGTTCTTAGAAGTGACTACAGAACTGTTTTTTGATATCAATAAAGCTATCACTTTATTGATAGCTTTCATGTGACATCATTAGGAGAACGCCCCCTGGCAGGCAATAAAGCAATGCTAACTCACAATGAGTTTGGTGATTAAAGTTTTAAGACAGAAGACAGAATAAATTTGTGAATATGTGGCACAACATCATTGACCCATATTGAACTGAAGTACCTATGCTTTTAGCTATTAATGCTTTTGTATGCTTTTTTAGTTTTTATTCTAATTTGCTGTTAAGTTCAAGCATAATTTTAAAATCCAAAGTCAAAGTATAAATAGCAGATGTGAATAAATACATTTTTTCCCAACAAGCAAATATTAACCTAAGCAAAAGAAAAAACAGACCAACTATAAAAGCAGGCACTCACGTTCTATACCACCAGTGACTGAACTGCTGAGACATTCAAGAAAAATCACAAAAACATTCCTGAATTGGAGCTTTGAAGAGACTTGATGGTTTTTAATAGGAATATACCATGGCAGATGCTGTTTGTGGATCACAAGTGCCTAAAATGTGCAAATATTTGTAGCTTGCGTCAGAAGGATATCTAGTCAGCTTGTGCTGCGTTTCTATGGAGATCCCAGCTGCCATTATGGCCTATTGTTTTGCCCACCAGGTTTCTTTACAGGTCATGTGACTGAAAACTATTAATTAGGTACGTCTTGCTTGTACTGGTTTAACTTCTAAATGGATTGAAATACATTTTTTTAATCATTTTTTAAATTTTCAAAGTTCCCTTAATTCTTGCATGGATGCAACAAAGTGCTGGATATATTCCTGATGTTTCTCTATAATGACCACATGAATTGAGATCTGGTGACAGTGGAGGCCATCGGAATGTAGTGAACTATATGAGCAGAATATAGGTGACAGTGGAATATATCAAGACTGTGAATGACTACAGTATATGTCATTTTTCAAGAAACCATACGAGACGATTTAAGTTTTGTGACATACCATGTTACCCTGCCTGAAGTAGTCATCATAAGATTGGTGCACTGTGGTCATAAAAGGATGGACATGGTCAGTAATGATACTCGGGGAGGCTGTGATGTTTAAATGATGAAACCATTACACCACCAGCACCAGTCTGGACCGTTAATACAAAGCAGGATGGATCCATGCTTTCATGTTGTTACACTAAATTCTGACCCTATCCAACACTGTTGCAACATAAATCGAGACACATCAGACCAGAAAACCTTTTCCCAGTCTTCTGTTGTCCAGTTTAGGTGAGCCTGTGTGAAATACAGCCTCAGTTTCCTGTTTTTTTTTTTTTTTTTGCTGACAGGAGTGGCACTGGTGTGGCACTGCTCTGTCGTTCTATTAGCTGAACTAGTACTTACAGATGGTTGTGTGAAAATCCCTGATCAAAAGTTTCTAAAATACCCTGACCAGCTCATCTCGCATCAATGACCATGACAGGTTCAAAGTCACTTTCATCACCTTTCTCCTCCGTTCTGATGTACAGTGATCTACATTCTCAAATGCATCGAGTGGCTGATTATATATTTGCATTAAAAACAGTTAATGGCTATTTTTAGCTTGTAAATTTGGTAACCATGGAAATTTCAGTTAGCACCTAATTTAGGACAAAATCCATTACAGAACAGCATTAAGAGAAGTTTCTCATCTTAACTAGAGACAGGAAGGTGGTATTACAGAAACTTAACTCAACTTTAAAATTAGTTGAAAGAAAAAAAGCTTATACTTGCGCACACCAACAATGGCATAATTTTTTTTATGTTTAAAGGTAGGAAAACTCTTGGTGGACCGTGAAGATTTGTTATGTTTCGACACAAAAACCCTTATAAGTAATTGCGGACTGTCACGCAACTTGATATGCACAGGAACTGAGACAAGCATTACAGAGACCAACAAAGCTTGACTATGCACTACCGGTTATAGTGCACTTGACTAATGCATCACATTTTCTGTATTTTTTTATTGATTTAATTTATCCATTTCGTTCACACTTACTCACTACATATTGCAAAGCCTTGATTACTTTGTTACAGACCAGAGAGTGGATTGTTGAACTTTATGATACAATTTAGAGATAAAATCCGATTTTGTAAGACACGAATCCCAAATCAAGTTAAGATTAGCGGTAACAGTTTACAATATCAGTACATGAATAATGATGTGCTGATATATAAAATAAACATTACTTTTTTATGAACTAATGATGAGTTAACGCACGCACTAATCATGAACTAACTTTAACATGAGTGAATAATGGTTACTTTAATTACTTGTTTGTGGATTGTTTAAATAACGTATAAGTTACCACATTAGTTTATGCTTAATTTAACCATCGTGAACTCATTATTTGTTATTGTATAATTATTTCATGACTTTACTTTGAGGGGCACATCATCATTAACCGATTCTTAACTACTCATGAATTCCTTATGCATGTCCGTCAAGTGCGTTTACACTGAATCACAATAGAAAAGTGTTCTGTCAATGCCAACATGAACAGTTTAAACACAGGAGTTAATGAGGAGTTAAGGATGAGGTAATGGTGATGTGCCCCTCCAAGTAAAGTCATGAAATAATTATACATTTCAGCTCATGAGTTCATGTTGGTTAGAATTAGCTTAAACTGTTAATTAATGCATTGATTACAGACATGTACTAACTAATAGTATAAAGTAATTAAGGTAGTCATTATTCACAACTTCACACAGTTTAGCACTGTGGTTAGCACTTTTGTCTAGAAGATTGCTGGTTTGAGTCCTGGCTGGACCAGTTGGTATTTCTATGTGGAGTTTGCATGTTCTCCCTATGTTCACACGGGTTTCCTCCGGGTGCTCCACTTCCCCCCACAGTCCAAAAACATGCGCTATAAGTGAATTGTAAAAATTAAATTGCCGGTAGTGTACGAGTGTGTGTTTCCAAGTACTATGTTGCGGCTAGAAGGGCATCCACTGCGTAAAACATACGGTATGCTGGAATAGTTGGTGGTTCATTCCGCTTTGGCAACCCCTGATAAATAAGCCAAAGGAAAATGAAAGGATGAAGAATTATCTTAAATTAAGACCTTATTTTATTTGTGTGTAGCCAAAAATTCTAATGTTTTACTGTAAATATATCAAAACTTATTTTTTGATTAATAATAAAAAATGCTAAGAGCTTAATTTATACAAATTTAGAGGTGATTTTCTACAGTATGTTGAACCCTCAAACTGCAGATTTTCAAATGATAAAACTCTGCCATATATTGTCCTATACTAAGTATCCTTATTTAGCATTCAGATGTTGTATAAACTTTAAATTCAAACAAGATTGACCCTTATGACTGGTGTCACATTTGTCAATTTTTAATCTTCCAGTGAAAATGGTTTCAAAGTATATAAAATTAGGGCAGCGGGGGTGAATGACTCAAGTGAATGACTCAATTTGTTGACTTCAATGATTCACTCATATTTGCATACTTGTGCACTTTGTATTATAAAATGGCCACCTGCTGGCGTATTGATGTAAACTGGAAAAATCCCACCACTAATTCGCAGATTAAAGGGCCAGCTTGAAACGTGCAGATACAGACAAGCGGAGAGTTACAAACAGCGAAAGGTTCCAGTTCTGTCAGACTGTATATCAGCACTCCAGGAAATTTGAAGGCTTGAACTGCTTTATAAAATGAGTTATATAATCAAAGTATGACTTCATGAATAATACCTCAGTTGCAGGCAAGAGCCATATTTCTTCCATCATTCCTGGGCAGAAGAGCAGGATGCTATATTTCAGCGGCTAAATTTAGGTGGATGTTATTGATGGATGAGTCTTTATACGTCTGGCCTCTGAAGGCATGCCTGGGTTCGACACTGAATCAGTCGGTTAGCGCTGACCCAATTTCATTTCTTATTCCAATAAAAGATTGTTATTATTATTACTAGCATCAGTATTATCCGCATAAATCATCTGCAGGGGACCCCGTGGCTATCACAGACACAAACCCCATCGAGTGATGTAGTGCTCCCTACAAAACAAAACACACAATGACCCACTTAGATATTCAACAAGAAGCCACTCTGCCTCGTTGCGAAACTGCAATTAACTCAGACCAATTCAGCGGACACAAACCATCAGAGATTAAACAGATGCTGCCATGGCTGAAAGGTGCAAACGCTGTCATTCCAATAATGATTTAGCTCAAACCAAGGCAGAATTTCCAGAGCCGTTCTTATTGGACAATTAGAAGATTTTCGGACCAAATTATGAGCGCTGTGGGGCACATTTTGGTCTGAATATTAAATGTATTCCTAAAAGGTGGGAATTAATTAAAGCTATATTTTAAAGAAATGGCAGTATCTAATTTAAGGGCTAAAATCAGCTCCTTTAAATTCCATGTAATCTGTCAGGGTTTTTTATTTATATATATATATAAAAAGGATACGTATTGTCAAGTAAAAAATACCTCACTGTTATTTTTCAGGGGCTGCATCATTTCACCAGACTCTCATTAGGGAAGGAAACTGCCACCCATTAATTAGTGACAGTTAGCATTAACATGAAAAGGAAAAAGAAATCATTAATTAATACCACAAATGATCCAAACCTCGGGAGATTTCTCTAACCTTACTAAAGGTTTCAAATGTCTTCTCCTGTTTTTTCAGAAGCCACCCAGTCTTGTGATTTGCTGAAAATAGCAGTCCCCTTTCCTCATCCATCTACTCGTGATTAGTCATTTACGACAGCGAGCTGGATGAGCCACATGGCGTAATGAATGATGAACAAACTGTGTGGATACATGATTGGTGTTGTCGCTGATTGAGTGTCTCCACTACAGCATTGCTGATTCTGTTAACAATAAAATAATTACTTTTGAGGATATTGACAACACGCACACACATCTGGGAACTGTGAACACTCTGTTGATATAAACAAACTGATCCGATGAAAGACCATTGTATATTATGATATGTTTTTTTGGTGTAATTCAAATGCATATATATGCAATATATATGAAATAGGGGTGGCACTGTGGCTCAATGCTTAGCACTGTTGCCTCAAAGCAAGAAGGTCACTGGTTCAAGTCACGGCTGGGCCAGTTGGCAATTCTGTGTGGAGTTTGTATGCTCTCCCCATGTTTATGTGGGTTTCCTCTGGGTGCTCCGGTTTTCCCCCACAGTCCAAATACATGCGCCATAGGTGAAGTCAATTAACTAAATTGTTCATAGTGTGTGTTTGTGTGTGTGTGTAAATAAGTGAGTGTATAGGTGTTTCCCAATACTGGGTTGTGGCTGGAAGGGCTTCTGCTGGACAACATATGCTGGAATAGTTGGCAGTTCATTCTCTGTGGCAACCTCTAAAATAGAGACTAAGGGTGCTTTCACACCTGCCTTATTTACTTCGGTTGAATCGCATGAGAGTTCATTTTCCCTCTTGGTACGGTTAGTTTCGGCAGGTGTAAATGTAGCAATCACACTCGAGTGCGCACCATAAACAAACCAAAAAAGCGCACCGAGACCTACTTAAAGGGGTTAGTTTGTGGTGAGGACATGAACTATAAAACAGACCCAACCGCAAAAAGTACTGTGCCTTTTGAACTAATCATGCTGCCATAGTCTGATCCGCTGTCCCATCTTATGGGGTTTAGAGGAATTTGTTGACAACACTTTACCAACTGTTTTAAGAAGAGAGAGAGGGAAAAACATTACTTTATGGATCGTTGCTAATATTTGTCGCAGTTTAGCTAAATTAATTCACGCCTCCTCCTAAAGCCTTTGCCGATTGCAATGCATTAAAACATTGTTTTCCAGCCAAAGTTGCGCTTCAATCTCGAAATGTATAGTTTGTCTAAAGTGATGTATACTATATATACTGTATAGTATAATATGACCAGGGATACAATCAGCCAGTGAGCGACATTTTGTGTCTGCCGGTTTGTTTACTTGCAGGAGTTCCGTTGGCATTTTCCCACATGTTAATTCTGACCAATTGAAAAGCAGTTTAGGAAATACATTCAATAACATCTGGCCAATGAGTGATGTGGATTTTGTCACATGACTGCATTTTGGTTCTTTTTCAGTGTGGTGTGAAAAGGACCCAAAACGGCAGAAAAATTCTACAATGTTTGTTGCCCTTGGCCCGGACCAAATGAAAGTCAAATGAACCTAAATCATCTAAGTCAAATGAAAATGAATGAATGTATGTAATATATGTGTAAAAAGCTATAATTTACTCAAAAATGAAAATAATTGTCAGTCCATAAAAGACGTAGGTACTTATTTTGTATTGTATTAAATTGTATTTTAATCCAAGAGCTACAGACGCTCTGATAGTGAAAAAACATACAGGCAAATCAAAATTAAAACCGTTGGCTCCTGAAAATACATTCAAGTCTTATATAATCCACAGATCTGGAGCACAAGCTTCTTTTTGCATTATAATTGTTCGGTTTGATCTCCACAAAGTCATTATTACAAGTGTGATCTCAAAAAAAGTTTTTGAGTATATGGGTATGTGAGAAACATGGCAGAATCACTGGCCTAGACAATTATATGTATCATTATATATATCTTAATATATATATCAGTCGAAGCAATGTCAACTCTTTTGGGTTGTCAGTGATCTTTTCTGTTCATTATCTGTAAGCAGACTTTACAATCCCTATTGTCTTTATTTATTTTTTTTTTTTACAATGGTACAACACCTTTAATTAGGACAACACCATTTTGTGCCAGCAAAAGTGACTTGAATGCACCTGACATCATTATTACATTATTACAACTAAGTAGGAACATCCCAGGAAGAACACAGCTTTTGTTTACAATATGAGGGACTGTGCATATGTTGTCTTGCTCATTAAAAACGGTATTTGAGTTAATCCTGGATGCTGCAACCTACTGTATAACCTACTGTAAAGTTGCAAACAAATGGTCTCTCAGCCTAAGTATTAGTTTAGCTTTTCCTAAAATTTTTTTTTCAACATTGACTCGCATTATATAAATCACTACAGACCATGATGTTGCTGAAAAATAAAAAATAAAAGATTCTTTAATGTTCTACTAAATAATAAAAAGAAACCCCCTACATTTGAATTTTGATTCAAATCAATTTCATCATAATTAATATAATCTCATGGCAATCATGTTAAAGCGATGGTTATGTTTAAGAGTGGAGTTGGGGTGGGCCTGAATTCTTGCTTAAAAAAAAAAAAATCATACATTTTCTATGAATTCATATGAAAGAACCACTAATTCAATAAAACATAAATCCCTTGAGATATATA
>CAIGQQ010034181.1:11281792-11365033 GCA_903798035.1 Danio albolineatus
ATCCACTAACGTTTCACTTACCTCTGTCTCCTGTCCGCTTCTTAACAAGTATCCTAGTTTCCATTACCGATTTGCACAAAACTTTAGCCGTATTTTCTGAAAACTATTGTGAAATGACATCATTTCCATTATCCATGGATATGTGACTAAAACTTGATCTTTCAAAAAAAAATAATAATAAAATAAATCATGATGACAGATGTTGATATGTTTACAGTATATGGCAGGCACTCCACTAGGCATAATTTGAATCAAAAGAGATGTAGGTGTGTTATCCAAGCATTCGATATTACACATCTCTCTGGAATACTCCAAGATTTTATTCCCCAATAAACACCACTGAAACTAATAACACAAGCTCATCTGGGCACTACGAATCATCTCGATTGTTAATGATACATATTTATGTGCTTACTGTATCGGTCACGCACTTTTCTTGACAGTTTGATGCCATCTTGTGACCAAATAATTCGTAAATTATTGTCAGCTGAACTGATCTGGGCAACACTTTATTTCGATGGTCCATTTGAGTATTAGTAGACTGTCTACTTAATATCTGTTGATACCATAGACTGTAAAAAAATATGGACGTAGTGTCCGTGACGTCACCCATAGGTTTCTGAAGAGCTCAAATGAAGCTTACAGTGGGCGTGGTCAGCCGTCGCCATCTTGAAAGTGCGTCATTTCCGGATAATCGAAAATGGGCATAGGCGGGACAAAGGCGGAGTTGAGACGAATGTTTGCTGAAACCATAGAGACCATCCCACCACCCGCGACATTTGAAGGCACATATTACATCGTTTCAGATATCTTCTTGTTTAAGCCTGCAGCTAATATTACTCACAATCTGCTGGATTTAGTCCAATACATTGTTAAATAAAGATTTTAATAATTAATTATTTGATTTAAGACATCATTGCATGCATTTATATATGACATTGTACTAGAATTTCACTCACCGGAAAAAATGGAGCCCCGTCTTCGACGTTCTGTTAGTACAATTAATTGCACAACAAGCCATATTATTACATAAATGTAAGAAATAAACCCAACAAATTGAACAAACTGTATAAAACCATATAAAACTAAAGCACAAACACTGCAGAAGCCAAGTTCATTGAACCGTATGGACGGAATTAGCAGAGGTGACGCGACCACGCGGGCTTAGCTGCAGCTGACAAACTGTCAATCACGGCTGTCACTCAAGTGACCACTCCCTTAATTATGCAAAAGTAAAAATGATTAATATAAAGGAAACGGAGGAGTTATAAAAAAATTCACCCCCCTCAGAGTTGTCATGAAGGGTAATATTTGCTATATGCACTAAAACCATCAATTGTACCAGGCTGTAAACATGTTTTCATCACCTGTGAAAATGGCCTATTTGCCATTGGAGTCAGAAACCCCCCGGGAGTTCCTGGAGCCAGCCCCCGAAGGCGAGTCGATGTATTGCAGTTTTAGTTACTTCCGTATTGGCTTCCCGAGGGAGAGCGGGAGGTTGCCGCTTGGTTGATACAGACATTCAACAGGCATTTAACTGACTATAAGAAACTTTGCAAGTACATGTCAACTTACAGTAACCCTACCCCTAACCCCAACCCTAACAGTCTACTTATAATCTAATGAGAATTAGTTGCAGTGTAACTTAAATTAAATAAACGGATCCATCAAAATCAAGTGTGACCCTGATCTGTTTTTCTTACTCGCTGCTGATAGCCTGTTGGGCTTACTTCTGCGAGAACAAGCACCTAGATGTACATTATCCCTAATGGCAAAAAGAAAACACTTGGGAGGGGTCATTTATGAGATGTTTCTGAGAGCTTATAGTACACAATTTCACAGATGATCTGTTTATCAAGAATTTCGGTAGAATATGCATGATCAAGGGAGCCAGTTTCTGCAAAAAACAAAACCAACAACAACAACAACAACAACAAAAAAATGCCTAACACAGTCTAACCTTAAAGATGACCATGTAACTTTTATGTATGCCAGGAGACATGCAATCAATCAATCAATCAATCAATCAATCAATCAATCAATCAATCAATGTTTTCGTTGCAGTTTTATGAAATATTAATTTTAGGAATAGCCAGTTGAAACACCTAATGCAAGCATAAAAACGGGAGTTTTACCAAATTGACAAGTTTTCATTAAGTTTATTGTCAATTCACAGTTTCTTTTAGTGCAGTATGAAGGATATTTGCAGCTAATGATAATTTTGTGTACTGTGTACTTTGTGTACTTTATCTGATTAATCTTTGAAATCAGTACGGCTTTTATTGCCTACAATGTTACATAATCCTGCAAGTTTGATTCTGTGACAGTTGAACAGGGACATGCAGAGACCTTTTAAGGGGCAGGGAAAAAAGGGCACTTTTTATTAAATAATAATAATTGTACTTTTTATAAATAAAATATAATAAAGGATATTTCGCCCTAAATTTACCATATACTCACCCTTAAAAGGACAGTTCATTCAAAACTGAAAATTTTGTCATCATTTAATCATCTTGTACTTGTTCCAAACCTGTTTGACTTTTTTCTTCTGTTGAACAAAATAATATTTTGAAGAAAGCAGGAAACCTGTAACCTTTGACTTTCGCGGTATTTGTTTTTCCAGCTCTGGAAATCAATGATTTCAGGTTTATAGCTTTCTTTAAAATATCTGCTTTAATCTGTAATTCTTTAGTGTTCAACAAAATAAAGAAACAAAGATGTGGAACCACTTGAGGGTGAGTAAATGCTCATTTTGGGGTGAACTATCCCTCTTTAATATATTATTATTGTTTGAGTTTTTTTTTCTTTTTTCTGTTGAACAAAACAATAAAATATTGTGAATAATGTAGGACACACTGACAGCCACTGACGCCCATAGCTAGCCTATATGTACATGTTTTTATAGCTTCAATTAACATGATATATTCTGAATAAATGACTTAAAATGAGAGGGGGATATTTTCACTATCCAGCTGTCATTTCTCTAGTACATTAGCCTCAGCTAATAGCCTGTATGCCTGTGATATTGCCTGGGCTAAACTTTAGCTAACTTATTACATGGAGGATGTTAGCAAGAAAAAATTCCCTTTTTGCTTTTGAGCTTTTGCATAAATAGCTGACGTTGAATTTGAGCCTCAAGTAGTCTATTGTTAACCGTTACTCACCTCCATACACTATAGATGAATGACGGATGAATCGGCGGTTCTGTCGATCATAGTGCACTGCCAGTGTTCTGACGATCTGTGCTACCTCATCAGAATGTGCTACTGTTAACTCAATGGTAACACATTATATTTCATCTAAAAAAACAGGGTTAGCACATCTTGTCAGTTTCAGAATGAACAATGTCCTGAAAGAAGGGTGTGAAAACAGTTAGCTACCGTTAGCTCAATCTGTTATATTTCATCTAAAAAAACAGGGTTAGCTCATTTTGTCATCTTCAAATGTCAATCGGAATGAACTACAACTCTAATAAACAAATTAAATATAAAACTAATGAAATTAAAAAAACAAAAAATAAGGCAGTAGTTTACTCTGATAGACATTTGAAGCTGCTACGCCCTTTTATTACATTGTTCAAGTAGAACTACTACTACTACTACTGGAGTAGTAGTTCATTTCGCTAAATATTTGAAGCTGACAATATGTGCTACCCCTGTTTTTACATCCTTCTTTACTGTGGTAGTTCGTTCTGATAGACATTTGGATCTGACAAGATGTACCCTGTTTTTTTTAGATGAAATATGACAGATTGAGCTACTGGTAGCACATTCTGATGAGGTAGGACAGATCGTCAGAACACCGGTCAGCTAGTAACACCTGTTTTACACACACTCCGTCTGCAGTGTGTGTATAGGCCAGACTGTAAGCTTTGGCCCAGATACAGTCTGTGTGTCGTGCGGATGCAGGCGTTGAGAGACGTTTCTCCCCTGACCCCTTACTTTTGAAGACAGATCAACAATGTAAATAGCTCCCTCATTAGGGCATTCGCCTCACAACAGGTTTCCTTTTTTCAAATCGTCGGTTCGGGCAGCGGGTTGGAGCAGGTAGACTAAAACCAAGATATACTTAAAAAAAAATGTAATTGTTTGACAGGTAAAGTTGTCCTTAAATAGAACACGCATTAATTTATGCACATATATTACATCATTATTAGTATTTAAAAATAATTAGTATCCCCAAGAAAAAGGGCACTTTCTCTTCAGGAGATAAAAGGGCAGGGGCTCACGCACCCAAAGCCCTAATTAAACACACCTGATCAAACTAATTGAGTCCTTCAGGCTTGTTTGAAACCTACTGAACCAGTGTGTTGAAGCAGGGTTGGAACTAAACTGTGCAGGGCTGCGGCCCTCCAGGAATTGAGTTTGACATCCCTGTGTTAGGCCTTTCCCAATGATTATTATTTGATGTATTTGTTGTGGAGTTAATGAGAACGATGAGTCACACACAATGTTGTTACAAAGGTCATGCACACACACACACACACACACACAAACACACACACAGTGCACGTGTTTAACTTTGTACTTTTAACTTTGTTTTTGCGTGCAAATGTGACAGGATACACATTAATATCCACTGCTATAAGGATATCCGTTATGTTAATGTACAAAATAAACCTGATATAACGTCTACAACCCGGGATTGTAGAGTCTTCTATTATAATTGTACTGCCCTGCAGCTGTGTTGATGAAGTAAAGCTTAAGTTAGTCGCTGTAATTCATTACAAACATGCACTGTTTTAAAAACGTTTTAAACTTGTAAAACTCATTCATATTCACATTTGAGGATGACTGATGATCACAGAGAGCTGAACAGATCTTTTAACCCCAGTTGCCCGCATGTCCTGTCTTGTTGGTTTGATTAATCGCGTTACTATGGAGACATGTTAATACGCGGCTGACAATCAAATCGGTGGTTGGGGAAGCGTTGGGCCTCAAAATGGGAGGTATTTGGATCCTATTTTAACATCAATAAATCAAAAAAACTAGACTTATTGTCTTTATATCACCCCAATATGACTGTGGACACACTATACCAACGCACAGTTCTGTCCAAACAGCTTCCGACAGATAATTTTCATCATAGGTGCCCTTTAAAGCGATGCATTCCAAATAACGGTCACATTAAAAAAAAATCCACAGGGGCTTCAGCGGGAGTATTTAGAATTTAAATGCGAAAGGGTTGCATATTTCTTTGTTCAGTCACCAAAAGCTCTCTCGATTTTAGGTCCCTTTGTGCACCAACGCTGCTTGTAAAGTCATTGTCTGATTGGGCAGTGAGGCAACACGTTTTCAAACACAGCCAACCAGACATCTTTGGCTGTGCTGGTCGACACCTGAGGATCTGAAATGGGTTGATTAGGAGATGCAGGTGCAGCAGTAATCAATGAACACGCGCAGGTGGATTGTAACACAGGTGCGGCTCTTTTGTATGGACAAGTGAAGGCAGGCCTTTCGACTAGAAGGTAAAAGAGCTCCAGCTGGTCAGAGAACAGCACGTGCCTTTGCCAGGTGCTTTGACAATAGTTTTATACAACCTACCAGACCTACATAAAAGAAGAGGTTTGGTTCAAACTTGTCACCAGCAGCTGCGACAAGTCACATAATTTTTGATTTTCACAAAAACAGCGTTTAGAAGCTGATGTTTAAAAAGGGTGAAAGAAACAACAACAAAAAAGGGCTGAGCGACAATATATCAGGGTTACATTTGTGTTTGACTAAATGGGCAATCACTGGTAATTAGCATCCTCGTCTAAATCATTAGTCAGGACAATTAATCTTAATGGCTGACCTCATAAACTTAGCGCATGAACCACATTATGACTTTTAACTGTCGAAAGTGCCACACTTCATGTACTCCCTGACCTCTGCTCAACTATTTTAATGGAGTGGCAATGAAATAAATTAATAGCCGGAATTAAATAAATAAGAACAGACCTCATTCTGCGATCAAGCATGTGATCATTTTCATATCTACCTTGGAGAGAAGTATCAAGTCATGTACTCAGCAAGCATGCAAGCACGTCTCCGGAGGAGCCCGATTTACAAAATGGCATAAGATCAAACACAGAACTTGATATGAGGTTCAAATGCATTAATTAGATATGAACTACAGAGCTTTCATTGAATATTCAACATCTCTCAGAGAAATTCCTAGAATTATTCAAGAACTTATTCATGGTTATGTCCCACTGATATTAGATGTACTTCTCAGAAATACAGAAGTCAGAGACAGTTCTCACAAAATGCACTAATGTTGAACATAATGTACGACACAGAGACATGCATGACTGTCAAATATCACATTTCGTTTCAAGGGCCGTGAGTCACGGTGTAATGGAACAATCATCGCATCTCTTGACGTGGTCTTTCTTTGAATGTTCGGGTCATTCTGTGTAATGATCCACAAATTCAGTCTTTTGAGCAAACTGACCGCTCTGTTGACCAACCACAAAGACTGTGAGAATATTACCACAATGGAAGCCGAGACATACTGTATCTTTTCTTCTGTGTCCAGATGAGAATGAAAGACATGCTTTAGATCTGAATGAGAAGAATTAAAAGCTACAACACTGAGCTTTTGTAATAGAAATAAAACCTAAAAATTGTTTGATCTGCATACTTATTACATTTATCTGTTCTTTTCCTTCTGAGTACTGGGTCAGTAAGCAGTGCAGTATAATGCTGCTTTTTACAACCGAATACAATTTTTTCCTCTATAAACTTTTAATGAAAACGTCTTTTCTCTTTTGCAGCTACAAGTTATTGTAGCTTACACAAGAAACTTCACATTGCTAATATTAGAATTAAAGCTTTTTTCCATCCAAAGTTGGTCCAAAGTAAAAATAAAATAGAAAACTATATATAAATATATGCATGTATATACTGTATGCATGTATGCGTTACATGGGAATCGTTTTGGCAAAAGCCAATAATGAAAAGTATGGGTCCAAATTAATTTTTTAATGCCAAAAATTATTAGAATATCAAGCAAAATCTTAAAAAAAAAAAAAATTTGATGAAGATTTGTTTTGTTGTTGCAAATTTCATTATAAAAACATATAAAAAACATATTTTTTGATTAGTAATATGCAGTTAAGAACTTAATTTAAAAGGCAGTTGTGGCTGTAAAACATATGATGGATAAATTGGTGGTTCATACTGCTGTGGCGACCCAAGATTATTAAAAGAGACTAAAGCCAAAAATGAATGAATTGATGAATGAATTTAAAGGGAAACTTAAAGTGAACTTAATGTAAAGGGAATTTTCGCAATATGCTTCTAAAAATTCGGAATATTTTTGAACCATCAGATTCATTGATTTATTCAGTTATTAAGATTTCAGTGGATGTATACCTGCACATTGCAGTTTCTTTTAAACTTATGTTTGGATTTGTGGTCCAGAGTCCCGCAGACACACACAGAGCTAAATAAATATATAAATAAATAGAGCACAATTAAAAAAAAAAAAGGTTACATCCAGGGAAAGCAGGGAAACCACTGTAGCTTTTTGTTCATGCATTATAAATGACTTGCGACACAGAGCATTCCAGATAAACAAACAATGACAAATACTGTCATTTTATTTCTCCTGATGTATAATGTTTGGGACCACAATCTTGTAAGATAGATCTAGAGGTAATTTGACAAATCATTTTGAGGACAACTCCGGCATTGCGGAATGATGCTCACTAGTTCAGTTGAGTTACATGATCTTTTGAGCGCCATCATTTCCCATTTTAGGACTTTTAAAAGAGTTTGTTTAAGTTTTTATCCAGTGTTTTTATTTTTATTTCACTTTTATTTTCTAAAATGTGCATAAAAATACATTGACACTCCAATTAGTTGGCCTGTTACACTAGCAGATACTAAGCATCAGTTTACTAATATTTACTGGTAGCTGTCAAGTAGTTATGGTCTTTCATTAGACCACAACATTTAAATATTTCCCAAAAGACTCTTCTATGTTTCCCGGTGTTGGGTTGTGGCTGGAAGGGTGTCCGCTGGGTAAAACATACAGTATGCTGGATAAGTTGGCGGTTCATTCCGCTGTGGCGACCCTTGATTAATAAAGGGACTAAGCCGAAAAAAAAAATGAATGAATGAATGAATGAATGAATGAATAAGACACTTCTATGTGAATCAAAAAACAATGAGAACAGGGTTATTCAATTCTGGACAAAAGAGTTGAATTAATCACGTGATAAAAACAGCTTGCGACTGACAGCGTTGGGTGTAACGCGTTCCACAGTAACACCGTACTCTATTCTAATTACATTTTAGGAAACACAGTGATGTAATGAATTATTACACTGTTACTAAAGTCAGTGTAATCGTGTTACATACGTTACAAATATAGATTTTAGTAAACAATATTTGCTTATTTAAAATCACATTTTCTGCAGCAACGTCAGTTAATGTGCATTCACTTAACTTAAGTGGGGTTTATTTATAAACTAAATTTCGAGAGGATCACGTGCTTATGATTGAACACAGCTGGTACCTCATCAGCTCAGCATAATGCACCAATCAGACGAATCATGACTCACTATAAATTACCAAAGTTTTCCACTCCAGTCATCTTCGTCTTGAAGAATCCCCCCTTCCACCCCAACTCCTCCCCTTCTCTGATAGGGCGGCACGGTGGCCCAGTGGTTAGCACTGTTGCCTCATAGCAAGAACGCCACTGGTTCAGCCTCTCTCTGAGCTAGTCGGCGTTTCTGTGTGGAGTTTGCATGTTCTCCCCGTGTTCGCGTGGGTTTTCCCCGGGTCCTCCGGTTTCCTCCCACCGTCCAAAAACATACAAGTAAATTAACTACTTTTAAACGGCCTCTTAAGGCAATTCTAGTCAGATATATCTCAGCACGTTTACAAGCGGGGGGAGTTCTCGAGACTCACCTGAGCTCAAACTCTCCTCTCACCCTTTAAAACGGGAGGGAGCCCCGGGCTCAAGGATATTCTGAGCCCCGGGCTCAAGGATATGCCAAATACGCTTTATTATCAATCATCAGCTAAGTGTGAACTCTTGAAATTCGCTTTCGAATGGCTGTGAAATAGCTGTTGACGAGAGCGCTTGCTTCTTCAAGTAGAAATACAGACATTTCTTTGACTTCATTGAGCATAAAAACAAAAAACATCCGACTGCTTTTAACTCGACCAGCTGCTTGTTCAAGCACTTGAACCGAAAGCATTCTGTGACAATGCTCGTCACCAAGGACACCGGCGCCCAAAAACACAGTAGCCCAACTCAGCCTAAACAGGCTAAATTGGATTTTTGTGCAGGATCTGGAGTGAAGGTAACTTCCGAAAATCTCAAGAGAAATAGCTGCTTATGGCGCTGTTCAAATATCGCATCTTTTGCATGTGCAAGTTCGTTATTTCCAATGGAGATGCGTCTTGCGCATGCATATTGGGAGAGATGCGCATGTGGTGCACAAGCAGCAGCTCACTCGCATATTCCAGATTGCACTGATTAAACATTTGAGCGTTGACAGTTCGTGTCCACAACTGTAAACATTGTGAGCTTTGTGTTTGTCTTACTATGAATGTCAATGGTTAAAAGTATCCAGTTTTCTTCAAAATGTCTAATTTTGTGTTCATAAGAACAACATCAACAAAAGACAAACTGCTGTGTTCAACACATTACGATGTTTTTTTCAGTGAATATTAAATTACTGAAAGAGCTGCAGTTTATTTTGTATTTTTTATGTTTTACATATTTTAAATACATCCTCAGAGTAAATTAATTAGTAATCTGATTACTTTTAACATGAAGTAATTAGTAATGTTATCAAATTACAATTTTCCAGTATTAAGTAACTTGTAATTCCTTACTTTTCTAAGTAACTTACCCAACACTGGCGAATGAATAATAATTAGATTTTCTGTCTGCTTGTTCATGACAATGATTTGCTTTGAATGATATTATTTGACAGAAATAATCCTGATACAGTATACATAACTTGATTTATTATTATTATTATTATTATTATTATTATTATTATTTTTTAAATTGCAGTTCAGGCCAGTTAAGGGATTATTCTAAAGGGTTCCATAAAAACAAAAAAAAAAAAAACCTGTATTAAAATCTCTACATTTCTCATCCTTACAGAAATGGCAGTCGACATCAGCTGCCCAGCTAATACAGCTCCACATAAAGTAATAAGTGTGAAACGTTTTGCAGTAGGCTTTATACAGTGGAGCGCTGAATCCAATCGCATTCATACACTGCATCTCAAACAGAATTTTTATATATAACTACGGGCCAAATATAATAACTGTCTCTGGCCACTTTCTTTGAGTCTGTAGTATTTGAAGCCTATCCCATTTGCTGCAGCGGTTCCAGACAATGCCTCAGAAAACCAACCATGACTTCATTGGATCTCTGTATGCTCCTTCTCTCCCCTGTCCTCTCTCATAGCTGTTTGTGTGATGTGATGTGTTATTGAGATACTGAAGTGCAGGGAAGTAAAACTTGTGGTGTGATAATGATCAGACTCCCTTCCTGGTACGGCAGAGGGGGGCTTGACAGGCGGTGAGAGTGTGAAGGAAGCACTTGATGAATCCGAGTACTTCCTGCACAGTCACACACTTCGATAAACAGATCAATAGCGTTGTATGAGCATCATAGGAAATGACACGGAGCCAAAAAAGCATTGTTGATTTATTTTTTTTGGTTTTGTTTACAAGATGAGACGGCGTTGCATCCAACATATGGTCGATGACCTTTGAAAGCGTGCCCACTAAAATATTAGTGTCTCTGACTTCAGCTCATGTTCCACTTAAAATCTGGCACAACAAGGCAGGCCGCCAAAGTTCAGCCTGGTGACAGTTATATATGAGTGAATCATAACCACTTTAGGGCGTAATTTTCTTCACTTCGGCTTTTGCTGAGAATCCATTCTGCTGTCTTAATTGCCAAGCGGCACCACTTACATTAAGTGCACTGTGCCCTTGTCACGGTAATGCTGAGGCCTAGTCACTCTCCATGCGTGCAAGAACAGTTTGATTGCCATTGTTATTTCTGACTCTCTTTACCAGCCCTGCATTCTGGCCACAGCTTTGCTTGCGGTATAATCAGAGCTTCTGAAAAGTGCTTGGTAGACAGTATCATGCTGTGTGTTGTCAGACCTGTGAGCTTTCTTTCTCCCACTCTCCATCGGCTGCGTCTTTGGTTTTGCCGAGGTTATCGGTACTCTCTGTTTACCCCCTGTAGAAGTGCATCTTCGCCTCGACGCGACCAGCCCCAGCTTGCCAAACACCATTACTGAGTCTAAGCTTCAATTTCTCTCAGTAAACACCTGAGACTGCAATGTGTTTATATTCCCAGCAGTGTGTCTCGCGGTCCTGCTTGTTGAGCTAAATGCTCCTCACGTTTAAACAGTCGACGCTTCTGTAAGATTTCCCTCACGTTTCACCCAAAACATCTTTTTACATGCAACTTTATGCAATGACAAGGACTTTCCATCAGCTGGTTGCGGTAAATCAATTTGCTGTGTGGTAAATACAAACCCGATTGTTTTCCAGTCAGACACGATGTCAACGGCGGCATTAATCTTGAGGCTTCGCAGCGATCTGACAGCTTCGCTGGAATTTTCTCCTCGCCATGTCGGGAGTATGAAAAAAGGAAAGCCCTGCGACGGAGAATGAAGTAAGAATATGAGGAATGAAAGACCTTGGTGGAGCAAGGGCACTTAAAACCTGGAATTCAATTTTTGTGGACAGATCTCTCTTTTTCTTGACTTATTCTAATCCAATTTCTTTTATTCCAGCACATCGCTCTCATTCCCTCCTCCTCTTTTGTCATACGCACATTAATGTGGTGGCGTAGGGAAGGCAGGGATTATGGAAAGTAATGATTTTTCAGGGCCTGATTTTCTCCCGCTGGAGTCCGAGGAGGAATTAACCGGCATGGGGTGAAATACCTGCCTACAATGACACGCGCCGGGAGAGGTGACCGCGCTGGGATTTCAGGACGTGATTGAATTGTGGCGTGCGAAAAACCTAATGGTGCACATTTTCTGTGTGAATGATCCCATAAATCCTGGGAAAGGATTCCAGGTAGAAAAACACGTCTGGCACAGACGGGCGCAGGATTGGATATTAATGCGGTAGTAATAAAGTGTGTCTTTCCCTCCAAACCCACTGTCCTTTAAAGTGTGCAGTCTGCACGTGATGAAGTAATGTCAATAAATGTGAGGGAAAACCTGATAAACATGCTGTTAAAGTGTTGATTTCTTTTTACCGAGGGGTCAATATGTAAGTTTGTTTCTGCGCCAAAGTATACAGAAAAATACATAAAATAGCTCTACTTCCCATAATTGCTACTATATATCTCACTTTGTATTCCATAGTTGTTTCTTTTGTTGCTATTTCTGCAAATACAGATATAGCTACAGCAACTTTATTTCACAGAATTGCTTATTGTTTGTAGTTGCTTTATTTTTTATGCTGCATGTTTATCATTTTCATTTTAGTCATAATTTTCTACTTTAAGTTCTTTATTACTTAATCATTACATAGTTGTGACTGTTTCACAATTGAGCTATATATCACAATTATAACTTGCCTTATCAAATATAAATCGGTAAAACTTTATGATGGTGCATTTGAGTATTAGTAGACTGTCTACTTAATATCTGTTGATACAGACATTCAACAGACATTTAAGTGACTATAAGAAACTTTGCAAGTGCATGTCAACTTGCACTAAACCTAACCCAAACCCCAACCCTAACCCCAATAGTCTACTTATAATCTAATGAGAATTAGTTGGCATGTAGATGCAAAGTAACTTAATTTCAACAAACGAACCATCAAAATAAAGCGTGACCTATAAATCTAACATTTGCAATATCTTTATGATTTTAGGTCTTTTATGTAACAATGTCTTTATGCCACACTTAAAAAAAAATTGTTCAAAATGACAAATTTTTGGGGTGTTTTCATAATTGTGTCACAATATAAAGACTTCTACTTAATTTCTGCAAATACAGATATAGCTACAGCAACTTTATTTTACAGAATTACTTATTGTTTGCAGTTGCTTTATTTTTTATGCAGCATGTTTCTAATTTTCATTTTATTCATATTTTTCTACTTTATTTAAGTTCTGTATTACTTAATCGTTACATAGTTGTGACTGTTTCACAATTGAGCTATATATCACAATTATAACTTGGCTTATCAAATAAAAATCGGTAACACTTTATGTTGATGGTCCATTTGAGTATTAGTAGACTGTCTACTTAATATCTGTTGATACTGACTTCAACAGACATTTAACTGACTATAAGAAACTTTGTAAGTCAACTTATACCAACCCTACCCCTAACCCCAACAGTCTACTTATAATCTAATAAGAATTAGTTGGCATGTAGATGCAACGTAAATTAAATTCAACAAACAGACCGTCAAAATAAAGTTTGACCTATAAATCTAACATTTGCAATATCTTTATGATTTTAGGTCTTTTATGTAACAAAGTCTTTATGTCACACTTTAAAAATACATGTTCAAAATTACATTTGCGTGTTTTTATAATTGTGTCACATTATAAAGACTTATACTTTAAATAACACAACTGCTGTTTTGAATCTTAAATTACTGTACATGAATTAGTTTTAATTGTGACTTTACTTTTTGCAGGGACTTTGAGTGTTGCGACTGTGATTACAATGTGACTGTACTTAATAACCCTACATTTATTGTTTTTGCTACTGCTGTATGTCTAACAATTGCTTTATAGCTCACAATTGCTACTCTTTTCCACTTACACAATTAAAAAACAAAACTATTGAATCTATTTCTTGCAGCAGACATATTATCATTTTACATTTATCACCCACAATGTGACTTGTATCTCTATTTCAACTTCGCCTCACCTTTTTTTCTTCTCAAACTCGCAAGAACAGGCTTCCACAGATCTTTAGCACAATATAGAGCGAGGGCCTATATATAGGGAAGAAAGGGAAGTGCAAGCTAATAATAGTGTCTTAACATAGTACTCACCCCCTTTCTCTGTCTAGGAGTCTTTCATATCCCTTCCTTTATTGTAATGCTTTCCTAAGAAAGGCTTTGCTCTTCTGACAGCTTCCTATGCCACCTTCTTAGTCGTAGGTGGAAGTGTGTGGTAAATCCTTCCTCTGGACTCACCATTCAGTCACTGCTTTTTTTCTTCTTATGTGGATTAAAAGAGAAACATGAAATAGACAGCAATTCAAAATGTTAATTTGCATACAGTAACCAATAAGTTTGACTTGCGCCTGCACTGATTTACCAGTATCCAGCAGCGCGAGTGCTAAAAACATAGCATGATGCTATCGGATTTCCACAGCCCTGGCGGTGAGCTTGTTTTGTGTGAAGAATTAGGTCAGTGTGACCACAAAGGTTGGTGTCTTCACTGCCACGGTGACTTTCCCCTGAGAATATTGCCAGCCATGCACTTTCGAGCATTAGTTAAACCCTGGACAAGGCCAAACTAAACGCATGGCGGTGTCACAACTGTGCTGACAGCATAGCCTTTTCCATCAGTTTTCGGTAAAAGCAAACAGAACCTCTGCTCTCTTAAAGCCACCTTGCTTCAAATAAGCAGAAGATATTAAAAGCATTTTTACAACCCAATTAATTGCCTTCACATTGTAATAAGTACAAAATGTATCCCTCTGGATTTCAGAGGACCTAGTTAGCTGTTAAAACTAAAATTAAGCAAAGCTATTAGAAACTGTTCCAAAATTATCTTCAAACTGCACAGCACCGAGTGAAATAAACCTAATTTTGATGAGCTCCTAAGGCACAGGGAACAATAAAACCAAGTTTAAATCTCAAAATCAAAAGATATTTCCAAGAGCTGACATTTAGCAGGTCTAATGTGATCTCAGGGTTTTCCTTCAGGATTCCTTTGCCTCTTGAACACATATAATAAGGTTTCTCCCTTCCATAGCAAAATAAATTCAACCCATTTATGAGTCTTTTTAAAGACTACTGAGGACGGAGTGGCGGCAAATCCTCCGTGGATTTCTTCATTCCTCCCAGCCAAGCAACTTCTAACAGAGCAGAGCCGAGCAGGAGGAACGTACAGCAGCGGTATTGTGGTAATGAGCACCCTTTCACTAGAGTGATTTTGGGTTGTTCGTGTGTTATGTTGTCAGTTTATTTCTTGTAGTGTAGATGTTGCTGTCCGAGGCTTGACAAGGAAAGTGGTCCAGAAAAGAGGGAACCATTTAAGAGTTTCTTAAGCAGGAAGTTTGAGTGTTGAAGCTTAACAGCTGTTCTAGTGTGGAAGGCAGAGCACGACTCATTATCCGACTGTCTGGCGAGAGTGTTGTTGGGGAATTATTGGCACTGGCATATCATTAACAAGGATGCTTCAGTGCAGTGCACCGCTGAAAGACACATTCATAAGGGCCTTCAGCAGTCCTGCAACAGCTCAAGTCATCTTGCCTTTGCATGTAGATGTAAATTTCGCCACTTGTCTTTATATAACCTGTGGGTTTGTTATGCAGCAGCAGGAGTTCTCTTACTACAGTGGCTGTTGTTGTGTCTCTGTCAAGTGGTTGCCTTACTTAGCAACAGCCTCGCATTCAAGCATTGGGTTTCAACAGTAATTGTCTGCAACTTTATTTTGAGTGTTTGCTCATGCTGTAACGAAACAAGAAAAAGTAAAGATTTTTACATTACTACATAATAAAGCATATTACAAATATTATTTTTGGTAACATTGTCCAAAAAAACTTAAGCACCACATTTGTTTTCATTATTAATAATAATCATAAATATTGCTTCAGCATCAGATCATCGTATTAGAATATTTTCAGAAGGATCTGAGCACTAGAGAAATTACATTTGAATTCAGGAATCATATACATCGGTAGTAACATATCACAAAATTACCGTTTTTCACTGATTGTTATTAACATCGATAGCCTTTTTTTCTGCATGGGCATTATTGTCTAGTGTTAAGAGTCATTTACGCAATGTTATCGCCGGCAGCTAGCTCTCGGCAACTCTCATATGGTTGCGCACTGAAGCTGGACAGTACCTGGATGGGAGACCACATGGGAAAGCTAGATTGCTGCTGGAAGTGGTGTTAGTGAGGCCAACATGGGGGGGGGGTCAACCTGTGGTCTGTGTGGGTCCTAATGCCCCAGTATAGTGAAGGGGGCTTTTACTGCTCAGTGAGCACCGCCTTTCGGATGAGACATTAAGCCTCTCTGTGGTCGCTAAAAATCCCAGGATGTTCTACGAAAAAGAGTAGGGGTTTAACTCCGGCATCCCGGCTAAAGCATACTTGTTTACTTTAGGTCAACAGCTTAAAATAAATGATGCCTTGGTGAACGTAAGAAAATTTGGTCCAACTTTTTATTAAGTGGCCTTAACTACTATGTACTTACATGCAAATATAATTCCAATGTACTTACTGTGTTCATAATGTATTACAGAACACTTCTGTTGCTCTTGAGGTGGGATATGGGTACGGTTAGAGACAGGTTTGGTGGTATGGGTAGGTTTAAGGGTGGGTTAAGGTGTAAGGGATGGTCAACAGTGTAAATACAGATGTAATTACTGAAATTAATTACAGATGTAATTACATGCAGGTATTTAATCAAGCATAAGTACAATGTATAAACATGTCTTTACACAATAAGTACAATGTAACTAATTATTAATTGCAGTGTAAGTACATAGTAATTAAGGCCACTTAATATAAAGTGGGACGGAAAAATTAAAATGTAAAATTTAAAATGTTATCAAATCTTACAAACCATGTGTTGGTTCAGTAGACTAAGTAAACTTTGACAGACAAAATCTAACACATTTATATGCCAATTTAATGCTTTTGTGTAAACAACTTTCAACAAAACTAACTAAAAAGAAAAAAGTGTAATAGTAAATGAGCCATTTTGTAGTTTTAAAACTACTGTATAACATTGCCAAATCTGAAACCTAATGGTCACTTTGAATGAGCTCCAGTATTTATTTGTGAATAGAGAAGAACCTTCCAGAGGAACATCAGTTTCTGCAGCACCAATCATGCCTTAATAGTAGCACAACTAGATGAAAGCCTGGATCTTGGTGAAAGGCACATGACAGTCCACCTGGGAACCGGAAGACTAGTCAGGATCGAGGGAATGATGAATGCAGAAAAACACAGAAACATCCTTGATGAAAACTTAATCAGGAGCATGGTTCAGTCTTTAACAGGACAGTGATCCAAAGCACTCAGCCAAGATAGCAAAGCAGTGGATATGGGACAACTCTGTGAATGTCCCAAACAGAGCCCAGACTTAAACCTGATTGACCTGCAGCTTGAGAGGTGAGTAAAGACGAATGTGAGAAACTGCCAAAAAAATAGATGTGTTCTGAGCTTGTAGTATTATACTCATGAAGATGCGATGTTTCTAATTTCTTGCAAAAATAATGAGCAAAAACATACTTTTGGATGTGTGTGTGTGTGTTTATTTATTTACAGGTACTAATTTTTCAAGATTTCTAACAAATTTATTTCCTATTGACCTTATGGGGTTTTGCTTGAACAATTTTGGGGAAAATAATTAATTGTATCAACCCAGGCTCACTGGAGATGCGCACCCAGAACTGCATTTTTGAGAACTGCCAAATATGTACCCTTGGCCTACATTGTCTTGCGTTTTTTTTTTTTTTTTTTTTACAAATCCACTAGAGGCCGCTGTGCACATTTGTGACAATCTCAAATACATTACCGGGGCATGTTTTCTCATATGTGCCATTTGTAAATCCACCAGAGGCCGCTGTATACATTTCTGTGAATATTAACGCATTTCTCATGTGTGACCGTGAGAGAAATAAATACATAAACGTTTACAAAAGCAAACTAGATGAGAAAAGGCATAGTGGCCACATGCTTCTACCACGAACTCCTCTGCTTTTTTGGAAAAACACGTGGAAAAAAAAACATGGAAAAAGTAAAGCTCTGTGAAGACTTTCTGAATGCACTTTATATGCCCCAAAAATTCCAGATACAGACAATTAATATAATCAGCTGTTTGAACAAATCAAACAAATTAATGACTCAATGATTTAAATGAGTCTTTAAGACATTTAGCACCATAGGGTGGCAATTCCACTTCCTTATTTTAAGAAAAAATGTATCATATTACCATATGATTAAAAACAGATAGTTTACCCAATATTACATTTATGTAATCATTTACTTATCTCCATGTTGCTTCAAATCTGTTTGAACTGATTTGCTTTGTGGAACATTGAAGTTAATCTGAAGAATGTTGGCAATCAAACTGTTTTGGAGATGAGGTACACATATGTGCATAGAAGTTCAGTATAAAAAATTATGTGTGTAATAAATTCTGTTTAATAAAATGAAGTTATTTCTAAAGTTACTTTGTGTAATGTCTATGCTTTTCGAAGTTATCACAATGTTGCCTTTAAACTTTCTTTGGGGGTCATTTGGAAAGCTGGTATTCAAAAAAGAAAAAAAGAAAAAAAAGTGATATTCCCCACAGTTTCCACAGTTCTTTGTGTAACATTTAGAGTTTTTCCTGCTGGCAGATATTATGCGCATTTCAAAATACAACTTGAAAATATCAAATGTCACCCTCATCAAAGATGAGTTAGAAGCAGTGGCATCTTTTGAATTTTGCTCATTTCAATAACAGATTATTTGTCCTTTTTGTGTAATTATGTTTCACAGATGTTCTCATGTGGGACGGGATAACAAGCATGAGATTTGTGTGGAGCTAGATAACCTGTCCCAGCTGTTCAGATCAACAAGTTCTGTCAGCATTAATGCAAATAGAATCTTACCAACCCATACAACAGCAAAGCACAGAGCCTGTGTAAGCTTCAGACAGACAGTGCAGGTCTGCTGGGAGAACTAACAATAAAAGCACAGTCCCAACGGACTGACAAAGATGGCGGCATTAAGTCTGTGACCACACAGTGTACAATGTTACCAGGATGTTTCTGGGAATTAACTGTGATTAACTCAAGCATTGCTGAAATAATGGCTGATATTTAATTTTGAACTAATAACACTTAATTCACGTCAAATTTTATGTTGGTGGAAAAATATAAGGATTGCAAAGGGTCCACTCTCAGTTAAAGGGAACAATTCCCTTCTAAAATAGCAGAACATTAAGGAAATTTTTTTGTTGTGGCTGAAACCATGGTTCTTGGAGATATTACAATATTTGGCTGAGATACTATTAACGTTATTTGAATTATAGCTATAATTAAAAATCTTGAAATCTTGAGAAAATTACATTTTAAGTTGTCCAACTTATGTTAGCAGTGTGTATTATTGATTAAAAAAAGTGTTCCAGATATGCAACATGCAAAGTACCGCGTAAATATATTGATTTCACAGTGTAATTTTCTATAAAGTGCAAAGGAACAAACGGGTAACGTTTGGGTAATAAGCGGGTAACAACCAGATATGCAACACGCAAAGTATTGTGTAAATATATAGTACACCGTAAATGCAATATACTTATGCGGTCCTTTGCGTGTTGAATATCTTTTTGTTACCCCCTTATTAAGCAAACATTATGGTTTGTTCCTTTGCACTTTATAGAAAAGTGCACTGTAAAATCAATATACTTACATGATACTTTGCGTGCTGCTTATCTGGTTTTTACCCCCTTATTACCCAAGCATTACATATCTGGTTGTTACCCCCTTATTACCCAAGCATTACAGTTTGTCCCCTTATACCTACACATACATTCATTATACTTATACTATACATACAGAAAAGTTTACCGTTATTTCACTGTACTTACGCTGTACTTTGCGGGTCGTAAAAGAAAGCGTTACCAAAAATTATATGATCAATTAGTCTTGACAGCATAAGTTTTAGTTCATTGTATCTTATTAGACTAAGTTATCATGTTCTATTTTATTTTTATAAGTTACACAAGCTGTTTTAAGTCAGTTTAACATAATATAAGTTCAATGGACTCAAAAAGTTAATTTGATTCAGCTTAAAAATTTAAGGCAACCAGTATTTTTTTTTTTTTTGCAGTGTAGGAAATAACAAAATATCTTCATGAAACTTGGTCTTTACTTCATCAGTTTTAAGTCAATTTTGACCCGGCGGCTATAAAACCATTTTTACAGCACAAAAACTTCAGACACACTAGCACAATCCAACACACACACAGCCCCAAACACACACACACACATAAAGAATACACTTTTATGAATACTTTTTTAAATTGGCAAATACCTTTAGCAGTAGAAAAGATAAACCTTTACGTGACCACTAATTAAATATTGATGAAATACTGCATATCTCCGAGAGAAAACCTGCACATTCGCTCTGTCTGGATGGTTGTTTCTTCATGCAAAATGGATTTGAGTATTGGAATGAATTTGTGGTGCATTATTTTAGAGGTTTAGTGAAGGTGGGTCCTTTTTAACCCATAGGACGAACAGAATATACAGGATTCTGAGACAGGGATGTCAAACTCAATTCCTGGAGGGCCGCAGACCTGCACAGTTTAGTTCCAACCCTAATTAAACACACCTGATCAAGCTAATTGAGTCCTTCAGGGTTGTTTGAAACCTACCAGTAAGTGTGTTGAAGCAGGGTTGGCACTCCTGCGGCCCTCCAGGAATTGAGTTTGACATCCCTGTTCTAAGACCACAGAGGGATCAAGACTGATTTCGTGGTCCTGGGTCACAAATGTCCAGACCTACAGTCCCTTTAAGCTGAAATAAACATTTTTGGCTGAACTATTGGTTTAAGTGTCAATCTCAAGAGTATTATAACATGATCTGGCTACTACAATGACAAGATGTAGCCTACATTTGGTTGTGAAAGACAAGTCTTTGTTTTCATAAGCTGAATATTATTGTAGGGTCTGTTTGTGAGATTTACTAATTTACCCTATTATCCTGACATTTTATTTTATGGAGCAAGACAGGAAATCATTAATCTTCCATATCATAGAAAAACAAAAAAGAGGGATAGAGTAGAAAACAAACAAACCAAAAACGCTAACAGCTCTTTTGCACAGTATAATAACAGACTTTGAGTGTGATGCTGATTGGTTGCATAAGACATACTGGTTCACAGTAATCCCAGGAAAAAAACAAACAATTAACAAACAAATAATCAAAGTATAATTTACATTAAAGTATATAATTAGAATCTGCCAATTGGAAAATAATAGACACTCAGATGATGGGAATTATTGCTTAAATATGCTTTGTTAGAATACTTTAGGGGCGCTCGGTGGTGTAGTGAGTAGCACGTTCGCCTCACAGCAAGAAGGTCGCTGGTTCGAGCCCCGGCTGGGTCAGTTGGCATTTCTGTGTGGAGTTTGCATGTTCTCCCCGTGGTTGCGTGGGTTTCCTCCAGGTGCTCCGGTTTCCCCCACAAGTCCAAAGACATGTGGTATAGGTAAATTTGGTAGCCTAAATTGTCCGTAGTGTATGAGTGTGAATGTGTGTGTATGGATGTTTCCCAGAAATGGGTTGTGGCTGGAAGGGCATCTGCTGCGTAAAAACATGCTGGATAAGTTGGCGGTTCATTCCGCTGTGGCGACCCCAGATTAATAAAGGGACTAAGCCGACAAGAAAATGAATGAATGAATGAATACTTTAGGGTATAACATTGTTTATGTGATTTGAAAGTCTATAACGTAGATTATATATTAAGTAATGGCAAAATATATTATAGTTTTAGAATATATTATTATTTAATTCATTCATTCATTTTCCTTCAGCTTAGTCCCTTTGTTCATCAGAGGGTCACCACAATGGAAAGAACCTCCAACTTGTCCAGCTTATGTTTTACACAGCGGATGCCCCTCCAGCTGCAACGCATTGCTGGGAAACACCCATACACACTCATGGTGGCTCAGTGGTTAGCGCTGTCGCCTCACAGCAAGCAGGTCGCTGGTTCGAGTCCCGGCTGGGTCAGTTGGCGTTTCATGTGGAGTTTGCATGTCCTCCCCACATGGGTTTCCTCCGGGTGCTCCAGTTTCCCCCACAACCCAAAGACATGTGTGCAGGTGAATTGAATAAACTAAATTGGCCGTAGTGTATGTGTGTGAATGAGTGCACATGGATGTTTCCCAGTACTGGGTTGTGGCTGGAAGGACTGTGTAAATCACATATTGGATAATTTGGCAGTTCATTCCGCTGTGGTGACCCCTGATGAATAAAGGGACTAAGCCGAAGGAAAATTAATGAAGGACTGATATGCTGTTGTGGTGTTTGTAAATGTTCACACAAACACAGTTGTGTGTTTTATTCTGCAAACTAATAATGATATTTCTTCCTAATTAAAAAACAAAGATGTTGTGATTAAGATGATTTTATTAATTGGTTGATTTATTTATTTATTTATTGCTTGCATTAAATAACAAAACCACATCACACTTTCAGATATATTTTAATTTCTAGACAACACAAAAGGCATGTGTTAACCATGTTAAGAAACGAAAATCCGGAAGAATAATCCTGATTCCCAATCACAACAAATTAAATATTTGTCATACGGACCAAATGTCATTTTATGAACTAAACACTCAAAAGAAAATTGCTCTAATCACAATCTATGTATTTTAAATTTTAAAGGGGTCATCTAGAGTGTATTTTTAAAGCTTGATTGTGTTTATGGGGTTTGTGTTTATTTGTGAAAAATCACGTTATTTTTTCATATATCTTACTTACCGCTTATCTTACCGATACTCAGCTAACATGAAAATGTTTGTCATATTTATTAGTTTCTCCGAAAGCCAGCCCTCATGAAGCTCTTATTGGTCAGCTAACATAATGTGCTGAGATTCTCGGATCAGCTCCATGTCACCAGGAAGCATCCTGCTATAACATTACAGCACATCTGGCCACGCCCCTTCACTGTGCAGGGTGTATGCTTGTAACCTGAAGGGTTTATGACATCATTAACCAGGATGTATTTTCTTGTAGTCCCTAAACTTCTTCGCTGTAGGCTCTGCTACAGCATTCAGAGATGTTGTTTATGTTCACACAGCTACATTACACATCAACTAAAGTTTTAAATATGATATCGTAGTGGACCCCCCTTTTAAAAAAATGTTATTAGATCTTTTCTCAAACACAAACCTAATAAATTCAATAGATCCAAAAACTGAAAATTGTCTCTTAATTTTGCCTCTCCCATAGCTACTCTTCACTACATAACTTTTGAATGACTTTATGCTATGCTGGCGGAAAGTATCATCCTAATTTGTGTAGTGAAATAAGAATGTCCCAGCGGCTGGGTAGGGGATAAAAACAATGACAGCAGCTGAAATGTTTTTTTTTTTTTTTCAAAATGTAAACATCAGGCTTAGTCAGCTAAGTTCATATAAGCTTCCTTATTGTGTCTGCTAGGCCCTGTTAAATGTCAGGTAGTTTTCATTATGTCAGGATTGCTGACCATATTGCTTTGTAAGCCTAATAATAGCAAATAACAACAGATTGCTCTTTTTACGGATGTAGTTTCATTGCTTCATTTTCCCCCCACATCTGTTCTCTCCAGATCTGCAAACAAAAATTTGATTGCGAGCTGTAAATTACCCGACTCGCAATCTATTATTTATCATAATTATGTTAAGATCACAATCCACCTTCTTCGCAAAAAATTCCAGAATGGTTTTTGCAACTGAATTTATTGACTCATAAACATGTTCATAATAAAGAGCTAAGACAGTGCACTATTTGAAGCCATCTGAGAACACTATGCCGCTCTCTAAATCTTACTTTTAGTTCAGTTTTTTTACATACTGTATGTCTTTGTACATAGTTTTTGAAATGTAATCATCACCGTACCACCAATATAACCTGACAAGCCCACCCTGCAAAAACATATGCCTGTGGCAAAATGATATTATATCACACTTCTTGCATGTTTTATGACATTTTAAAAGTGAAACGTCCAGTGAATAGCTGTAAAAGCATGTTCAGTTTTATACAAAACAGATGAACATAAATCTGGCAAAGTTGTATTCTGCTTGCTTGTTGTATGTACTGCAGCAGGGGGGACATTAAATGTACAGAAAGCAGTACTAGAAAAGATTAATTATTTATAATTCTTTTATCATTATGTACCACCTATACACTAAATATTCCATATACTTAAATCATTGTTATTTTTTATTATTGTTACAAAACAAATAAGTTGAGGCAACTATGCCATTTTGCTTATTGTCACGTTTTATCCTAAATTATCTTTAAAAAAAGCCATACATACATATTTTCCTCACGCAAGTAAAATAAACCAATAAATGACATTTATTGGTTTATTGGTTAATATATATTGGTTGACCCCCCGTACGGCTTAACATTTTGAATTCATTCCTACTCCTAGGATACGTTCCTAAAACGTTTAAACTAGCTGTCATTAAGCCTCTTATTTAAAAAACACAGCTTGATCCTAAAGAACTAGCAAATTATAGACTGATTTCAAACTTGCCTTTTCTATCAAAGATACTAGAAAAAATCATATCTGCTCAACTATGTTCCTTCCTACAAAGAAACAATTTTATGAAAAATTTCAATCTGGATTTAGAGCATTTCATAGCACAGAAACCGCACTCCTAAGAGTCACAAATGACCTCCTTCCGTCGTCCGACCGTGGTTGCATTTCTCTCTTAGTGCTATTGGACCTCAGTGCCGCATTTGATACAATCGATCATAATATTCTCCTTGATAGGCTTGAAAATTATGTTGGTATTACAGGAACTGCATTGGCATGGTTCAGGTCTTATCTATTGGAACGTTATCAATTTGTATCAGTTAATGAAGACACATCATACAGATCAAAAGTACACTGTGGGGTACCACAAGGCTCAGTTCTTGGTCCCTTACTTTTCACACTATATATGCTACCGCTAGGTGATATCATTAAAAAACATGGAGTTAGCTTCCACTGTTATGCTGATGATACACAACTTTATATCTCCTCTCAAACTGGCAATTTGTTTGAATTTACTAAATTAACAGATTGTATAGCTGGAGAGCTTCAAAGGAGGGCTAATAATTCTTACGTTAACTGTATTTACAGTATCAGTTTTTTAAGACATTTTAAGAGCTGTTGGATATCCATTCATTAATTTTCCTTCGGCTTAGTTCCTATTTATCAGGGGTTGCCACAGCGGAATGTTCTGGCATATGTTATATGCAGCAGATGCCCTTCCAGCAGCAACCCAGTACTGGTAAACACTCATACACTCACTCATTCACACACACACACACACACACTTATGCACTAAGGCCAATTTGTTGGCCCAATCCACCTATAAAGCATTTCTTTGGACTTTGGGAGAAGCCGAAGGAAACTGGAATAAACCCAGGTGAACATGGGGAGAACAGGCCAGGACTCGAACCAGCATCCTTCTTCCTGTGAAGCAACAGTGCTAACCACTGAGCCACTGTGCCTCCTCCCAAGCTGCTGAATATGTATCACATAAATGTATCTAGTTCTCTAGAAAGTAAGGGGTTGATGAACTGACAGAAGTGCAAACCTTCATATTTACAGAATGTGAATCTGATGTAAATGAAACAGCTACTATTTTATGTGTACTTGATGTATGCATATTAAAACGAGTACTATCTGAACCCTAAAATACTCATTATGTGATTAAACTTCGCAAAGGTGTGATAAATGACAGAAGCTGAGTGCATGTGTCTCTGGCACAGCAGTCTCTGAGTTTAGCAGACGAACACATGACACAGTGAAGGTTGTAATCACAGCTGTGTTCTGACTTTGAGCTCTTCCCCGGAGCGCACATCATTGCGTCATATGATCAACTGCTGGGAGGGTTAAAAAATCTGAAATCACCTATTAGACCATACGCTAAAAGTAGGTGAATAAAAGGACCTTGCCATAGTAGTGTCTCAAAGGGATTGTTTACCCAAAAATAAAGACGACCTCATCATTTATTCTTCCTCATGTGGTTTTAAACCTTTGCGAGTTTCTTTCTTGTGTTGAAGACAACTGAAGTTATTTTGTAGAAGGCTGTATGCTGGCACACATTGACTTGCATTGTCACTGTCGCTGAAGTCAATGGGTGCCTGGAACCAGCATTCTTTAAAATATCTTCTTTTGTGTTCAGATAAAAGCAACTCAAATAGGTTTTGAATGACTGAAGGGTGAGTATAAACGATGACAGAATTTTCATTGTTGGGTGAACTATCTATTAATAGTGCATTCTGTCGCCGTTTAAACTGCCCTGTCAATTATCTTGTCACAGTAAACGTCCCTTTAAACATCATTTCTTTTATATTCATACTATGTGGCTGATGAATGCTTCATTCTGACTGGCTGATTCTTAGATTCTTATCACTGATTCTAAGATTCTAAGGCGCACTTTTATTTAAAGGAGCACACAGGTACTGTAATACTTTATTTCAAATTACTTTACATCCTATATTAGACAAAAGTGGGGCGACATGCTGGCACAGTGGGTAACATGATCGCCTCACAGCCTCGGCTGGGTCAGATGCCATTTCTGTGTGGAGTTTGCATGTTCTCCTCGTGTTCTCGTGGTTTTCCTCAGAGTTTCTCCCACAAGTCCAAAGACATTTGGTATAGGTTAATTAGGTAAGCAAAACTGTCCGTAGTGTATGTGTGTGAACAAGTGTGTATGGATGTTTCTCAGTGATGGCTTGCAGCTGGAAGGGCATCCGCTGCGTAAAACATATGCTGAATAAGTTGGCGGTTCACTCCTCTGTGGCGACCCCAGATTGATAAAGGGACTAAGCCGAAAAGAAAATAAATGAATAAAATAGACAAAAATCTAACTAAAGACACAGTAAAGACACAAGATGCATCACTCTGCTGGCAGTGGCTCAAGGCTTCATTATTAGCCTAAAATTATGTTTTGGAAAATACACTCAGGCTGTTGGATCAGACTAGTCCTACACACGGAAGTGATTTGAAGACAAAAACCCCGACACATTTCTTGAAACATTTGTTGATGAATTTATAATACATGATGCACACCTGAGGTGTAACTCTGATTTACATTGTGGCTGCATCACAAATTCAGCTATGCATCATGTTCCAATACTTGAACGGCCTGTTTATTGATTGATTATTTATACCAAATGTGAGATGTAGTAAATCTGCCATTCACAGGCTTCATGTGTGTTTTTAGGATGATAAATTCAAAGGTTTATGACCAAACATGCATACTTTATGCACCTTCATTATATTTTTTGCAGATAAAAAGTACAGTAGTATCAATAACGTTAAATTAACTTCAGACTTAAATTCAAACTCTTTACCTAAACCTCTCTTCCCAACTGTCAGTTATGTAGTTTGAGTTTTTAGCAGTTATAAACCATTTTACAGGAAACAGAACAGCACCTGAGTAACTTTGCAATAATCATTTCAACCTGTGAACACCCATTCAATTTTCAAATACAATTTGAAACATACTATTTAAACATTTGCTAAAAATGCTCAATAAACCTTAAATGTACATTTATTAGTGAAAAGGGTTAAAAATTGTTGATGTTTTTACTTGTGTTACTTTCAGCTGGAAACTGCAGTGAATTATATGCATATGTAAATACACCTCATGAACACCTAATAGTTATTTATAGTGAATACAATGCAATAGTAAAGTGCTTGAATTATTGGTTGTGGTAAATCTATAGTTGCTGTTGTAATACAACAGCTATAATAATATAATATAAACAAATAACCCAATTCTGTAGTTTTCTACAACAACTATAGGGTATACAATACACCACAATTTACTATAGTAAAAACTGCTGTAGGCCTAAACTACAGTTTTAATAACAGTTCTTCAGTTCACTACAGTCAACAGAATGCTGGAGCATTATAAAGAGTTGTGAACACTATAAAATATACAGTATAATACACACTTTACTTTTTGGAAGTATATTATACTTCAATACACCACAGTTTACTGTAGTAAAAACTGATGTAGCTCTAAACTACAGTTTTAAAACAGTTTATCAGTTGACTACAGTCTACAGACTGCTGGAGCATTATAAAGAGTTGTGAACACTATAACATATACAGTATAATACACTTTACAATATGTTTACTATAAACAACGATAACCTTTTTCTGCGTGGGCATGATGTTCTAATGTTAAGAGTCACACTGAAGCATACTTCTTCACTTGCGGTCAACAGCGCAGAGGTCAGTCTCAAGTGTGTTCACCTGCCCTACAGTCAGGCAGAGCTTAGAGAGCCTGTAAATCTGTGGCTCCTCCTGCAGCCCGGGTCAGTGCATGAAAGAGCAGCGGAAAACCGAGGGAGACGGACAGGTACCTGCACACTTGTTTGCCGAGTAATCGTTAAGTGAGGAGCTGAGTGTAATGTTATGTGTGATGCTGACTAGGCAGCCCCTTTAATTACACACTCTCCTGAGCATGTCATTCCCATTCCCCAAGCACAGGCCAGGCTGCCCTTTATAGAGAGCACCTCCTGTACCTCTCCCTGTCCTCACCTCAACCTCCGAGGCACATTGAAAAGCAAACACACACATCCGCACGCACACACGCACGCACGCCGTCTGATAGACAGCAGCTACACACACACACATTCATACGGATAAATATGCAGACATCTCACACGTTGCCCTTTATGAGGACAGATTATATTAACTCCTTACCTGCTAAAATTGAGCTTCCGTCTGAAAACTGACAGATCCACCAGCGCTTTTATTAAAGGATGTGTCTGCAGAGCCTCTCTCAGGATTAATCTATAAAACAACACAGCTGGACTAAAAAGGTCTTCCTGAGCAAAGAGGAAGGTTTGGATGTGTTACCGGGTTTTTGATACTGATTGGTCCAATGTGGAAGTATGTGGTCATATGTCCAAATATTCTACGTTGTCCGTGGCAACAATGTATGTTAATCCACTCATCCACTAATTGAAATCTGCGGTCTATCACGTCTGTTGTATCAAACCGAACAGCAGACCTGCTCTCTTGTTGAATACCAATGCAATCTTGTTATCTCATTGTTACTTTGTTCGCTTTGTTGCAAGCCTGATAGTTTTACAGGACATTTGAACTGTAAAATACTTCAAATGAATAAAAAAAAAATAGTATACACTTAGTATTTATACCATTATGGAGGAAAAATGTAAACAAAAATGTTGAATGGGTTACATGAAATAATGAATTACATATTTAAAGCTATATTACAGCTGTCAATAAATTACAATGCCATCCACATGTCTTGTTGAATTTTCAACAATTACTGCTTTGAGACCCTGCTTTGCTTTCTCCAGCCAAGAACTGTAGTTTGCATTTAATTTAGTCATTCAGTGGTCAGATGTTGGGTTTTGTCTGTATGGCATTTTACATTCATTCATTCATTCATTCATTCATTCATTCATTCAGTCATTCATTTTCTTTTCGGCTTAGTCCCTTTATTAATCCGGGGTCGCCACAGCGGAATAAACCGCCAACTTATCCAGCATTTGTTTTATGCAGCGGATGCCCTTCCAGCCGCAACCCATCTCTGGGAAACATCAATGAATTCTCTTTCACATTCATACACTACGGACAATTTAGCTTACCCAATTCACCTGTACCGCATGTCTTTGGACTGTGGGGCAAACAGGAGCACCCGGAGGAAACCCACGCAACCACAGGGAGAACATGCAATGTTCAAACTCCTCAGAAACAATGCCAAAATACAACAGAGCTTGTGTTTTAAAGCGAAACAGCAAATTCAGGTTAGAAATATAAACTTTTGTCTGAGTTGCAGGTACATTTAGCTATAATAAATGATCATTTAGTTAGTCATGCTTTGTAAAATTATCTAACTGCATGATAAAAATATGTGAACGACATTACCATTTACTTTATTTACTTTAAATGCATCAGTAACTTTAACAGTTAAGGACTTTCGACTTTCGACTTTCGACCTTCGACCGGCAGCTAGCTCTCTGCAACTCTCACATGGTCGCCCACTGAAGCTAAGCAGGGCTGCGTCCGGTCAGTACCTGGATGGGAGACCACATGGAAAAGCTGGGTTGCTGCCGGAAGTGGTGTTAGCGAGGCCAGCAGGGGGTGCCCAACCTGCGGTCTGTGTGGGTCCTAATGCCCCAGTATAGTGACGGGGACTCTATACTGCTCAGTGAGCGCCGTCTTTCGGATGAGACGTTAAACCGAGGTCCTGACTCTCTGTGGTCATTAAAAATCCCAGGATGTTCTTTGTAAAAGAGTAGGGGTTTAACCCCGGCATCCTGGCCAAATCTGCCCACTGGCCTCTGTCCATCATGGCCTCCTAACCATCCCCATGTCACAATTGGCTTCATGACTCTGTCTCCTCTCCACCAATCAGCTGGTGTGTGGTGTGCGGTCTGGCGCAAAAATGGCTGCCGTCGCGTCATCCAGGTGGATGCTGCACACTGGTGGTGGATGAGGAGATCCCCCCATTGTGTAAAGTGCTTTGAGTGCCCAGAAAAGCGCTATATAAATGTAAGGAATTATTATTATTATTAAGTGCATACAGTATGTTAGTACATTACTGTACTGTATAGTACATACAACAAAAAATAAGGTCAAGAATCTTGGTGTGACTGAGTTTCAACAGTTATGTCAAAGCAGTTATTAAATCAGCATACTACCATCTTTAAAAAAAACATTGTGAGAATTAAATGCTTTGTTTCCAGTGAAGACTTAGAGAAACTTGTTCATGCTTTTATCAGCAGCAGGGTGGATTACTGTAACAGCCTCCTCACTGGCCTTCCCAAAAAGACAGTCAGACAGTTGCAGCTCATACAGAACGCTGCAGCCAGGATTCGGACCAAAACCAGGAAATCAGAGTACATCACACCTGTCCTCAAGTCTTTACACTGGCTCCAAGTTACATTAAGAATAGATTTTAAAGTATAATTACTTGTCTATAAATCACTAAATGGCCTAGGACTTCAATACATTACAGATATGCTGACTGAATACAAACCCAACAGATCACTCAGATCTTTAGGGTCACATAAACTAGAAATTCCAAGAGTTCAGTCAAAGCAGGGTGAATCGGCTTTCAGAAACTTTGCTCCTCGCTCCAGGAATCAGCTTCCAGAAATGATCAGATGTGCTCCAACATAGGCACATTCAAATCAAGACCTAAAACACACCTGTTTAGCTGTGCCTTTATTGAATGAGCACTGTGCTACGTCTGACAGATGTCACTATTGTGTCTTTCTTTTCTTTTTCATTCTTTTATAGCCTGTTTTAACACATTTTAATCTGTTTTTATCAGTTTTTTTCCAATTATTTGTTTTTATTTTCTTAAACTTTACTTTTATTTCTGTTTATGTAAAGCACTGAATTGCCACTGTGTATGAAATGTGCTATTAAAAAACTTGGCTTGCCTTGCCTTAATGCTGACAGCCCTATGAATTAAATAATATCACTATTAATGATGACCTATTTAACAGAAATAACATTTATTAGCATTTTAGTGCAAACTATTTTTAATTCTTTGCATATACTCTAACTGCAAAGTTCAATTATTTAAAGCTCCAATTAGATAAGAAATTTCTGAACTCTTCGAATAGCTGTTGAAGATACATATACAAAGCACTCTTTCAAATCTTTACTCACTTAATAAACAACAGAAAAAATATATTCTTTAAATGATTCTAAGGTACTGTAGCTTCATATTTTCCATTATAGAGAGTTGTTTGTTTTGCCATGCGCTAATTTATATTACCCATAACCAGGAACTAATTAGCCCTCCCTGATAAAATCAACTGTTTGACCTCAACCCTAATTAGCAGTGCTGCAAAGCATGCGATCAGTTGTATGAAAGTCAATCTCACATTCAGTAACCTCAGGTTATAACACCTTACATGACAAAAAAAAGGAAAGTCAGCCTCTTCCATATGGTTATTACTCACTTTTTTTCAGACATACTCCTTGGCAGCTGAACTATTGTGATGCAGAAAAAAGTACAGAAAATGCAGAGTATCACAATCAAGGCCGTTTGAGGTAGTTATCTATGCATTTGCTAGCCTGATTGCCTTGAAAATGAATATTTTAAGGAATTGCAAGAATATGTATCCTATTTAATTTGCTCAGCGCTGCATATTTAAAAGTTGTATTCAAGGGATAGTTCACCCAACAATTGAAAGTATGTCATCATATTTATGTATTCACCAATAATCTTTCCCTCTAGGAGGCTGTTAACTGCAGAGACTGGATTACTGAGGCAGTGAACTTGTGATCTGAACTTGTGAATGACTCACTCAGACCTGTTTTGTGATCCCAAAAAACAGATTAATTTAAAAGATCTATCTAAAAAGATTGAATAGCACATTTCTGCTTCTCTCCTGAACACTCACGAGCATGGGCGATAATAGGGAATGACAGACGTGCTTAATATGACATTACATTTTGAAACTGTTTCAAAATGGTTGTTAAGAAGTAGAAATATCTGACCGATTCTAATTAACATGATTCTGCAATGACAATATTTAGCTTGGTGCTCATGGCTTAATGCTATGAAAATTTTTTCTGATACATTTGTATAATTTTAAAGGGGTAGTTAACCCAAAAAGGAAACTTGCCTTCTGCTAAGAAGATTACTTGCTGGGACCCATCGACTTACATTATAAAATACTATGGAAGTCAATGGGTCTTAAATCTACCATTATTTTTTCTAGTCAACAGAATAAATAAACTCAAATAGGTTGAACAAATGATGGGTAAGTAAATGATGACATTTTGTGGTGAACTACACTTTTAATGTTAATTCCCTGGTAAAAAGAGACCGCCACAGTCTTCAAAATATCTCCTTCTGTGTTCCACCATTCCCTTAAGTCACACGGGCTTGGAATGACACGAGGATGAGTATATAATGACAGAATTTTTATTTTGGGTGAACTATTCCTGTAATGGTTGGAATGGAATTGTTTGCCTGTAGTGCAGTGCAATTGAGAATAGATAGCTGCGGACAGCTTGTCTTCCTACTGTGATTGACATTTCCATTATAGTTAATTAGAGCTCTGCTGCTCAGACAGGTCTGGACAGATAGCATTACCTTCCTAATGATGAGACACTAAAACCACACCCACCAACCCACCAATCTTGGACATATAAACAAAGGCACAAAAGAAGACGAATGAGAGGAAAGGATGAGCTGAGGGAAACCAACCAATTTACAGCAATCTTTGAGTTGTCACTTGTGTGCCAGAATTGCTCTTCAACACCTCATACTCTTACACTTAGCAAAATCCTGTGCAGATAAGCAAATATTTACTGGAAAGTACCCTTGCAAACTTGCTAAACATGACATTAAATTTTGAAACTCTTCCAAAATGGTTACTTTGATGTAGAAATACCAGACAAATTTTAATTAACACAAATCTGCAAGATATATGACAGTATAACGACAATGCCAAAAAGTCTAATACCTCAAATGTTTGTGTTATTACACACAAATTTCCATATGCTCAACTGAATAGTCAGTGATGTGTTGTTTTTTCATGTAGTGGTTATGTTAGCTGTCTACCGCCTACGTACTGTAGGAAGCATCCTCACTAAGAGAGCATTTATACACACAGTTTTACACTAAAATCTCAAAACTTTTCATGAAAATTCAAAGTACAAGTTATCAAATACCTCTGTCGATAAACAAATACTTTTTATTCATTCATTTTCTTTTCGGCTTAGTCCCTTTATTAATCCGGGGTCACCACAGCGGAATGAACCGCCTACTTAGCCCAGCATTTGTTTTACGCAGCTTATGCCCTTCCAGCCGCAACCCATCTCTGGGAAACATTTATACATTCTCATTCACACTCATACATTACGGACAATTTAGCCTACCCAATTCACCTGTATTGCATATCTTTGAACTGTGGGGGAAACCGGAGCACCCGGAGGAAACCCACGCGAACATGGGGAGAACATGCAAACTCCACACAGAAATGCCAAGTGACCCAGCCGAGGCTCGAACCAGCTGTGAGGCGACAGCACTACCTACTGTGCCACCATATCGCCTGAACAAATACTTACAGGAAAATAGTCTTGCAAAATTGCTGCACGACATAACATTCTGAGTCAGATCCACAAGGGTTACTTTAAAGTCGGAATATCTGACAAATTTTAATTAGCACGGTTCTGCAAGATACAGTATATGAAAGTATAAGGACAATGCCAAAAAGTCTAAAAGCACAAATGTTTGTGTTATTAAAAAAATCCATATGCTCAGCTGAATAGTCAGTGTTGTTTTTTTGTTGTTGTTGTTGTTTCATGTATTGGTTATGTTAGCTGTCTTGCTGTCTACTGCCTACATAGGAAACATCCTCACTAAGGGAGTGTTTAAACAATGCGCTTTTAGACTAAAATCTGAAAACTTTTCATGTGTCATGATCATTAATTTACAAAACGATAGCATTTTGTATGCATGAAAATGCAAAGTATAAGTTATTAACTACCAGTACAGATAAACAAATATTTATTGAAAAATAATCTTCCAAACTTGCTGCACATAACTTCAAAATTTGACGTCCACAATGGTTACTTTGAAGTAGAAACATCTGACAAATCAATTAACACAATTCTGTAAGATATATCACAGTAAATTGACAATGCCAAAAAAAAGTCTAACAACACAAATGCTTGGGTCATTAAAGTTTTTTTTTCATATGCTCAACTGAATAGTCAGTGATTTGTTTTCTTTCTTCATATATTGGCTAAGTTAGCCGTTACCGCCTACATAGAAGCATCCTCACAAATGGAGCGTTTATATACACAGTTTTACACTAAAATCTGAAAACTTTTCTTGTGTCATGATCATTAATTTACAAAACAACCACATTTTGGATGCATGAAAACGCAAAGTACAAGTTAACAACTACCTCTGTAGATAAACAAATACTTACTGGAAGATATACTTGCAAACTGGCTACACATGACATAACATTTTGAGACAGATCCACAATGGTTACTTTGAAGTAGGAACATCTGACAAATTTTAATTAACACAATTCTGCATGATATATTATACCTGTATGACAATGTCAAAAAAGTCAAATGTTTGTGTCACTAAGAATTTTTTTTTCATACTTTATATTAGTCTAATTAGTTGTCTTGCTGTCTACCGCCTACAAAGGCAGCATCCTCACTATATTGGCCTTTACAAATCAAAGTCTTATAATAAAACATTTATTTTCTCTGTCACATGGTCATTAATGAAAAAAACAAACAAACATCATTTTAGGTAACAGAAAGCATAAAGTCGTCATCTTAGAATTATAAGGTTCTATCTGACATTTTTGACAAAATTGAGTTATTGACATAATCTTATTAATTGACAACTTATTTACATTATGGGATGTTATTTTATAAGTTGATCACATTTTAAGAATTTTTATTGAAAAAACAAATGTCACACATGCACTGTTTGCTATGAAAGCAAAAACGTTGAAGCTCAATATCTTAAAATCATTCAGATCATGCAGATAGAACCTTATAATTTCAAAGTGACGAAGTGTGAAAAATGCGATTTTGTGCAAACGTTAATGACATGTGAATTATGTGTTCGTTTATAGTCTTGAACAGGAATTTGACTAAAACACCAGTAGCTATGTTTCCATCCAAAAATGCAAATTAACTTTATGCGCAAAACTGGATTGTCGCATAAAAGATGTGCGAATAAAACCTTCCTTCCAACGAGTGAAATCGAACAAAATCGTCACTACCTGATTGACTGGTGCCAGATATCAACAGTTAAAAAGGAATTTGCTGCAGTAGGAGAAGCTGTGTGAAACTTTTTTTATTTAATAAATGACTTGCGCCTTCCTGAACGCAATCCTGACACGCAGTGAACGTGTGGTGGCGTTTGAAGGCTAATTCTGGAGAAAATTAACAATAAAATAACACAAAATGGTTAAGGTGTTTTAAAATGACCAAAACAACATTTAAAGAGCCCATATTATGGATTTTTGAAAATGACCTTCCATGCAGTGTGTTATACAGCTCTAAGTAAAGTGAAATGTCCAGCTAAGGCTTAAATCTGAAAGTGCAAAGTGTTTAAAACGATTGATTCATATATAAAAGAGTCGACTCATTGTTGTTTAAATGAATCGTTATTAGAACGAGTCTTTAGCCGTTTCGGCTTGACGTCAACGCGAAACATACTAGTTGCGCGCGCAGACCCGGGAAAATTGAACTCCCCGGCCCCGCCCACAGACAGGAAGGAAAAGTGGAAGACAACAAGCACTGTATTGCAGTAAGTGTTGTAGCATAACCAGCGGGACAGCAGTGACGTGTGATCTGAGTAATATCTAAGTAAATCTTTATACTGTTTGATGGCAGTATAAAGATTTAGAGAGAAGTTATTGACAGCTTTTGCAGTATTGGTTTTCGCGTTTTGCTCTTTGTAGACGGTCCCTAAGGACCGGTCTCTCTGCCGCCTGCACACAGAGGTTAATATGATGCGTCCAGCGCGTAGGCAAAGCTCATTTTTAGGAAAATAAGGTTGTAGGTGATTGTATACATTGCGACGGTTGAAAAGAGGTGCTATTTGTGTAGGAACAATGTTTCGGTCATGAGTTATTGATCCGGAAAACACGACTGCTGCAAACTTTACTGAACTTATCGGCATTCCGGTTAAATCATGTCCCGTAGACGCTGTGCTCTGAAGTGCGAGGGAAAAGCTGTGTTATTTTCCCTACCTGGAAATCTCTTTCCCCTACCTGGAGTGGTTTAGGTTTTTTTCGTAAAATACCTGAGAATTACATCCCCAACACGGTGCTGTATCACGTCATCTCTCTGAAGAGAGCTACACCAATCTACCAGCTTACGACGCGGGATTTGTTGCACGGTTGTTGTTAAAGGATGGATCAATACCCAGTTTATTTGGACCTGCGTGTTCTTCCAGTCTTGTTCACTGTAACAAGGTAAATATGGATGTAGTTGTCTGTATTGTGTTTGCTCCGTGCAGCATGTAGCGGTAGCCATTTAGCTTACTGCCGAATGAAACTATTTGTTGGCTTACAATAGTCCATGAAGTGTTCATTATTACTGAATGTTTGTTGTTATGATGAAGAATATAGCAATACGCTGTTGTACAAC
The DNA here is from genome assembly GCA_903798035.1 of Danio albolineatus. NCBI lineage: Eukaryota > Metazoa > Chordata > Actinopteri > Cypriniformes > Danionidae > Danio > Danio albolineatus. The sequence continues at coordinate 11,318,843 of CAIGQQ010034181.1, forward strand.
TGCAGTGATTTGTTTTCAATATGTTCTGGCATTGGGCTGCTGACACGGACGTGACGTGGTGACGTGACGTGGTAGCGTCACGGAAAGGAGGTGCTTGGGGAAAAAGACTCACTCAGACGATTCATATGGGAGTCGGTGGGAAAATGAGGTAAAAATAAATAGATATTATAAGACATCGAAAGTGTTTTTTAACCTTGCATACATATCATCCTGTTGTTTGGGACTTCAAAAAGTGAAATTTAACCGTTCTCAACCCACCATATGGGCTCTTTAAGATGTTTTATAATGCTGTCAGCTTGCTGGTTTGTCCATTCACACACATTTTCATCATCACATGGTCTCTTATAAAAAAATCACATGACCTTTTTCAATACGCATACTGGAATTTGTTCAGTTAAAGTGTTTCCATTGAAGTTTATGTGCAGCTTTTCTTATCGAATAAAAAGTTTATCCTACTCGGTAATTTTCAAAATTTATGTGCATCTTGGTTTCCATCAATCGATTTTTTTATGCGCAACTCCAAAATGCGCATAAAAATAGGGGGATGGAAACATAGCTACTGGTGGACTACAGGGCTGTATGTGCGCAAACATGTCTTTTCACAGTGACATCTTCAACTGCTAGCCTGGCATGCATAATTCATGCATAATATTTAATTCATCTTTTCACTGCATCAGTGTGAACGGAGATGATTTTGACAATGTTGTAATTGAAATGTAATTTAAACTTGCTTTAGTGTATCTTAGTGTATTGTGTATACATACTCTGAAATTGAACCTCATACTTTTATGAAATGGAATTCATCTTGCATACTAGGCTAATAAGGCATTACTGTACTGTAGTTAGCTCGAGCATATCAGTTGCATTCAGTAGTGACCAAAAGCGATGTCCAACTAAGGAAAAATTATATCTTTGCCATTTAGTAAAACTTACTAATGTTATATTGATGCAGATTTTCTAACCATATAGCGTAGTTGGGCAGCGTGGTGGCTCTGTGGTTAGCACTGTGACCTCACAGCAAGAAGGTCGCTGGTTCGAGTTCCAGCTGGACCAGTTGGCATTTCTGTGTGGAGTTTGCATGTTCTCCCAGTGTTTGCATGGGCTTCCTCTGGGTGCTCTGGTTTCCCCCACAGTCCAAAAACACGCACTATAGAAGAATTGAATAAACTAAATTGGCCGTATGAGTGAATGTGAGTGTAAGAGTGTTTACCAGTACTGGGTTGCGGCTGGAAGGACATCCGCTGTGTAAAACTTATGCTGGAATAGTTAGAATAAGGGACTAAGCCGAAGGAAAATTAAGGAATGAATTGCGTAGTTGTGCATGGAGAGAAAATGTTGTATTTGCTTCAACTTTCTATAATTTGATTACAGAAGAAGGCATGCTTATTGAGGAATGCACAAGAGAATGGCTGCTAATCAAATACAAGAGAGAAACAATAAAATGTTAATAACTGACTATATTGCAGACATTGTATGCTTTATTTCCTGTCAGCTCTTTGTTTTTCTATGGTTTTATTATTAATATGTGTGTGCAATAAAGCCCATATACCAGAAAACGTTTTCATTTGTTTTGTGTTTATTCAATTTACTAAATTATTTATTTATTTATTAGAAAACATGTTGTTTATCAGGTGTCTGCATGGGTTTCTTCCATTAGCAGACACTTTCAAATTGCATTATGGCATGTTCCTTATATATGTTAGAATGGTTATGTTATCACATAGGCCAGTTGGCATTTCTGTGTGGAGTTTGCATGTTCTCCCTGTGTTATTATGGGTTTCCTTCAGGTGCTCTGGTGTCCCCTACAGTCCAAAGACATGCTCTATAGGTTAGTTAAGCTAAACTGTCAGTAGTGTATGTGTGTGAGTGAGTGTGCATGGATGTTTCCCAGTACTGGGTTGCAGCTGAAAGGGCATCTGCTATGTAAAACATATGCGCTATAAGTTGGCGGTTCATTCCCTAGTAGTGACCCCTGATGAATAAAGGGACTAAGCCGAAGGAAAATTAATGAATGAATGAGTTTTATTTGAACCCTCACTTTTCAAAGTTTTAAATAGTTGTACCTCAAAACAAATAGTTGTATCCTAGATATTGTTCTGTCCTAACACAGTATTCATCATGAATTATTTATTTGACTTTGATATAATGCATAAATTACAGTAAAAAAACAAAAAACATTTATGGCTGGTTTTGTGGTCCAGGCTCAGCGCTTGTTGTTTATTCATTTAAGAGAATAATGACATCTAATGCATAAACTCTTCTGCTAATGTACATGTAGGTTAAAATTAAAGTTTATAGTACACTTTGTCCAATATATAATTTTAGTTAATATTACAATTACAGTTTAACAAACTAATAGTTTAAGTTAAACTACAATTATGCTACTTAAAAATGTATTTGGCTACTCTACAATCAACCTCCTAAAAAAAGCTTCCTGTACATTGCAGCCATAAGTAATTTTTGATGAATATATAACTGCAGTATGCTTACACCAGTGAGTTTGCACTTACCACAGCTAAACCTCAGCATTTGAAATGTTCGACAGATATATTTCATGCACAGGACACTGCGCGCATACAGATAAGCAATGAACCAGCAAACACGTGCCACCAAAAAGTTCAAGAGAATGTTACTGAAATGCCAGTCATACCATTAAAATCTGAAACTCAGACTGAAGCAGAAGGGGAATAGCCAACATAACCTTGATTGACAAAACATCTTTTCTGGAGTTCAATTTCAGCAGAAAAGTTTCAGTCGGAGAACCTTCAGCACCACACTTTGTCAGATTAAATCCCACCCGAGCTGTAGGGACAGATTTAATAAGGCCGGGATCAGAGACACGGACTGACCGCCTCACGTGCCGCACGCGCCGCAGGAGAGCTGAAACATGAGCTCTGTGAAAGTGGGATTATATTGGCCTGATGTTAAATAATGCATGTCATTATCTGACTACAGGGAGTGATTAAGAGCCGGTGTCTGGCCAAAACAGGACGTCCCTCTACCTGCTGTCACCTCTGCCCTCTCGTCATCATAAATCACTTCCCAAATCTGATCATCCCTGGGCGCCCTTCATTATTTAAAAATGTTTATCATCTGGCCTTGAAGGTGAAATAAGGTGAGCACAGTCATCTGCACACAGGGGTTTGAACTGCTTCCCCTCTCAGGCCACATTCTCAAAGTGACCTTCTGGTGATTAAAAAAAGAATGATATATACTGTAATTAAACATGTTATAAAGTACAATTGGGGACCAAGCCCTCTAAAATAAACTGTATTTACAGTTTAGTTCTAACATATGTAGATACATACTTGTGCAGGATGGGGATGCATTTGACAATGTGTTAGTATAGGAAATAAATTCATTCATTTTCCTTAGCCTCTATTTCAGAGGTCACCACAGCGGAATGAACTGCCTACTATTCCAGCATATGTTTTACCCAACGCATGCTCTTTTAGCAAACAACCCACACACACTCATTCACACACACTCATACACTTCGAACAACTTAGTTTATTCAATTTACCTACTGTATACCACATGTCTTTGGACTGTGGGGGAAACCGGAGCACCGGAGGCAGGGGCGTCGCTAGCAATTTTTGGCCCCATGAAAAAATATGAGGATGGGCCCCTTACTACCAAGCTAGCTATACAAACTCTTTGTCTGCAATGTAGTTATACTGACCTATGCATTTTATTATTGATTTTGTCCACTACTTATCAGTATTTAGTAAGAGAACGGCCATGACTGTAGCTAGCAGATGATTTATTGTTCAAATGTAAATGTAGTACAAAAAAAGGAACAGTAATCAAATATTCACTGAAAATTTTAAATTTCTAAACACACAAAACACCAATGTGTAACTATTTAAATAACTGTACTGCAATTGTGTCTCATACAATGTGGAACGGGGGCGCCACGGTGGCGCGTGAGTAGCACGTTCGCCTCACAGCAAGAAGGTCGCTGGTTCGATCCCCGGTTGGGGCAGGTCCCGGTTGGGCCAGTTGGCATTTCTGTGTGGAGTTTGCATGTTCTCCCCGTGGTTGCGTGGGTTTCCTCCGGGTGCTCCAGTTTCCCCCACAGTCCAAAGACATGCGGTACAGGTGAATTGGGTAAGCTAAATTGTCCATAGTGTGTGTGTGTGAATGAGAATGTATGGATGTGTTTCCCAGAGATGGGTTGCGGCTGAAAGGGCATCCGCTGCGTAAAACAAATGCCGGATAAGTTGGCGGTTCATTCCGCTGTGGCGACCCCGGATTAATAAAGAGACTAAGCCGAAAAGAAAATGAATGAATGAATGAACAATGTGGAACAGTGACACAAATCAATAAGACACAACATTATATTACAATGAGACCCATAAATAAGCCGAGACCCATAAATGATGTTGAGTGCATCATCCGGGTAATTAAAGTGCACTTATTAATTGTAGAGTTTTCAGTGTGAACGCACTACTTACACTATTTATACTTCAAAATGGCGTAGAATAGTGCATAAGTATGTGATTTGAGATGTAGCTGATGTTAACCTAGAGGACATCGCTGCTTTGACAGTTTGTCAGACTGAACCATACAGTGAAAGGAGGGGGGGTGCAATTTGACAGTGACAGACACGAGGGGCATATATAAGCCGTATTTTTTTTTTTTTTCTAATAAATAGTTTTACTTGTAATTTAGAGGTACACTCAAAATTTATATTACATTATAGTACTGTTATTAATTATAAAGCAGATCTCTGTGGGCCCCTAGAGTGCATGGGCCCTTAGAATCATCCTAACTTTCACCCCCTTAGCGGCGCCCCTGACCGGAGGAAACCCATGCCAACACTGGGAGAACATGCAAACTCCACACAGAAGTCCCAACTGGTTAAAACTTTTACAGAATGTGTAAATTACTTTTGATAGAATTTGATATAATGTTAAAATACAAAAGTAATTTCATGCAAATTGCTACCGAATCCATCCATCCAATTACAAATTGACTGATTGGATTGTTGTTTTTATATTATACTTTTAATTATTTTCACATTGAATGACTTAACTAAATTAGCCAATAGGTTTCAATGAAAAGAACATATCTAGTAATAACAACAACAACAACAGCAATAATAATAATAATAATAATAGTAATAATAATAAGCACTTGCCTCTTTGACATGTTTGTTTGCTAGTTGTGGTCTTCAAGGGTCTAATTTTATACCTTTACATAAATGGATAGTTCGCCTAAAACTGAAAATTCTGTCATCATTTACTCACTCTTTTCTTGTTCCAAACCTGTAAGACTTTTCTTCTGTTGAACACAAAAGAATATATTGTGAAGAAAGCTGGAAACCTGTAACCATTGACTTCCATAGTATTTGTTTATTCTACTATGGAAGTCAGTGGTTACCGATTTTCAGTTCTAAAATATCTTCTTTAGTGCTCAACAGAAGAAATAAACTAACCACTTTAGGGGGAATAAATAATACGTAGTTTTGTGCCATTTCTCTAATATCTTTTCTTAGATTTCATGAAAAACAAACAAATACAGATGTGTCTGCAAATCCTTCATTAACAAATATATTACAAATACATGCACTTTGATATTCAACGTAATACTATATCTCTATTTTTCCAGAGATACAAAATGAAACCAATAAACCTCAGACTGTCAAAGTTTAAACCCATGCTTTCAGCAATATTGGCAGAATTTGATTCACAGCAAATGTATGCACATACAGTTGTTCCCATCCTCATTTTATTATCCGGATGAATCTGGATTATTCTGATTCTAGGGCTGCATGTGTAGTTTGTCATTAGCACAACACATGCACAAATCATCTCCATATAAGGGCTTTCTGCATAACCTGCACCTGTACAGCCATTTGTCACTCTCCTTATGATCGACGGAGCTGCATTCTGCATATATGTACAACATACAGACAGCTTCATTGATTATAATGGGGCCATTTATGTGACATTGCTCCCTTCCAGTGTTCAAGTCTGAGATTAAATTCTGTGAAAAGATGACATTTGTTTTCTACAGAGATTGTCACTTCAGATGAAAAGGTCGATGAGGTCAGAATTGAAGCAGCACAGAGGAGAGAGGGTGATGATGAGCCTGTGAGTGAGGAAGAAGAAGTGAGAGAAGGTACAAGACGAGAATTGAGACAGAAAAAAGAAGGATAACTAAGACATAGGGAAAGGGAACAAAGGAAAGAAAGTAAATATGATAGATATTGAGCGTCAGGTGCATTCGATAATGATTTTTAAAGACCAAACAGGCAGAAAAGTACTGCTTACTGAATTAAATAGTGCCAGTTATTGAAACTAAAGCATGATTTTGAAACAAATAAAGTTCAAGGTTCTTTGGTCATGTCACTGTGCTGATTGTAAATAAACCTAAAACTAATGTTCCCCTTCGGGAGGGGGAACTTCAATGCTATGTGGAAAAATTCCACTATGGGGATTTCGTTCAGAAAGCCAATCATCTGAAAGAGTATGTAAACGGGCCAATGAAATGCCAATGAGTTGGCAGCTTCAGCTTGCGCAGCTGATGCTCGTTGCAATCAATTTGGCAATAAAAGCACAGCGATAGCAGAGCTGAGTATCCATTTTCGCTTCAGAGTCTTTCACGAAGCTTCTGAGAGAGTCATGAGGGTTCCTCCAGCTGTATTACAGAGAGAGAGTGAACGAGAGCGGTCTCCCGGTCCAGAGTGTGTGACACGCAGCGGCAGATGGTCGAGCTGGGCTTCTCCCTTGCCTGGCGTTCTTTGGGTCCGGTCCTCCAGAGCGGTATGTATTGTTGCATCCTAAAAGAGCAACACGGTCGTGCAGCACGTCTTTTTCAAGACGGCGCTCCGACTGTGCGTTTCTGGATGCGGTGGTTTCCTGTCCTCGGATGATGGGCACGAGCACTGCGTTTCATGTCTGGGGGTCCAGCATGTTAATGCGGTGCTCGCGGACAGTGCATGCCATCACTGCGGTGGCGTGTCTGTTGCGCAGTTAAGATCGCGGCTCGCTCTTGCAAAAGGGCCACCCACCCCAGTTGTCCCCCGCTCCGTGGTGGGCACTCGGGCAGATCTGAGGGTTACAGTGGGAGTAAATCCGCCGCCCTCGGGCCTGTGGACCTCTCGCTCCTCCACGCGCTCCATCCAAGCTTTGAGTAAGAGAAGCGATCCATCCTGGGATGGCTGCCCTCTCACTTAATGACACCGAGGCTCAGATGTCCACCGCTGCATCGGAGGTGGGTTATCCTTGTCTGATGAAGGATGCGAACCGCGCTCCCTCCCTCCGGGGTAGCGAGCGCGGCATCGGATCTAGAAACAGGCATGATAATCGTGCTTTCCTGGGCTGTTTCGGCCGTGGGCCTGGAGATGGTTTATCCCCCAGCCCCACGACCGGACCGACTAGATGGGTGTATGTGGAGGATTAAAAAGGCAAGACCTTCTGGCCTCCCATCCCTTTTTTCCCGGACGTGCGCAGTGGGCTCATGCAGTTTAGAGGGCATCTTTCTCTGCCCGTTCTGCGTGCGCCTCCACCTCACCACCCGGGATGGTGGAGCAGCCAGGGAGTACGAGTTGATTCCCCAGATTGAGAGTGCCATTGCGGCCGCGTGGTGCCTCTTTCTGCTGAAGTCAGCCTCGTCTCTCGTCCAAGGCGTGATGGTTTTCTGCCTCCCTCGGAGCCAGAGCCCTCACAGCCGCGGGCCAGGCTGCTTCCACCTTGCACGCTAGGGGATATGCGCACGCGCTGACCCAGCTGCACGAGGGTGGTTCCGACCCGGGCTCGTTAGAGCCCCGCACCACACCCGACTGAGCTCCACGGATCTCAAGTCCGCTGCGTTTGCCCTGGGAAGGACGATGGCCACATTAGTGGTCCAGGAGCGCCACCTTAGGCTAAACCTGGCAAAAGGTATGCACGGAGTTGACAAAGTTTGCTTTCTTGACTTCCCCATATCCCAGGGTGGCCTGTTCGGCGACACCGTCTGAATTCACCCAGGAATTCAAGGCGGTGAGAGAGCAGTCAGATGAGGTCATCTATCGGCGGGTATGTAAGACCGCTCGGCCCACCGAGCTTTCCACATCTGCGGCTCCTCGCCGAGGGCGGCCGCCTGCGAGTGCTGCCCCGCCCCGTCTATGCCTCCGGTGAAGCGGCAGCGTTGAGCACCTCGTAATCAGGCCGCCCGCCCCGCCCAGGGCGCCGTTAAGTCCGGTAACGGACCACGAAGCGTCCCTGAGACGGGTCATCTGGAGAAGAGGGAAGCTGCTCTTTCCCCGGTGGAGGGCCGGGCTCAATGAAGGAGCACTTTTCCACTTCCTCGGATGTGACAGCTCGAACTCTGCCAGTCCGGGACGCTATGCCTTCTGGCTCGCAGAGTCGGTGCATTTCGCCAGTGGCTCATGAGCTGTGGGAGGACGGGCTCCTTTCTACCACTCCTCCAGCCCCCTCCCGGAGTATAGGAGCGAGGTGGGAGTGAATCTCTTGCCTCCAGCTCTTCCGCGGGACCCCAGCGCTTCCCGGATCAGCGCTCCCACTCCGCGCTGCCCCACTGCAGGTACGTCAGCGATTGTTGCGATGCAGCCATTAGCGGGGGCTCTGCCTGCCTGGTTAGCGCGGGCCAGCCCTTCGCGGTGGCTCATACGCACAATCAGACTCGGCTATGCGATCCAATTCGCGAGACGGCCTCCCAAGCTCACGGGTATGTATTTCACCGGGGTCAGCCCCTGTTCGCCCCTGTCTTGCGAGAGGATATTGCTGTCCTCCTGGCGAAGGATGCAATAGAGCCGGTCCCTCCAGCCGAGATGGAGAGCGGGTTTTACAGCCCGTACTTCATCGTGCCAAAAAAGAAAGGTGGGTTATAGCCAATCCTAGATCTGCGCATTTGAATTGTGTCTTCACAGGCTTCCATTCAAGATGCTCACGCAGAGGCGCATCCTCCGGTGCGTTCGTCCTCAGGATTGGTTTGCAGCGATAGACCTGAAGGACGCGTACTTTCATGTCTCCATTCTTCCACGCCACCATCAGTTTCTGTGGTTTGCGTTCGAGAGTCGAGCTTGGCAGTACAAGGTCCTCCCCTTCGGGCTCTCCTTGTCTCCGCGGGTCTTCACCAAGCTCGCGGAGGGTGCCCTAGCGCCCCTTTGGCTCGCGGGCATCCGCATACTCAATTTTCTCGCGACTGGCTGATTTTAGCCCACTCGGGGGAGCAGTTGATTATGCACAGGGACAGGGTGCTCCGGCACCTCGACCTATTGGGGTTTCAGGTCAACCGAGAAAAGAGCAAACTCGCCCGCGTGCAGAGGATCTCTTTTCTCGGGTTGGAGCTGGACTCGGTCACCATGACGGCGCGCCTCTCCGGGGAGCGCGCTTGGCTAATGCTGAACTGTCTGAGAGAGTTCGACAGCAAAATAGTGGTCCCCCTGAAATCTTTTCAGAGGCTCCTGGGGCATATGGCATCCGCAGCTGCCTTCGCCGCTCGGATTACTCCATATGAGACCACTTCAGCACTGGCTTCACGATCGAGTCCCCAGACACGCATGGCATGCGGGCACACACCGGGTGACTGTCACTGCGCTGTGTCTCCGCGCCCTCAGCCCTTGGGGCATGTTGTTATCTTAACAGATGCCTCCAGCTCGGGCTGGGGGGCCGTGTGTTGCGGGCATGCAGCAGCGGGCCTGTGGGTAGGTATCCAGCTGCTTTGGCACATCAATCGCCTAGAGCTGCTGGCAGTGTTTCTCGCTCTCCGCCGTTTTTCTCCGGTGCTGGAGCGACATCACGTGCTGGTCAGGACGGACAGCACGGCGGCGGTAGCGTATGCCAACCGTATGGGGGGTATCCACTCTCGCCGCATGTCTCAGCTCGCCCGCCGTCTGCTCCTCTGGAGTCATCCGCGGCTGAAATCGCTGCGCGCCATTCATATTCCAGGCGAGCTCAACCGTGCGCTCTCACGGCAGCCACTACGTCCAGGAGAATGGAGACTCCACCCCGAGACGGTCCAGCTGATATGGGCGCACTTCGGGGATGCCCAGATTGATCTGTTTGCTTCCTCCGAGAACGCTCATTGCCAGTTGTTTTCTCCCTGCCCGACGGCTTCCTCGGCACGGATGCACTGGCCCACAGCTGGCCTCGGGGCATGCGCAAGTATGCGTTTCCCCCAGTGAGCCTGCTCGCGCAGTTACTGTGCAAGGTCAGGGAGGACGAGGAGCAGGTCTTGCTAGTTGCGCCTCTCTGGCCCAACCGGACCTGGATATCAGAACTCTCCCTCCTCGCGACGGCCCCCCCTGGCAGATCCCCTTGAGAGAGGACCTACTCTCTCAGGGACAGGCACCATCTGGCACCCTCGTCCAGATCTTTGGAACCTCCACGTGTGGTCCTTAGACGCGAGGAAGACTTAGGTAACCTACCGGCTTCGGTGGTTAATACCATCACTTAGGCTAGAGCCCCCCCCTACGAGGCGCGCCTACGACCTGAAGTGGAGTCTATTCACTGAGTGGTGCGTCTCTCGCAGAGAAGACCCCCGGAATTGCCAGATCAGCGTTGTGCTTTCTTTTCTTCAGGAGAAGCTGGAGAGCAGGCTGTCGCCCTCCACACTGAAAGTTTACGTGGCTGCCATCTCCGCTCACCATGATGCGTTAGATGGCGGCACCGTGGGAAGGCATAACCTCATCATCCGGTTCCTCAGAGGTGCTAGGCGATTAAATCCGCCCCGCCCCTCTCTCATGCCCTCTTGGGATCTCGCCCTCGTTCTCACGAGTTGCGCGGAGATCTATTCGAACCACTCGAATCAGTATCTTTAAGATTTCTGTCCCTAAAGACAGCTCTGCTGGTCGCGTTGGCATCGATTAAGAGGGTCGGGGACCTGGAGGCATTTTCGGTCAGTGACTCGTGCCTGGAATTCGGGCCGCCTAACTCTCACGTTGTCCTGAGATCACGGCCCGGCTATGTGCCAAGGTTCCTACCACACCGTTTTAAGGATCAGGTAGGGAGCTGCAAGCGCTGCCCACGGAGGAGGCAGACCCAGCCCTTTATCTGCTGTGTCCAGTTCGCGCTTTGTGAACTTACGTGGAACGCACTCAGAGCTTAAATCATCTGACAGCTCTACGTCTGTTATGGTGGTCGACAGAAGGGAAGTGCCGTATCAAAACAGAGGTTGGCCCACTGGATAGTGGATGCCATCTCCCTCGCTTACCAAAGCCAGGGTGAGCCGTGTCCCCCGGGGGTGTGAGCGCACTCCACTCGGAGCATCGCTTCCTCTTGAGCGCGTGCACACGGCGCCTCTCTAACAGACATCTGTAGAGCTGCGGGCTGGGCGACACCTAACACATTTGCAAGATTCTACAATCTGCGAGTGGAGCCGGTTTCCTCAAGGGTATTAGGTAACCTTTGGTGATTGGGGAAACACTCGGTGAGGTGTTGTAACACGCTTGCTGCGCCATTCTCCCTAACACGGAGGTACGTGCGCTTTTTTACTCTGTCAGTAAAGTTCCCCGCTTAGGTGAGCCCTGCAGAGATTCCTCCGAGGCCCCCAGCATCCAACTCAGCGGAGGAGTCAGACGCTGGCCCGTTACGTTGTAGGTCTGCCCGCTGGTCAGCCCGCGTTCTGGGTATAGGTGCCTGCTATGTGTGATCCCCGCTGGCGATCCCATATGCATATTTAGCCACAATGCTGTCCCCCTTCACAGGTAGGACCCGTGTCTTCCCTCACCGCTAACCATCTTATATTCATATGTGTACTCCCCTTTTCAGGGCTAGTCCTTATGTTCTCTTGCCACCAGTCTCCCCACTCGGGCAGCAGGTGGCCTCCGCAGCGTCCTCCCTATCGGCTTGCGACTCCCGAAAAATATATCTAAATCCGTAAATCTTCTGTTGAAGTGGGATAAGTAAGGGCCAGGGAACGCGTTGGAAGACCGCGCCTCCGGTGATGCAGGTGCGCTCACGCTCTACTCAGCCTGGTTAACCTCTCATCGGGGGCGAGGTAAGGTCCGTTTATTGTGGCGTTTTCCATACATTTCCCCATAGTGGAATTTTTCCACATAGCATTGAAGTTCCCCCTCCCGAAGGGGAACGCTCTGGTTACTAAAGTAACCCTCGTTCCCCGAGGGGGGGAACGGAAATGCTATGTTCCGTTGCCACAATGAATGCCCCTTAGCTGTTGGGGTGAAAGTCTCTTCAGCTCAAATGGATACTCAGCTCTGCTATCGCTGTGCTTTTATTGCCAAATTGATTGCAACGAGCATCAGCTGCGCAAGCTGAAGCTGCCAACTCATTGGCATTTCATTGGCCCGTTTACATACTCTTTCAGATGATTGGCTTTCTGAACGAAATCCCCATAGTGGAATTTTTCCACATAGCATTTCCGTTCCCCCCCTCGGGGAACGAGGGTTACTTTAGTAACCAGAGCGTTAATCCCTAACCATACCTTTAGCACGCCTAAACAGATCACATTGGTGTTTGTCTTGCTTGGATCCAATCATGATTTTTGACATTGTGACCAATAAAAACCTCCACAGGATAAGAATTTTAATCGAAATGTACTGGGGAAAATGAGCAGCTATGCGGTCACATAGATCTGGACCACTGTATTTTTTATGTTCAAACATAAAATTGTACGTTTTATGAATGAAAAACTATTTAAAAACATGTTGCTGAATAAATTCACGTCCCTGACTCACAGCAGCTGTCGTGAAGGAGTGAAGGAGCTGGTACGGGTGTGGCTGCAGCCTCCACTCCTCCATGTTGCCAGATCTAGTCATTATGAATGTAGTTCTAAAGTATTTATAAAGTACATTATGAAGTACTTTGGCCATTAATAAAGTGGGAAGAGAGAGTTGTGGATTAGCAATTCCATGTGCTATTTGCAAAATATATTATTCAATATTTGAACTTATAGTATATTATTTGATGCAATATCTATCTGCAACATATCCATGGCCAGTGTTGGAGAAAGTTACTTTTCAAAGTAATGCATTACAATATTGAGTTACTTCCCCAAATTGTAACTAGTTGTGTTACTTAGTTACTTTTTATAGTAAGCAATGCATTAAGTTCCTCTTGAGTTACTTTTACGTTTTTATTACCTGGAAGAGGCTTGATTTCTTTCAGAACTTGTTTTTTCCCCCTTTTTTCAAATAGAGGAGTTCTACCTACATCTTCCTTTACCTTTAAAAAAACACATAAAAAAATAATATATTAGGATAATGTTATCTGAGAACTTCCTGACCCCAGAGCTAAACATGCCGTATATACAGATTATTGATTAAAACAAGGGGTTAGCTACTTTTGTACTATTTGCCTTAAGTAAAATCTCTGTCTGTTGAGACAATCCGCTTTTCCTTTTCTTCCATGCTTTCAAAATAATTAACACATTCTCTCATTGACCTCATGTTTCATTGTGACTACTTTAATTTTAATTCAGCAATTTATTTAAAAAACCTAATTAATTAAACTAAAAAGTAACTCACATTACATTTTCAAAAAAAGTAACTCAAATATTATTACTAATTACTTATGTTTTAAAAGTAGTGTGTTACTTTACACAATGCTAAAAATCCTAAACATTCGTTAAACATTTATAGAAATCCTATAGAGAATAAGTTGTCATTTATTCTTACATACAACACAATTATTACAGCAAAAATATTAACATTGCTGCATGGAAAAAACTGCATATTTATATAGCATAATTTTTAACAACCCAGGGACCTCACTAATCACCAAATCCTGGCTATGGTCATGCAGGCAACACCTTCATTTGGTGGTCTCATTTACTTTGTATTGACTGTAATTTAAATTGAACCTACAATGCATGCCAATTAGCTCTAAGTAAAGTTCTATCAATGTCCTTTCAGGGAATTTATTTTTCCTATTCGACGGCCATCTCTAAAACATGAGTCACGCAATTATTATACCAAAACGTGCTGCTAGTAGAAACTTTTGTTTAAAGCTTTAGCATTCATGCAGCTGCTTTTTGTCCCAGTGACGTCCAAAGGTAAAAGTCCTAACCACAGCTAAATGTTTACACACTGACCATATTACAAATTCTGTGGATGGATAAGTATTCAACTTCGATGTAAACATATGGAGGAACAATTTTCCATGTTGAGATGTACATTTGTTTGTGTGCTTGCACTCACTGGAGCACTCCTTCACGTGCACAAGCGCCACGCAGCTGAATTCAGGGCTTGCAGGTAAACTTACAGTGGTTTATCATAAGTTGGCATTAATAATTAACATAGAAACATTATTTAACTAGGGCGCCACGGTGGCGTAGTGAGTAGCAAGTTCGCCTCACAGCAAGAAGGTCGCTGGTTTGAGCCCCGGCTGGGTCAGTTGGTATTTCTGTGTGGAGTTTGCATGTTCTCCCCGTGGTTGAGTGGGTTTCCTCCGGGTGCTCCGGTTTCCCCCAGAAGTCCAAAGACATGTGGTATAGGTGAATTGGGTAAGCTAAATTGTCCGTAGTGTATGAGTGTGAATGAGTGTGTATGAATGTTTCCCAGAGATGGTTTGTGACTGGAAGGGCATCCTGGAAGGGCTGCGTAAAACAAATGCTGGATAAGTTGGTGGTTGGTGGTTGGTGGCGACCCTGGATTAATAAAGGGACTAAGCCGACAAGAAAATGAATGAATGAATGAATGACATTATCTGATTAACAACTAGCAGCTAAATGTGTCTGGAAAAGTATTCAAAGGCTTTTTCATAAACAGCGAGGATTTGAACGTGTCTGAATGTTCTGATTGGCTGGAGTAGATGTCTCACGTCAGCATATTCTATTCATGAATGCGCTCTTTTCAGCAATTTTCCTACTGCGTTCACACACAGCAGCACTCCGGCAAATTACCGGTAATGTTACAACTTCTCTTTCAGGAAAATTGCAGGAATTAATTTACTGATATTTTTAAAAAGGGCCTGTTCACACATGATCGCTTCACACATCATCCCAGAAAAGTCTATGTGTGAATGGGGCTTATATCTTCATACAGTATTTAATTCTGCAGAAACACATTATATATTGTATTCTTTTTTTAACCTCAGCATTACATTCGTGACAAATAGACAAGTTTTGTTCAGTTCTGCCACTTTGGAAACAAATTAACTGTATATTTTCAATATTTCAAGCACAAAAATTAGCCAAGGATCCAATCATTTACTGTGTGTGTTTTAGCTTTTCATATTTTCATGAAAGTTCTGGAAATTGAATCATCATCTATTCTAACTGTACAAATATTTGTAATTCATTCATTCATTCATTTTCTTTTCAGCTTAGTCCCTTTATTAATCTGGGGTCACCACAGCGGAATGAACCGCCAACTTATCCAGCACATGTTTTACGCAGCAGATGCCCTTCCAGCTGCAACACATCAATGGGAAACATCATTCACACACATACACTACGGACAATTTAGCCTACCCAATTCACCTATAGCACAAGTCTTTGGACTTGTGGGTGAAACCGGAGCACCCGGAGGAAACCCATGCGACTATGTGGAAAACATGCAAACTCCACACAGAAGTGCCAACTGACCCAGCCTCGGCTCGAACCAGCGACCTTCTTGCTGTGAGGCGAATGTGCTACTCACTTTGCCTTTGTAGTGTCCCCCACTAATATTATTATTATTTTGAAAATGAAAGGGATAGAAATAAAAGACACCAGTTTTATCATGAATATTGTTCATTTTGGTTGAGAGACTATTCATAAGAAGCATAAAAGTGTTTTATTTTTTATTACTACGGCAAAATTGTTTAAAAAAAGCAACAAAAAAGGTTAATATTTAAAATGCCTTTTCTGTCTTCCCATCCTTTTCCTTTAGGGAGGTCTGTTCATGCCACAAGACAAGTGCATTGAAAAAAAGCAAGAATGATTGAGAACTGAATCTTAGCGAAGGAAACAAGCAGCCGAGTTCTTCTGTACAAGATCTCCTGTAACTGTACGCTACAGCAGACAGAGAGGCACACGGATACACAGGCTGCAACAAGCTGCCTGAGGCTTTTTATGTTTGAAGTTGTTGAAAATTGACAGGACTACTAATCAGAAGTGTGGTCAAGCTGTAGGAACAGCAGTCCGGCTGACAGCTCACAGAACTGCATGTGATGCTGCAGCTCGAGAGGAAAGGCGGAAAGCCGGGTTTTCACAATGCATTCGACAGTCTTTCGGCAGTGTCTGCACCTCTCCAGCAGCGATCCTCCCCTACTGACTCAATAATGGAGATTTAGCATCTGACCTCAGGTTAGTCAATGCATCCAGAGGAAAAATAACGGCTGCATCGCCCCGGCTGTCTTAGCGTTGCCTCCAGTGACAAAGTTTCTCTTCTAATTGGTACAAGGTGGGAGGAAAATTTGCAAGTTGTCCAAACATCTGCTTGAAAACAACAGGATCAATAGTACTTGTGCAAAATAACAAAACAACATACAGTTAATTGCTGTTTTCACATAACTGTAAAAAATGTTTCAGAAGGTCGATGCTTATAGATTATACATGCACACATATCGGTGCCGTCTCGCAACAGTGACTAGCTTGTGATCAGCAGAACATAGTCAGTCCGGTATAAATAGAGCATAACGTTTCATTATCCTCTTGAAGCGGTGCTTCATAAGCAAATAATCAACTGTATCAGGCCATCTACTCGCCTCATTCAGTAGTGTGCCGTGATCATGCTCTCCGATGTGAAAGGGCACACCATAAAAAACACTAAGTATGATAATTTGAAGTCAAAGCACCTTTCGGGCCAATTTGACACAGAATTAGTTTCTATTGTCCTGCACTGCAAATCAGACTTCTCAGAGGTGGTTACACCACATACATGTACACCAGCGGTATACCTGCAGTATTGTTCATGGTTATGCCAATTTTTAGTATCGGAGACTAAGTACAGTAGATGAATGGGTAAGGGTCTGGCTTCCAAAGTTAGCACCTAGTTTCATTAATGGCCATTCACGTTTGTTCTCTCTCTGAAATTGTGCATGTGAAATATAGTCATTTTGAAAGGAATCAGTATGTTAGCGAGTTTTTTTTTATAGAATATGTTTTTTTTTCTCCACACTGCTCAACACAAAGCTGCTTGTTATGAAAAGTGGCCTGTCATTCATGCATTGCTGTACTAATGTTGATAATACAGAATTGACTTTTATGCCCTGAAAATCTAGAATTTTCATTCAGTTCATTCATTCATTCATTCATTCATTTTCTTTTCGGCTTAGTCCCTTTATTAATCCGGGGTCGCCACAGCGGATTGAACTGCCAACTTATCCAGCATTTGTTTTACGCAGCGAATGCCCTTTCAGCCACAACCCATCTCTGGGAAATCATTTAATTCAGCTTGCAATAAAATGGAAGTTGTGATATATGTAGTTTTTATAAATAAAATTCACCATCATTACAACTAAGATCAATGAAAAATGTGCATTAGTTTTGCTTTCCTTTGTTTTGACTTTTTATGAATATTCTGAAATCTTAAGAACTTGCTTATAAAGTGAGCGGGATAATTACTTTTGTTTATTTATTTTACATGCTCATGTTGTTCTGTACTTAAGATTTTAGAGGTACAGTTCATATATCTGACAGTTTGTATTTAAGGACAAAATTGTATTACAAATAATAAATAAGTAAATTTATTTATACATTTTAATGCCAGGAATCTTGTGCTGTGAAGTAAAATATAAAATTGTGCATGGGAAGCATCGACAATGCACAGTGATGCACCGAATCGATGGCATGATAATCGTAACCGAACCGAACCGAACTGTGAGACCAGTGTAGGTTCACACCTCTAAAAGAAAGGTTTGTAGCCTAATGAACATTTATACACATTTATAGTATTTACAGTATGTGTAGAAAGCATCTGTTTTGTGAGAAGTGCTTCTCATATGATATGTGAACAACCCATATGGTGTTACTGTGACATTTCCTTGAGTAAAAATTACGTCGTCTGAAACTTTCTGTCATGCACAGGGAACCCTTTTGGCAGTGGAAACACAAGCTTAATAAAGGTGACCCGTAATAACCCATACCATACTGTACTGTACCTCTCAGTGGAAACAGGCTATTTATGTGCATCAATTCAACAAAACATGTGCAATTACAAAAAACACCAGCAAATTGAGAAAAGATCTTCATCCGTTTGACAGCAAACCTGCTGAAAATCCTCACAACGCAAACACATAAAACATGCAAACAAATGAATAAAACATGCTGCATTTTCTCACAATTCAAACAATTTCCAAAAACGTGCTCTATTTTCTCAGAACACTTTTAAATAGAACAGAACACAATGGAAATGTTGTAAGGTGCTGCCCTAAAACATGGCAGACCCGGCTTTAGGTTATGATTATTTAGGTTAATAAAATACAAAAGACAAGGGAATCATGATGTTAAAATAATAAAATAAATGTAAAAAAAAAAAAAAAAAAACTCTTTCAAAGACCACCAACTGTACAACTTCACTGAGCAACAGTCACTGCACGGCAGCGTCTGCCACGATTTTGGGTCCCCTTGAAACATTTCCATTGTGTTCTGTTGTTTTTGCAAGTGTTGTGTGAAAATGCAGCACATTTTTAATGAGTATGTGTTGTGGATATTTGCAGCACCTATGCTGTCAAACGGATGATTCTTTTGCTGGTGTTTTTTGTAATTGCTCATGTTTTCTTAAATTGCAGCACGTTAAGCTCTCTCCGCCACCATGCATAATCATATGTATTTAGTATATATCATAACTGCTCAACAAAATCAACTAAGCAATATTATATGTAACAAATTAAACAGGGCACAGGTTGACAATATACAGTATGATTAATTTCAATTTCAAGGTGATTTCATGTGATTCTTCCATACATACTGTTAAGCGCTAAGTGCAGAGAATATATATATATATATATATATATATATATATATATATATATATATATATATATATATATATATATATATCAGATGTTTATAAAATGTTGGAAGGTATCATGTTGTTCCCATGCTAACAGAAATTTATGAAAATACGCCGCACATGCCTTTCTGCTCAGTCTTGTTATTTAGCTTTAGATTACTGCATTATATCAGCTTTAGCATTTCATCCTTCAGTCACATTTTCATTAGAAAGGAAGACTGAGTATACATTCAAACATATTTAGCCAATTTTCCTCCAATGATTTAAAATATACACAATGTTTTGAGAAGTATAATGTCTTTCTGCGTAATGAATTACAGTTTTTAGCATTCCCAAAGACATCGGCATGATGAGCATGTTTCAGATTGAAATAACAACCTCAAGAATGCCAGCAGAAGGTTCTCCTCTCTTCTGTCTTCCTCAGACTTTGGCTCGTGTTCTCCAAGACTTACAGTGCACACACAGAGAGAAGATTACGTCGTTCTTAGAGTTTCATTACAATGCAAGATCGGTTTAGCACTCTGGAGGATTACTGTGGCCCCAGCCAAATGTGGCAGCCAGATAACATTTTAATACACTGTTCTTTTTTGTTTGCTTTTTCTTTTGCACCCTACCCCAATCCTCTAGAACTGAAAACATCTAAATCCAAGGCAGGAGGTAAACAGGAAAGAGACGATGGGGGGTTGAAAGATTTTTCTTGAAGGAAGGCACAATGCTAGCTCCAGAGATAAAACATTTATTCTCTTCCTGGAGGCTGATGGGGAATTCCCAGCCAATCGAGACTCTCATCCCACATAAAGCTCCGCTCCTCCGGTTTATCCACCTCAGGTGACCTTTAATACTGAGACAGGTGTCAGCAAACGACATTCATGTCGACTCTTGTCCAGGATGGACTATAACAACGGTCAAATTTTTCAAGAAAGATGACTTTGTTGTTCTTTCATATACAAAGTCATATTCAAATATATTTCAGTTGTACGTACATTAAATCATTGTGCATTCAAGGTGCATCAAAGACATAAGTCTGAATGTCCAGTTAGAATAATTGATTCCTCTTGGTCAAATGCTCAAAATAATTGAAGAATGAAGAATAATAAAGTACAGTACAGTATACTGTAAAAAAAATTCTTAAATTTATCTTTAAAAGGCAGCCACGGTATTGAGGCAGCCACAGCGTATGCCTTACAGACCTTACAGATCTAACGTGATGTTTTATTAATTGATACAATGTTAATACCAACCTTTAAAAGCTAATCAAAGCTCAGCATAAACAACTTTTACAGATGCTGAGACACACACAAAACATACTAGTAGAGTACAATACTACTAGACAATAAAGTAATGCAATAAACATGAATTTAACAACATCTGATGTAAACTAAAACCATACTGTACACTACTGATAAGAAAAGAAAAGTCTGAAAGCATTGAATATTATATATTGACCTATTGTCATATTCTTAAAATACTGTAAGTACTCTAAATAATATATATTTTTGAATACACAAAAAAAAACTAATTCAAAAGAATTATCTGTACTTTCTAAAAATAAAATAAATGGACATTTTACACAAAACACAAACAGTTGGAGTCAAAATTATTAGCATATATTTTCAAATATTTACCAAATGATGTTTAACAGAGCAAGAAACTTCTTCACAGTATACTTCCTATAATATTGTTTCTTCCAGAGAAAGCATTATTTTTATTTTATTTAGGCTAGAATAAAAGTTGTTGTTTTTTAAAAACATTTTAAGATCAATATTATTTGCTCTTTTATCAGTGATTAGAAATGAGTTATTAAAACTAATATGTTTAGAAAAGTGTTGCAAAAATATTCTTTCCGTTAAACAGAAATTGGGTACAAAAAATATACAGGGGGACTAATTTTAATGGCAAATTTAGAAAAATGTATAATAATTTGAAGTGCCCTCTTAAATTTTCCAGATATCTCACCATTCATTGTTTCCTACACGCTCATGTTCTGACTTTCAGCTGTTGCCAGGGACAACAGTCAAATAATACAGTTCAGTGGTAGATTTACAAAATACTTCTCTACTGACCAATCAAAATCAGCTATACATTTTCTTTAACAATAGCAGTCTAAGCAGAAGCAGCAACAATTAACTGATCTGAGTTTAGCATTTCCTTGACGAACACTTGAAATTTGGCAAGAATTCCATGTTGCTGTGTTGGCGTTTCACTCTGTGTGAACAAAGAGGACAAGAAGACAAAGTCGTAGCACTCGTCAATCCAAAACACCTCAGAGAGGACTCTCGTCAGCCTTTCAAAGGCCTTTCATCCAGCTCTGCTATTCAAGGAACATTGTTATTGTCCTCCACTGCATTTCACGAAACACTTCCTGCTTACTAAATGACATTCTCGCTCTAAGACAAAGAGGAATAAAATGCTGATGGTAAGAAAAACGAGGCATGCTAGAGTGTGGTGCGCTATATAGAGCGACGTTTAGCTTTAGAAATATTGCTAGAGAGCAACAAAAGATCTTAATTTCCCTCTGGCGTCGCAGAGAGTTTTCTTTTGTTTATGATGGATTGGCATCTCGGAGCAGCAGGACAGTGCTTGAATTATTAATAGTGGAAAACACATCAAATAATTGCTGTAATGTGTCATATTAAGCTCATAGAGTTCCCAAAAATGAGTTTGTCCTTCTAATTTCAATGAGACTCTCTGCCCATTCAGAGCCTCAGTACTTTTAACTAAGAAACGAACATGATACATTTGGAAATTTCAATTTGTATGCGGCTACATTGTAATACAGAGAATGCAAATGCATGTAAGGGAGGTTTTCTATGCTCCATTGTTAAAATGATTAGAATTTCAGAATTTCATCTGAATTTTCATCGCAGCTGTGTAATAAGGTGGAAGACGGCTGACACTTTTTTCACATCATCTTGACTGCATATGCAAATCTCAATTAATTACAAGAAAAGGACCACGTTTGCTTTTGAAAAATAAAACCATGATTACAAAATAAAACTCTGATTACAAACTTCCTCGCGCAACCGGTTCATTAACCTCTTAATAAGACGCTGATATATTTAAATGAGAAAGTTAGACTGTGAAATACCAAAAAGGATCTAATGGGAGGGAAAAAATGACAGCTAAACCCTCTTGACCTTTCACTCAGCCCATTAAAACAGACTGCCAGCACCTGCCCGGTAATTAATGTGCAAATGTGACTGTGTCCGTCGCCTGCGCCCCTCCCTCCGCGACTCATTCTCCGACTGCTCCAGCCCTCGATTTTCCTCCCTCACTTTCTCTCAATTAGGCTGGAGCTTCTAATGGAGATTCTCATTACTGAAAGCAAATTGGTTTTAAATTCCAAGTCCATCAAAGACTAAGTTATCTCAAGTCTATACAGGAATACAAACTTGCCACCGTGTCATCCGGAAACTTTTTGGTCATTGTTGTTTATTCGCTTGCTTACTATATGAAGAACTGAAATCCGCTTTGGCGTGATTATTTAAATTGGCCTTTTCATCAGCAATAATAAACACAAAGCAGTGGAGTGTTTTATTCTGTACAGTAAATAGGCAAAACTGACACCATATCTGCTATAAAACAATAAAAATGAACGGCAGACATCACAAAATAGGATTAAATTTAGATTTTTGTCATGGAATATTACATTTGTATCTATAAAGAACTGTGGAAAATATAACCACAAATGACAATACAAACAGATTACAGTTACATAAATGCTTTTATTGTTTTGTATTATAATCTTACTAGTGTGCACAAAATTTTTTATAAAAAATTTTGTGATTAACTTAAATATACCTCTTAATTTAGCAATAAAAAAGTCATTTAGATATTTTTTGTAGGCCTAAAATAAAATAAAATAAAATAAAATATTAAAATAAAATGTAAAATTAAATTAAATTAAATTAAATTAAACATAAAATAAAATAAATAAAACAAATAAAAATAAAATAAAATAAAATATTAAAATAAAATGTAAAATTTAATTAAATTAAATTAAACATAAAATAAAATAAGTAAAACAAAATAAAATAAAATAAAATAAAATAAAGTAAATCGTAAAATAAAATATTAAAATAAAATGTAAAATAAAATAGAATTAAATTAAACAAAAAATTTAATAAATAAAACAAAATAAAAATAAATAAAATAAAACATAAAATAAAATAAATAAAACTAAATAAAATAAAATATTAAAATTAAATTAAATTAAACATAAAATAAAATAAAATATTTTCCCTTTACTGGGTTGCAGCTGGAAGGGCATCCGCTGTGTAAAACGTGCTGGAATAGTCGACATTTCAGTCCGCTGTGGCAATACCGGTATATATGAGGGACTAAGCCGAAGGAAAATGAATAATTGAATGAAAATAAAACAAACTATTACATAGATTAATTTGTATATATTTTTTTAACCTACAGAGCATTACATCATTACTAGTTTTATCATTAGTAATAACACTAATCATAATAATAACAACAATAATAACAATATTATTAATAATAACAACAATAAATGATTAATAAAATGAACACTGTGTAAACTCACATAATTCTTATTTCAAATATCCTTACATACTCGCAAGTATTGTGAGGCTTTGCCCTGTTCTCTTTCTTTTCATTCATTTTCTATTCGTACACAATGATTTACAATGAAATACTTGCATGTTTCGAGCACTGTCAGGAAGCGTTCACAAAAAGCAAAAGCAGTTTTCATGAGCTACACAAGAAGAAAAATGGATCGTTGTGTCCTCGCTAAACCTAACCCTCTGTCTACTTCACTATTGTCTCCTAAGAGCAAAATATAAAGAAACAGCGCATTTTACCCCATCTGTTTCTGACAGCTCATATGTTTGGGCGGATGTGAGAAGAAGGGGCATAGCTAGAGGAAGAGGTTGATTGAGAGGGATTTAGAGCTGCTGATGCTCCATCACTTGCCCACAAACTTCCTGAACCGAACACCCCCCTTCCAAAGACACTAAGTTAATCCACTCTAAACAAGGATGAGTGTGCTTGCCAGTAAACGAAGAGAGTGCTCTGAGGATATTTCATGTCTTGCTCCATCCAGTGTTTCTTTTGGCACAGGAGGATAAGCAGAAAAGGCTTTTGAAGAAAAGGATGCCCGCTTCGGCTCTGCAACCAAGATGAAACACAAAGCGGCAGAGAACTTTTGTTGCTAAGTGTCTCAGTGATTTCTGAGGCAGTCGATATCTTGTGAGACTTTTTAAAATGAAGAGCAGTTTGGCGTTGGTCCTGCATGAAAAGAATATTCTTCCTATTCCTATCAAGAAAAATAAGTGACCCCGTGAACTGCAATAAACAATCTTGTTTTGGATGATTCATCTGTGCATGATATTTCTCAGACAGTTTCCTTTTCCAATTATGTTGTTTAGGTTACAAAGGCTATTAAATGTAAATCAAGAGCCAAACTTGTTTTTTTATTATTGTTCATGGGGTCAAAGTTCAGAGTCAGTGAGATGCAACTCTGATGCAATTTCTACCACAAACATTTCCAGCCATTTAGAATGTTTTGAAAAATCATACTTTTTTTAAAACCTGAAAAATCACACAAAAAAATTAACCATCTTAAGACAATGCTGACAAAAAGTCACAGCATTTTTTTTAATATTGCGCAAAACAAGCTTTACAAAAGCTTTTCAAATTGGGCATTAGGTTATTTCTCTGCAACACTTTATCTTATTCAGACTTCTTACTCAGGTCTCTGCACTTTAATCTTGTCTTAGATTGCAGTGACTGTATGTTTTGGCAAGAAGACAAGACAAATTTTGATTATTTTTCTTTGTCAAATAAACATTTGATTCACTGATCTAGTGACTTTCAATGTTGTATAATAATGGTGCTGTGGTGTTGATTATGTTGTACTGATAGTAGAATGAAAAGCACATTGAAGATCTGAATCACTCAAAACACACACATCAAGAATCAGCATATGAATCCCTACAATGTTGACAAATTGCTTGCCACAGTGCATAAATGTGTAATTCTCCCAGCATGCGTTGCAGAATGAAGCATGTCACCATTGTTGAGATTCATATGCTGATTCTTGACGTGTGTGTGTTTTGAGTGATTCAGATGTTCATTGTGACCAATGCACAGCTGCGTTTCAATATGCAGAACCACATGGTTTCTGTCATCAGTTCAGTGAAATTAACACACCATTATCATCATAATACAAGATTAAAAACACTGACTAGACCAGAGAATCGAAAGTGCTAAAATATACATTTTATTTGCTTTTAGCTTGCCTTGCCAAACAAAGAGGTAAACACGAGTACTGAAGTATTAAAGTCACCAAGCAAACACTCTTCACCAAACTTGTATATACTAAAAAAACCTTGTAATTATAACATTTAGTTTAAATAAATATAAACGGTGGCCTGGGTCATCTGAGGACAGTCAGGAAAGAGTTAGTCAAACAGGTTAGTAGGGCCAGACAGAATCTGCGGACATTTTTTGCTATTTCTGTGGAGAATTCAGTAAAAAATCTACAAATTTATGCTGAATTATTTTATATAATACATTTAGTTATAGCATAATTAATAAACTTAATACATGAAATAAAAATAATACATTTTTAACTTTTATTTAATGTTTACAATGCAAATCCAATTAGATCCACTTACCTGTATTTGGTAAACAAAGCAAGTCTCCTAATATAACTACTAAAAGACAGAAAATATTACTTTACAAACTGTATTGTGAATAAATCATTTTAATATTACTGTTATTATATCACAATAATATTAGTGAAATTAATTTTAAAATGGAATAAACATAAAGTTACACACATTTACACAAGTAAATAAATAGACTAAATGATGGGCCAAAAATCTGCGTAAATCTTTGAATTTCTGCACATGCAGATTTCATGTGAGCCGAGAAATAAGTAATGCTGGTGCTGCTGTTTGTGGGGTTGTTTATTGATCCTCTGTTGTGATTTTGAGAGATCTAGTCCAAATAAGACTACAACATATATTTTTCTTTGTCAAATGCATGTCTAAAAGACATCACTTGGACGCTTTGTTTAATGGGATATTAATCAAACTATTTGTTTAGTTTCATCTGGCATAAAAACCTAAATAGTTTAAGGCATCACAAACAACCTTGATATATACATTCATTCAACTAAGGCTGTTTCCAGCTTGCGTAAAAAAAATAAAAAATAGTTTAATGCAATGGGTTTCTACACAATTTACTTGTAAAGTCAACTCTTTGTCTTAACTGAAGACTATTTGTCTTACACCGGACTGGAGAAATCCTACCATGAACCAAAACTTAACCACTACAATTACCTATTATTAATCAATAGTAAATTAAGAATTTATTGAGGCAGTGTAACGTCCCCAGTCCGTCACGCATCCTCTGAACCACCGCAATCACCCAGACCCGCTTCCAGCCGTGCACCATCACCCAGTTATTAGTTCACCACCTGATTCCACTCTGCACCTTCATAAGCTCCCTTCACACAGTAGCTCTTTGTCGAGTATCACACATGGACACGATCACCCTAGCCTGCCTGAATCCTCACCTTGTTACCCTCCTGTGCTCCGCAACTGCTCAGCTACTGATCTTCATCAGAACTCTCCATTCAGGGAAGTGACTGCTCTTTCTCTCCTCTGTCTAGATCCCCTATTCCTGAGACTGCCTTTTGCCTGCTATATACCTGTGTCAACGTTGCTACATCAATAAATATATGTTGATTGCTACTTCTGACTCCCTCTCCTTCCTCTGATCGTGACAGACAGATTTCATCATTAATAAAAATGTGAGGTCAACATATTTTACTGTAATAAAAAAAAAAAAATGAAACATAAGTAAACCCATTTCTTTTAAAATGAGTCACTGACTTGACTCAAAATAATAAGTAAATTTAAAGTAAATTAACCATACATAATAGGTGCCCAATCCTGTTTCCGGAGATCTACCTTCCTGCAGAGTTCAGCTCCAACCCTGATCACAGCTAAATCAACTTAGTAGGATCTGAAGGAGCACTTGGTAATTAAAGACAGTTGTGTTTGATCAAGGTACACACTGTAAAAAATCATAGGATCAATTATAGTCCTTACAGAACATGCTTTTAGGTCATTATAACTTATTTATTATTTTTCTTTTTGGCTTAGTCCCTTTATTTATCAGTCCCCACAGCGGAATGAACCGCCAACTTATCTAGCATATGTTTTACGCAGCATATGTTTTACGCAGCCAACTGACCCAGCCAAAGCTCGAACCAGCAAAGTTCTTGCTGTAATGCGAACGTGCAATGCCACTGTGGCGCCCTAAACCTATTAATCTAAGTTAATAATATTCTAACTTAATTTTATTAAATAAAATAATTTTGTTAAATAAGCTGTTTTAAGTCAGCTTAACATAAAACAAGTTCAATGGACTCATAAGGTTAATTTGACTCAGCTTAATTTTAAGACAACCGAGATTTTTTTACAGTGCAGTAATAGAATTTTACCATCCCTGATGTACATAATTTAAATGAAATTTTAGGTCAACATAACAGTTCCAAGTTACAACAGGTTAGTTAAGCAACTAATTGCTTTTAACAGTGCATTCTGAAACCTTTAAGCATATTTTTTCTAACCAATCTAAATTCCAATTTTCCCTCAACCAGTTAGTTAAAGCAAAATTCCCATTCTTCCTTTCTTCGATTGACCATCCTGCTACTAAAAAACCTGTCACATTATATAAATATTGCACAATAGTAATTCACTGACCTTAACATTCCTAACATATCTGCTCTAAAGTCTCTCACATTATTTGCAGACATTGAGTTGGTCCATTACCCCATCAAATGTACAGTACGTCTATAATAAATTCTATAAAATAATCTTTCTTCTCTCATGCCTTTTTCAGTCACGGCAGCTACACAGAAGAAAAATGATTCATCTAACAGCCCATATAGTAGTGTAGTAGTAATACACAGCAGTCCAACAAGAACTTCCATAGACCTTAATCGATCTAACAGCATTAATGCTCATGCTGAACTATATTGTTCTCATGTAAGCCTCAGCCAACTGTGCTTAGATCATAATTTTATAGGGAAACAATGTGAGCTGGACTGAAGCCATGCACTAAATAGGAAGATGGGGCAGTGTTTTCCTATGATGCATCTCTCTCAAACACTGCCGTGATCTGATGTGGAGCTCAGATTAGTGATTATTTGTCGCGGAGCTTCAGTTTCTGTTTGCGTTGCGAGTCAAACTGTCACAAGCCACCGAGCACTCAGAGTCTACAGTACGCCAGAATGCTTTGCGAAACAATAGAATATATTGCCTCACAAAGGCAACCAAAAGACTGAATGCCATCACACATTTTACTTCAAAGGATGAAAGGTAACAGCTGAAATTTTCAAGTGTAACTTACAGCAGAAAACTAATTTCAGCAATACAGGGTCTTTTGAATGAGATTGCTGGAGAGAAAGGCATAATAGAGCCCATTCAACCTCTCAACTTTCTTTTTCAAAAGCACCAAAAGGATAAGTCTAATTAATTAAATCATTTACATATCAAAACATTCATTTCTCCATGATAATGGAAGAAAACTTGAGTCGTCTGAAGGGGGGGAGGGGTACCTGGCGCACATAAAAGCTGGACTGATGACACTTTTTGTGCGGACGGAAAAATAGTGGAAAGATCAGACTAACCTTTCCCTTTATCTGATGAAGCGGGCCTTAAGCATGGCTTTATAATGAGCATCATTACTAGAGCATAATGCTAGCGTCTATAGGGACCGGGCATGTCAATGACAGGCTAAAGGGAACAATGAGTTAAACACACAATATTTGGACATATTTGGCCTCTCCGCTTACCTCACACACCTAGTGGCGCATTTAAATGAGACACAAAGAAGATGAAGTGTGACCTGCGCACATGATAAAGGGCCGTATGGCACTTTTCACTAATTTGGTTATATTGCAGATAACCTTGGTAGCGGTTAATGTCCGTTTAGTTTCTGTATAAAACAGATGTTCAATCATTTACCTTGCCCCTTCTCGGTCACTAAGCAGAATAATGGTGCACTAATGAGCACCTGAACGACTGAAGTTCATTAGTTTATTGATGCTACACTCACAAAAAAGGCCCAAATGTTTGTATTTGAATTGCATGAAAAAGTCCATCCTTCGGAATAATAAATGATATGCATATTTATTAGTAACTCAAAAGCATTTTTATTTGAAAGTATAATTATTTAAATGAAAAGAACAGGTAAATAATTGATACTCAATCTAATGGTTTTGTTTTTGTTTATTAATGCAGAAATTGGTTTCTTACCATTTGGCAAATATGTACTGTATCACATTCAATTATTTTTTTGTTTGAAATGCAGTCCTATAATTAATACAATAGTAGTTACTAGATATGTACATTTCCTAAAGAAAATGTGAGTGGGGTTTGCATTGGCCAATCGATGGAGTATAATGCATTTTAATTAGTTACTAGGTGGTTGCTAGGGTGTTCTGAGTGGTTCCTAGGCAGTTGCCAAGGTGTTGCTAGGAAGCAGCTAGGGCAGGGGTGTCCAAACTCGGTCCTGGAGGGCTGGTCCTGCAAAGTTTAGTTCCAACCTCAATCAGACACACCTGGGCTAGCTAATCAAGCTCTTACTAGGCTTTCTAGAAACATCCTTGCAGGTGTGTTAAGTTGGAGCTAAAATCTGCAGGACACCGGCCCTCCAGGACCGAGTTTGGACATGCCTGAGCTAGGGTATCCTGAGTGGTTGTTGCTAAGTGGTTGTTAATGCATTGCTAAGCAGTTACTAGAGTTACTTTAAGTAGTTGCTAGGTGGTTGCTAGGATGTTCTGAGTGGTTGCTTGGTGGTTGCTAAGGTGTTGCTAGGTGGTTGCTAGGGCATAGCTAGGCAGTTGCGAAGGGATTTCTAGGCCTTTGCTAGGCGGTTGCTAGGGTAATTTGGGTGGTTGCTAGGCAGTTGCTAGGGTACACTGGGTTGTTACTAGGCAAGCCTCACATACATGTTTGATCAAATCTTAAAACTTAGCATTTTTTAGCATGTTACAGCACTAATCATTATCAGCATGTAGCTAGTCACTGCTAGCATGTGTTGCATATAGAAAGTCCCGTTTGCTAACATGAGTCAAATGAGTGAATTACCATGTCTCTTCAATGTTCTGATGCTGAAATATAGCTGTTGATAAACGGTTGGCTAGGGTACTCTGTTTTGTTGCTATGGGTGTGGTTACAAGTGAGCTTAAGTGTGGCTGGTTGTCTGAGTCAAATGAGCCAACCCTTATGTCTGTATGACACTGCTACGCAAAGATATGCATGTAGGCCAATTATAATGGCAGTCTATCGCTTACTAAGGGTATTTAAATGGAATAGGGACATGGCTTGAGAGCTTTATTATCATATTGAGATGCTTATTGGTTGCCTGAGTCAGATGAGCCCACCCCCACATCTGTATGACACTCCTATGTTAAAGATATGCATCTGGGCCTCCTCATATTAAGTCAATGGGGCCACTTTGGGACGTCCTAGCATGCCAGATGTTGTAAATACCATATTTCTATGAAATTCACAGTCGGTGCCCCGATGCCAGTTCACAATCGGTGCCAGTGTCAGTTTGGCCCCGCAGGCCCTCTTCTAAAAGTCATAGCACACCATTCCTGATAAAACCGCAGGACTTGACCCCACTTTCAAGAGTCTGAGACAAAAACTGCAGGACTAGTTAAGCACAGAAAAAGCACACAGAATATGGAAGAAGAACAATAATAAGAATGGAGAATAACAAGAGTGCATTTGCCTAAAGGCAAACCCAACTACACCAAGAAATTAACTTTTTAATCTCCTTAAATTTGTGAAAAGGTCATATCGATTGATTGATTGATTACATTTGAGCTGCACACCGATTTGTTCAATACTTGCTAACTTGTTTTGTACTTGTTAAACTTGACTGAAATACATGTATTATTTCAATAAATTTGTCTTAAAAAACCACAAACAATTGTATAGCTACTTAAATCGTTTGAGGAAACCGATTGCGGCAAACTATTTAAGTTGACTAACTTTATTGATTCGGTTTCCTCAAATCGTTTGAGTAGCTATACAGTTGTTTAACTTAAATCGTTTAAGTCAAATCAAGTTATTAATACTCTAAATGCTTGACGATAAGCCATGATATCATAATATATAATCCACATAACAAAATAATATAGGTGCATATGATTCAATATATAAGTTTACAGTACTCAAACCATTTGGTTTCAAAACTTAAACGGTTTGCTTCAATCGGTTTCCTCAAGCGGTTTAAGTTAACTTCTCAGGTTTTACAGTGTAATAATAAAACAATACACATACCCTAGCCTCTGAGTCAGTGATCATTTCACTGTTAATGTCACCAAAGAATATCTGCAATTTATTATTTCAATTAATGCTAAATACTATTATTGCTAAATACTAAATACTGCACGATCGCCTCACAGCAAGAAGGTCACTGGTTTGAGCCCCAGCTAACATTTCTGAGTGGAGTTTGCATGTTCTCCCCCTGTTCCCGTTGGTTTCCTCCAGTTCCTCCGGTTTCCCCCATAGTCCAAACACATGCACTATAGGTGAACTGAATAAGCTAAATTAGCCGTAGTGTATGAGTGTGAATGTAATAGTGTGTGGGTGTTTCACAGTGCTGGGTTGAAGCTGGAAGTGCATCCACTACTTAAAACCTATGCTGGATAATTTGGCGGTTCATTCCACTGTGGCGACCCCTGATTAATAAAGGGACTAAGCCGAAAAGTAAATGAATGAAAGAATTAATATTATTTTGATTGGCCCTCCACTTTCCTGATTTCTAATTTCTAATAATAATTCCTGCTATTTCCATTTCTGTTATGTTAGTGTTGTTGAAAATACAAGTAAAATAAAAACAAAAAATGATGAAATATTGTCTGCATATCAAATAGAAATCTTAAATTCAGAATGATTCACTTGAGTGGATTCTGTCAAGCGTCTCAAAATATAATTGTGTTTATTGATCTGTACACCCTGAAAAAAATTCATTGGATTTACTATATTTTTTTCAGGTAAGTGGTTGCAAACAATCAAAATTAAAATTTAGCAATGTTCATCTTATTTTTTTATTAATCCCATATAAATATGTTTATATAAACATATATTATATAAACATATGTTTGCCACCAAAAAAAAGGCAGCAACTACAATGAATCATTTTTTCAGTGAAATTTTTCAAGCATTGAAACACTACCAGTAGCTCATATCATGAAACCTTGTGATATGAAAGTGTCAAAAGACTTCACATGCGCGCTGTGCTATAGGTGGGGAATCTACAGTATTCTCTGTTGTGCAAATCAAAGCGATGGCTGATGGTGAAAGACGGAAAGGCCTCTGATGCAGAACCCAAGCCTGCTGATATCAAAGCGCTGAGATAATTCAGATTCATGCCCCTGTAGAAGCTCCTATTGGAATGTTTTCCTGAAGCCCAGCTTGAATAATGTGAAACAGTGTCGGATGCCCAAAATGTTGCTTTAATCTAACACAGTTCAAGAAACATGTCAATATCGGCCCCCAGGTGCTGTTTCATCACCAAAAACAAGAAGGCAGGGCAAATCATCTGCACAGATTTGAAGCAGGAGGACGAAGCATGTGTTTCCTTTTAAATCAACGTGTAAAAAAAGAGTTCATTAAGAGATGACAGTTAAGAAGTGTTTAATTAGGCATCGACTTATACCTGTGATGTTCAAGTTACTGTAAATGTACAGTTGTTGAATTTGAAGGCTGCATGGGAATATAAGATAAAAGCCGAAGAGCAATTTTCAGGAACATTTCACAGTTTTTATCACTCCACTGATCTGTGTTTGCACGTTCCAAACATCTCTGTCTCTCTGGCTGCATGCAACATTGCATGTTTCCCTACTGTATAGTGGGGAAAAAAACACATGTGACAAAAAAAAAAAAGAGTCAGAATTCACAGTTCTCATAAAGTATGAATTTCACATGGGAATAAAAACATTTATTTTATTTTTTACAGCGTACATATGAAGAACGTATATAGAGTATACAAGCCCAAATCAGAAAAAGTTGGGACAGAACGAAATAAAAATAAAAAAATTGTGATTTTTCACATTTACTTTGACTTGTATTTCATTGCCGACAATATATGAACACAAAAGATTTCATGTTTTGTCTGGTCAATATCATTTAATTTGTAGATATACATCCTTTCCTGTCATTTAGACCTCCAACGTATTCCAAAGTGGGGACAAGAGCTGGTTTGGGGCTTGTAATCAGGTTAATTGGTTAAATAATTATGTGATTTGAAGAAGGTGATGTCAAAAGGTGACTGCAATTATGATTTGGTACAAAAGCAGGTCTAGCCCTTTAGGAGCAAAGATGGGCTGAGGATTGCCAGTTTGCCAACAAATACGTGAGAAAATTATTGAAATGTTTAAAAACAATGTTCCTCAAAGAAGATAGAAAGACATTTGGATGTTTCATCTTCAACAGTGGATAGCATAATTAAAAGATTCAATAACTATGGAAGAATTTCAGTGTGTAAAGGACAATGGCACAAGCCTTTACTGAACAACCATGAACTTCGAGCACCTCTGGCGGCATTGTATTAAGTATCATCTGCATAAGGAATTTATCTGTAAGTAATGCAACCACATGGGCTCAGTACTACTTTGGCAAACCTTTGTCAAGCACCACAATACGTAGTTATAGCCACAAATGCCAGTTAAAACTGTACTGTGCCTAAAGGAAACCCAATGTTAACAGTATGCAGAAGCGCTACTTCTCTGGGCTCTGAAACATCTGGGATGTACCATCACACAGGGGCAACGTGTACTGTGCTCAGCTGAATCAGCATTTCAGGTATTTTTTGGGTGAAATGGATGCTGTGTGCTCTGGACCAAGGAAAAAAAAGGATCTTCCAGTCTATTGCCAGCAACAAGCTCAAAGTTTGTCTTGTATTTACCCTTAAAACAACAACAACAAAAAATTCCAATATACTTGGTTGTCAGTGCCAGAAATGGCTACAAAAACATCATTATGCTGCGGGGGAAAAACACTATTAGAATGAATGCACCTGAATGAATGAGACCTTGTTATTTGCTTTTATCTTTACTTTTGAAAAAGTAAGATTTATTATTTTTTATAGATTTATTATAACTATATATACATACAAAAATAATAATAAAAAAACAAACAAACAAGCAAGCAAGCAAACAAACAAACAAACAATCTTTAGTTTTATATACTGCCAAAATAAACTGTAATTGTGTTTTTTTGGAAAGATTCTAAGTGTTTTCCATTAACATAAAACATAGTTTCAGGTTATGTTTTAGTGTCTGCAATGTTGTCACACAAATTTAGTAATCGTCACACATTTAGATTGTTTTAGTGATGCTGGAAGTCGATGTATTGCCAAAAGTGCATCCCTGCCAGATTATGGAGATATCAATACATATGATTAGATTGATTAGTGTGTTTTACATTGGCTGGGTTTAGCTAATCAGCTAGCAATTTAAATGGAAGTTTAAGAGTGCTTAATCTGGCATGGGTTTTAATTTTGATTATTTAAAAAAAAAAAACGCACACATGATTTTTGCTACAACTCCAGGTTAACACAATTTGTGAAGTTTATTCATAAACAAATTTCGAGAGGATCACGTGCTTATGATTGTTCCCAGCTGTTACAGCTTCAGCTAATGAACGATTATCCAATCGTACGATTCCTAACTCCCTATAAATAACCAAAGTTTTCTTATCTCAACATCTTCGTCTTGAAGAACCCCCCTATCCCCCCCCCCCCCCCCCCACTACACTTTCCCTCCTTTCAGATGGGCGACACGGCGGCCCAGCGACTACCACTGTGGCCTCACAGCAAGAATGCCTCTGGTTAAGTCCCTACTATATCAAGGGGCATTTCTGTGCGGAGTTTCGCTTGTTCTCCCCGTGCTCGCGTGGGTTTTCCCCGGGCTCTCCGGTTTCCTCCCACAGTCCAAATAACAAGCACTAAGTTACTTGAAAGCACAAAAGGAATACACCTCACCTCAGTCCTGCCACTAGCTGGAAGTAAGCCGAGGGGGAGTTCATCGAGATCTACCTGAGCTCAAACTCTCCTCTCGCCCTGCAAACGGGAGGATCTTATGAGCTCAGGGCTCTCTCCCGGGACAGCATGCCAAACAAGCTTTATTATCAATCATCAGCTAAGTTGTGAACTCTTGAAATTTACAATTGAGGGAAAGGATTATTTTCCGATGCCACACAACCAGCAATGACGTGACACTGACCAACATTAGATTTTTTTGTTTCATGATATTTACATACATGTATATGATATTTAACATTAACATTCCTGTGGAAATGATCAGGCTTTTGCAGCTTTTTGTGTTCTGTTATAATAATCTGTTGTTGTGATTTTACACTTTTTCTTTCCCTCCTAAATGAAGAGTTAAATGTCACCCATGGGCAAAACTCTTGCAATGGATTCAGTAGAGTTCATTATGTCAAAAGCCAGACAAATTTTCCAGTCATTGCCTCAAGATTTTCATATTGTTTATGTATAATGGGGTTTTACAATTTAACAGTAAAATAAGGTTTGTGGTTGGTGATATTTGCACTCGAGTGTAATTTACATACTTTTTTTTTAAGCTGTTGTGTCTATATTATAAATATGCTTCTAAAAGGTAACTACTAAAACAACTTTTATGGTGCAAGTGACATCCAGATATTTAATTTTTTCATATTCAGTAATATTTTCACATTTACTATTGAACTTAAGTTGTAAATGAAAATGTTACAAAAATCCATATAAAATCTTGAGGAAATCACTAGGGAAGTAGCCTTCTGGGTTTTTTTTTGGGGGGGGGGGGGGGGATTAGAATATATTTTATCCATATTCTCAGAAGATAAAAATTGTATTTAATAGTTACATAATGTACATGCAAAAAAAAAAAAGCCATCAGCCTTTCAATTTCTTTTCCATTGTATTGGGACCCCTGGGGTTATTACACTAGATTACTGACACAGCAATAGTGTTACATGCATTAAAATAAAGGTCACGACTGAACATAGAGGATAATCTCCAAGTGGTGGTCTCCAAAACCAAGAATAGTCTTGTGCTGTAAACATTGCTCACCATTCACATTAGTTAGGATGGTATTAAATTAAACAAATCAATGATGACTATAACAAAATACTATATGGTTGCTAGATTATTGCACCTGTTTGTTGTTATCAATAAGCTTGTTTATATAGTTCCTAGTGGTGTGTGTGCACCATTGTGTCCAATGTTTGCATGTGTATAACCACCTCAGAGGATAGTGAGGGTTGCGAGTCAAAAAAGCTTGCGAACCCCTGCCATAAAAGTATGTGCTTTACGTACTGTGTGTGTGTAAGATCAAATCAAAATTGAATCATTCACTTAACTGATTCGTCCAAATATACATCGGCATCTATAGGCAAAAATACAACCTACAACCTCTGTCCAAAGTGTAACTTACCCTGAACTTCTTATTTAATTCTTTATAGTAGTAGTAATATGATAATAAATGACAATATTAATAATACAAGCAGCAAGCCTATCACACAGGTTTAGCTCATGAGATTATCCAGTAACAGCCATTATTGTTTGTCAAAGCTGCATTGACTGAATATTCCCTTTGACAAAAGAGACAGAACTGAAAGTTAGATAAGAAAATAATTATGTGCTAGCATTTGACAAAATAGTATGACTTTAGAATCATCTTTGAGCTGAGAACACTGCTGCGGGAATTCAAAACAGTGAGCAAAATTTATCGTTTGTGTGTGTGTTTTCCCTTAGCGTTCCTCTTTATTGCTCTATGAGTATTTCAACCTCTTGTCCTTGAACAAGAAACTCATCTGCCTCACAGGAACGGAGTGGTTATTGTGAATTCTCCCTTCATACTAACTGTTTAAGGCCACGCATCTTCACTGTTGTGCAGCATGTTTCGCTTCTATTTTCTCTTCTAACCTTGAAGGTCCTTTCTTTGTGATCAAGCTCCAGCATCAACATGTCACTCATCTTTTAGCAACCATATGCTGCTGTACCGCTTAAGGGGAACATGTGAATATTGAGCCTGATTTTTGGAAGAGGTTCGCCTTTGAAGTCATAGCAAATATTTGGATTTTAAAGACGTTAGGAGGGTGCCAACACTTTGTTCTTAATTTAAGATGAATGCTGGTCCTGGAATACACTATTTATCTTTGAAGTTCCTGTTAGAGTGATTGATTCCCAAACAATAACATTTGTCTTTGAAAAAAAAGTCTTGTTATAATTAATCATCCTTTAAATGCGTTGTGTTATTCAAGTGTTTGTCAGCTTTCGGCTTTAGCCCAGCAGTCTCTGAAAAAAAAAAAAAAAATCAAAATATCATGGCGGAGCTCCAAGACAGCATTCCAAAAATATCAAAGTTATGAAGGGAATGTGTGATAGATACAACTATAGATTCAACTAAAGCGAACGCTGCTCTATATCAGTCAGGATAAGCATATGCTGATGGTATGCAGTCAGTTGTGCCTGTCAATCATTTCCTATTCACAGAGCTCAGAAATCCTTCAGATGTCATGGGCTGAGGCTTCAGCACAGAACCATGCAAATACAATATGTATAATTTAATGGCAGTGACTTAAATCAGTATAAACAGGCTTCTTGATGTTTGGGGCGGGTCAAAGAATCTCTCTGCTCTCAGTCGACCAGTGATGCTGTTCAAGAGAGACACCAAAGGCATCTGATTTTTTTTTTTTTTTTTTTGAGACTTGTGTGTGTGTGTTTGTGTGTAAACAGCACTACGGACTTTGATTTCACCTCAAAGCTGCTGTAAACACACACACTCCTTCTAACCATACAAACAGATGAAGACCATAACGTTTCTCCTCTTCAGTTCCCATGATGCTCTCCGGGTGGCATATTGACAGTTCAATTTGACGCTTCTCTGCTATAGTTAGTGCTGACACTCCCCACACCCCTTGGCTGTCCTAAACTGATGACAGACCACCTTTGCGTGAGGCTGTGCTTGCTTTCAATAGTTTGCCTTAAGCTGAACCACTTCAATAACAAAAGTGAAGTAGGTGATTTGAGATTAAAAGGGGTAACTCATCCAGAATGTCAAAATATATGTATAATCGACACCCTTGATAGTAGAATAATTAGCACCATCTGAATTAGCAGATTTTCTTGTTAAATTTGATTCATAAATTAAATTAGGTTTTAAATTTGATACCTTGCAATCGCACCAACAGTAAAGCTGCAGGCACACTGCACTTTTCACCCTATAGACTTCCATTCTTACACATGCGAATGTGACAGACCAGAAAATGTCCTCTAGGGAGAGCATTTATTTAGTAAAGCAAATAAGTATTTCTACACATTCTCTGCCACAATCTGATGGTAGAATAATTTAACTGGCAATCACATGCAACAATTTACTTTACAAAGTATGTTTATTAAATAAAGCAAAAGGTAAAAAAAAATATATATATATAACAAAAAGCAAAGACGTAAAACATAACAACGCATTTAAATATATATGTTCTTAAACACATAACAGATGATCGTGACCAAATTTTGCCATTAGATATACTCACTAACTATCTTTCGGCTTAGTCCCTGATTTTATCAGCAATCATCACCGCAGAATGGACCGCCATTAACTGAGACATGTTTTATACAGCGGATGCCCTTCTCTCTCATTCACACATACTATGGTCAATTTAGTTCTTATGGAGATCACCTAAAGCAAATGTCTTTGGAATGTGGGGGAAACCAAAGCACCTGGAGGAAACCCATGCAAACACGAGAAGAACATACAAACTCCACACAGAAAGGCCTTCTGGCCCAGCTGAGACCCTTCTTTTTGTGAGGCGACAGTGCTGTCTGTCACTGCCACTGTAATGTAATGTGCATTTATATAACACATTTATCGAGTATAGTCATACACCCATAGCGCTTCATGATCATGAGGTGGGTCTCTTCATACCACCACCAGTGCGCTCACCACACACCAGCTATAGATGAAGCGAAGAGACAGTGATAGAGCCTATTCGGTGAATGGAGATGATTAGGCTGGCTTCACTAACACCTCTTCCAATAGCATCCTAGTTTTACCATGTGGTCTCCCATCCAGGTACAAACCAGGCTCAGCCCTGTTTAGCTTTAAGAAGTAACAAGTCTTAGTTTTTCTGAATTTGAAGCTTTGTTATATTCCCGTCAACGTTTCCCATTCACTTTGCATTGGCAAACTGAATTGTTGATCCGCTGGCGCCGCTTCAGTGGCGTTGCTCGCTGTAGAGGTTGGAAAT
The DNA here is from genome assembly GCA_903798035.1 of Danio albolineatus. NCBI lineage: Eukaryota > Metazoa > Chordata > Actinopteri > Cypriniformes > Danionidae > Danio > Danio albolineatus. Next base: position 11,358,008 of record CAIGQQ010034181.1, read on the forward strand.
TTCTCAACTTTTGAAGCGCCGATGGAAGTGTCAGACAATCAGATCACTTTATGCAAACACCCCAGCTTAGACAGTAGTCGATTGCGAACTAATTCATTGGCTGATGCTCCTATGATGATTGCGTCAGCCCCAACTTCAACACACCCTCAGTCAAGCATTGATATTGAAGCCCCATGTGAATCAGGTGTTACAGTTTTTGTTTTAGTCATAGGTAGCATGGTAGGTTAAATGAGTGCCTGGCTGGAGTTTGCATGTTCTTTCATAAAGTTCTACTACTGTGTTTTCCAGCATAGGACTTCACAAAGTAAAACAATCACAGAGCTGTTGTGGCAGGAATGGTATCCACTGATAATACATGTTCCAGAGTAATTGGCAATTCATTCTGCTGTGGCAAACCCTGTTAAAGAAGGGGACAAATGCTGAATCAAAATGCATGAGTGAGATTTAGTCATTATGTTTTTTAAACTAAGTCATATTTATAGTTATACTAGTAAAACGGTAATATTATCTGATTTTACTGATGAAACCCTCCAATAGCAGGATGAAGGCCAGAGCACTTTCCTTTGTAGCCTCAACAAGAGAATTTGGTTATTCCAAATCTGCAATTTCTAGAGTTTTTCATATTTGCAATGTCTCAAACTCATTCAAGTCCACCCAAAAAATCTGGTCGTCCATGAAAGTGCACAAGAGGAAAGGATTTCAATTGGATCAACACTGCTGCAGCTGAATTGCTCTCCAGTTCAGCAATCAGTGAAGATCTGTCTCTGCATAGTGTCTAAAATAAATTATGGAATTACAGATTACGGGCCATTGAACTATTAAAATAAAATGCACACTTGAGGTGGTGATGTGAAGTGACCATAATGTACTGTAAAATGGAGCTGAGCACAGGCTTTATCCTCAAAACACTCCATGGTACTGGCTTTTTATACATCTCATCCATCCACATCATCAACCATACTTTTGTTTTGATTTAACTTTTAGTTGTTGTTTGCTGTGTCATCATCATTCAGCTTAGTTAAAAAGAAGCGTAGTTTTATTTAAGACCGGCCAGGTACTACTTTAGCTGTGCTTTTCTGTGAAAATAATCACATACCTCAGAATGTTCATCAACCAGTCAGAATCAAGCATTTAACATTGTTAACAAAGCATTCTCTAATTTTGATCTCATAAATGTATGATCTCATATATATTAATATCTCATAGATTTAACATAAATACATGAATATTATATTAAAGTTTGGGATGCATAACAGAAACATTGACTTCAAAATGTGGTAAATTTCTCATTTGAATGATAACAATATCAAACCCACACCATCTACTGTGCCATGAAAAACTAACCTTTCCTTCACCCCACAGACTCTCTCAGAGTTTAACCAGACTTACCTCAGCCCACTTAGAGGGAATTGTGCGCTTTGCCCCGGGACGCAGAGATCCAGCCCTAGGCAGCCCAACCCCCTCACCGCCTGCCACAGGGCTCCACGCACCTGCATGAATGCTTCCCAGGGTAGAGAGCGCTTGGCACGGTCCACTGCAGCCCCGGCCTGTCAATCTCAATTGGGACAGGATCCTCTGCACAGATCATCTGCATGTTTGCTGGCTCCCGACGGCAAGCCTGGAACACCACAGGATGTGACTCAAGTGCCAGGAGGCAGAGAGGAGTAGGTAAACAAGTCAGACACAGAGAGGAGCAGCTAATGAGAGCTGATGTACTGTATGCACTCGCACAGTAGCTGCTATGCATGTGACAGAGAGATTGCACTGAATAATGTGAGGCTTTGGAGTTTGACAAACTGTTAAAAGCTGGTTTGAAAAAAAAAACACATTACAATGGTGAGGGGAAACCTTACTACTGTTAAAATATTCACACTCTCAAGGTAAAAACTGCTTTGTTCCCGCATGTTCTGGTTTAAATTCTTTTGTTTAATAAAAAGCCTTTTTTTAATGCTGGCAACTTCAGACTCTTTATTAGAAATTTCCTTTTCCTTGTATCATCAAACAATGAGTCTTGAGACTACTTGTAGATAAGGCTTGTTTATTTTTTTAGGCACTAAAGAAAAAACGGTTGGCAATACTGATCAGCACGGCCTCATGAAACAAACAAACATGATCCAAATGCTGATATTTATGACATTGTAAGGTATGAGAGCGTGTACACTGAGGTAAGGCTCCAAACGCAGCTTGGACAGGCCAGGAAAAAAACAGGTGCAATCACAAGATTCAGAGGTAATCCAAAATAGTAATAAAATGTATAGGCAACAGGTCAAGACAGGTAACAAACACTCATGCTGAATCATATCATGTTGAAACAGTTCAAAATTGAAATACCATTTACTACATTTGCCTGTATTTAGGGACTGCAATTAAACAAAATTGAGGGAGAAAATTAAGGAATAAAATTTTAAACTAACCTAAAATTGAAAAAGAAAAGAAAAACTGAACTGAGTGCTCAATTTTTTTTGTAATATCAATTGCAGATAGACTGCAGCAAAATTAATATGTAAGAACATTATATAAAAATGTTGACCATTATTTTATTAATCATCTTTCATGAATAAAGAACAACCACCTTTAGATAATGAAAAAAAAAAAACCATTCCTATCACAAATTTTCTGTTGAGCATAAATATCTACACGCACATTAATGGTAGACATGTTTTGTCTGGCAGAAAAATAGAAATAATGAACCAACTCACTTTTTTTTCCTATCCATGTTGATATAATAGTCATCTGATGCTGCTTGGCATTTCATCTCTGTCTGAATTGATTGTTTCAACAACAATATCTGCTCATTCGAGATCTGCTTTCACAGAGTTATTTACAGGTCATGCACTGTGTTCTGTTAGGTCACACTTTTTCCTGGTAATGGCGGTACACAGTCAAGCTTCCGAGCATAACTTCTACTTCCCAGAGGAAGTTATGCCACTGCTGACAGATATACAGTGTGTGTAAAGTACTTTAATATTTTTTAAGGGCTATTTGGATGTGAAGAGACTTTCAATCAGTGCAAAAAACATTCTCACACTTGAAAAATAATGGGTTATTTCAACGTTAATTCAGGTCAAATATTGACATACCAAACAATTGGGTTCATTTTTAAAAATGATAAAAAAAGGTAGGCTTTGTCTATATTTGAACCAAATTTGTGTTGAAACAACCCAGCACTTTGTGTGTGTGTGTGTGATTGCAGTCAAGATCATCTGTGGCATTTTGTTTTACTACTAAATTGTAGTGTCCTCAGTCAGGACTCTTCGGTCTTGTTGTTTCTTGTTTTGGTGGTGGAGTCCGAACACTAGTCCTGTCTTGTCTTGAACGATGTGCTCGGCTCGAGTTTACTTGATGTTGATAAAGTGAGTGATTGCGCCATATTTTATATTACTGTACTGTGAGGTCATATTTTGATCTTCTATTGGTCTCATGAAATCATGTGATGCAATTTCACAGGTCAAAGTTCAGCAAGCTTGAACTTTCAAAAGCAATGACATGTGAAACTTGTCGCTTGAGCTTGTGTTTCTGGTCTGCCGCATTTGCTTAATGGAAGTCTATGGTGCGAAAAGCAGTGTCACCATCCTTATCTCTTTCTGCCACGTGTTCTCCTGTCTACTGTCTTGTCCCTCTCATCTTGTTAACCCATTATTAGTTTATTCTGTTCACCTGTTTGTTTCCTAATTTGTTCTCCTTATAGCTTCCTTATGTCTGCTGTCCTGTGCCAGTTAGTCATCGTTCCTTGCTAGTATCAAGTCATGTCTTGTCCAGCACAGTCGTTTGTTTTTGTTAATCTTTTCCCTCCTCTGGGTTATTTTTCTTACCTTTTGTTTTCTGTTGTAATTAATAAATACCTATTTTTGTTCCTCCAATTGAGTCCTCCTCCTTCCCTAACCCAAACCCTGACATCTTCATACTAAACCTTCTTTCATTAAAGTACTAGAGCTTTTCTGAATTGGAATGGCATTTAATAAAAAGGATCAGCAAATGTCCAAATCAGTATCAGTTTTTGGTTATGAACCCAGGGTTGCAGGGTGGCTCAGTGGTTAGCACTGTTGCCTCAGAGCAAGAAGGTCACTGGTTTGAGCCCTGGCTTAGTCAGTTGGCATTTCTTTGGGGAGTTCTCACCGTGGGCATGTTCCCACCATGTTCGAGTGAGTTTCCTCCGAGTGCCCCAGTTAACCCCACAGTCTAAAAACATGCAGTATAGTTGAATTTAATAAATTGGCTGTATTGTATAAGTGTGTATGGATGTTTCCCAGTGATGGGTTGCGGCTGGAAAGGCATCTGCTGCTGGACAAGCTGACGGTTCATTCTGCTGTGGCAACCCCTGATAAATAAAGGGACTAAGCCAAGGAAAAAGAATGTATGAACCCAATGTTGGGTCAAATATGAACAAACCCAATCATTGGGTTAAAAAGTGTAATTTAGATTTAACTGAAAAAAAAAAAATCTGTCCAGTGTTGAAATACATCAACCCTACATTTTTAGTTATACTTTAAGGTTATCACTTCTTGTCAACTACTATTATTTTCTTTTCATCTGGCAAACAAGTTTTTTTAATAACTTAAATAAACAAACAAAAAATTGGGTTTTCTGATTTTAGTTACATAATAGTCAATAGCAGACCCCAAAAATTGAATAGAAACTGAAATAATGCATGTAAGCATTTGTGTTACAAGGATATCTTACTTTTCTTTGTAACATAATATAATTTATTTATTTGTTAATGTATTCATTCTTGTACTGTAAAACATTATCCCACAATGTTAATGTCAATCATTTGTTGATCCTAATTCATCCAGGATCTACATTATTCCTAAATGTGAAATGTCTTTAAAAAGTAGCATTTTTAAGTACTGACAAGTCTTTACCCTGGTTGCAATGCAATACAATACAATACAACACAAAACAATACAATACACCCTTCTTGACAAGATCAACACAATTTAAGACATACCAGCTTCCTATAAGATATATTTATATTGATCTAAAGAAGGCTCAAACATACCACAAAGGAGTAATGCTTCCCTCCAAAAAATTAAATAAAATAAACTTCTCTGAGTTCAACATAAACAAACTTTGAATAATGTGAAATTCTGCCATGCAAGGCTGTGTGTGACGCAAGAGGATTGCAGAAGAGACACAATATCACACCGTCCAGAGACTAGCCACTGTATAAATATTAATCCAGCTGTTTTTCCCCAAGTCCAGCAGGGCCTAGACATGATCACGAATGGTTCTATTCACACCTGCACAAGGTGAGGGTGATGGGATCAGCTTGTGAGAGCCGGTTAGGTGTGAGATGTGCGAATCCACAGGTACAGAGGAGCAAGGCATTGAGATTGCAGCCGAGCGCATCATTCTGGCCACTAAAGAGATTAAAATGCCAGAAGTCATGTGTCGTGACGCTCAGAGGAGCTATATATTTACTGACGTACGAAATGACCAATATCACGACTCAACCTGCTGTGTCAGGTGTGACTACACAGGTTAAAAAAACTATAATTCCCTGTCTGCACCTTTAAAAGCGAATCTTTTGGCCTGCCGGTTTGAGCAAACTCTCTACTCCTAAAATTCCTTCTGTCAGCTTCAGCCTTGGATCCTTTTGATAAAAGGAAAAGCAGCAGCTTCGGTGTGTTTTTGGAGTCTGCCCAATGAAAAATCTGCAGAGTCCAGTGGTATAAGCACTGTTTATTTGTGCATGTATTTATTTTAAGTTTAATATTTTATTTTATCTCATGAATATGATTTTAGTTTTATAGTTTTAGCATTTGTTCTTATAAACTAATAACCCTAGTTAAAATACCTGTTTTTAAAAGTAGACACTTAATATGAAGAATATAATCTAAAAAGTTGAGTTGTTTGGTGGCACAGTGTCTCAGTGGTTAGCACTGTCACCTCACAGCAAGATTTTCACTGGTTAGAACTTGGCTGGGTCAGCTGGCATTTTTGTGTGGAGTTTGCATGTTCTCCTCGTGTTCGTGTGTGTTTTCTCCAGGTGCCCCAGTTTCCCCCACAGTCCAAACACATGCGCTATACTGTAGGTGAATTGAAGAAACTATATTGGCCGTACTCTATGTGTGTGAGGGTGCTTTCACACTAGCACTTTTGGTCCGCACCCGGGTTCATTTGACGTCATAGTACGGTACATTTAGCTAGTGTGAACACGTCTTCTGAACTCGGGTGCGCACCCGTGAACCGTACCCGAGTCCGCCTGAAAGAGGTGGTCTGGGGTATGGTTCATGTGAACTCTGGTATGGTTCACTTGTAGTATGAATGCAATCGTACCAAAAGCCAGAAGTGAACCGCCAACTGTACAACAAACTATAGCTTTCATAACATTCATTCGTGTGTGTATGTCTGTGTATGTCACCTACTGTAACGGGTGCCAAATACTACAGGATCCAAGTTCAAGTACAATGTTTATTGACTATGTCATAAATTCAAGCATCCGCAAGTAACACACAGAGTGCGCTCAAAAACAGACAAAATAACTCCCGTCTCACGGGGCAGGTAGATGTAGGTAGGAGCAGAGACACCGATCACGGTCACTGAGGAACTCCTCACCAGACTAGAGCAGAGACATAGAACAAAGGCACGAACGACAACGAACTGACACGAGAGACAAGAGCCGCGCTGTCCAGATATAGTCGCGATAACGAGATGCAGCTGGCAAACTAATCAGGACAGCAGAGCTCTACATAGCACGTGACATCACACTGACGTAACAGACACACGAGGAATACCAAAACAAAACAAAACCATGTGACCACGCAGACACTCAGGAGTGCGCACACACCTACAACCGTGACAGTACCCCCTCTCCTAGGAGCACCTCCTGGTGCTCCCAGAAGAGCTTACCTGGCGATTGTAATCATCGATAAGAGAGTGATCCAGTATGTCCCTAGCAGGAACCCAACTCCTCTCCTCTGGACCGTAACCTTCCCAGTCCACCAAGTACTGGAAACCTCGTCCCCTCCGTCTCGAATCCAGAATGCGCTTAACCGAATAAACGGTCTCCCCATCAACGAGACG
>CAIGQQ010034181.1:11365133-11385308 GCA_903798035.1 Danio albolineatus
GGGGGGGGGGGGGGAACCGGAGTAGGCGGATTAATGGCCGCATGAAAAACGGGCTTTAATTTGGAAACATGAAACACGGGGTGTATTCTCCTGTACGTAGGAGGGAATTTGAGGCGGACTGCCACCGGACTAATGATCTTGGTGACAGTGAACGGGCCGATAAATTTGGGTGCGAGTTTATTACATACGGATCGTAAGGGGATGTTCTTAGATGAAAGCCACACTTTTTGACCGACAACGTAAACGGGAGGCTTAGACCGGTGGCGATCAGCTTTAGCCTTGGTGCGCGCAACCACTTGGAGGAGGGTCTGTCTGGCCCTGCTCCAAGTGCGTCGGCACCTCTGGAGAAAGGCGTGGGCGGAGGGAACCGCGATTTCGGTTTCCAGACTGGGAAAAACAGGTGGCTGGTACCCTAAACTACACTCAAACGGAGACAGGCCCGTGGCTGACACTGGCAATGAATTGTGTGCGTACTCCACCCATGGGAGCTGCTGGCTTCAGGAGGCGGGATTCTGAGAAACCAAACATCGCAAAATACGTTCAAGATCCTGGTTGGCCCTTTCTGTTTGTCCGTTACTCTGAGGATGGAAACCAGAAGAAAGACTAACAGTCGCCCCCAATAAACGACAGAATTCTCTCCAGAATTTAGAGACGAACTGAGGCCCCCTGTCAGAAACCACGTCCGTCGGGAGGCCATGAATGCGAAAGACGTGATTTATGACAGCATCCGCTGTCTCTCTGGCTGAAGGTAATTTGGGCAGAGGAATGAAATGAGTAGCCTTCGAAAACCGGTCCACTACGGTCAAAACGGCCGTATTGCCACTGGATGGCGGGAGTCCAGTGACAAAATCTAGCGAAATGTGTGACCAGGGTCTCGAAGGCACTGACAGCGTCTGAAGAAGCCCAGCGGGCGGGCGATTAGAAGTCTTAGAAACAGCGCAAACAGAACAGGCCAAAACAAACTCCCGTATGTCCCGAGCCATAGCTGGCCACCAGAATCGCTGTTTAACCAGAAATAACGTGCGACTCACCCCTGGATGACAAGCCACTTTGGAAGAGTGTCCCCATCGAATGACGTCAGACCGAATCGCCTCTGGCACGAACAACCGGCTCGGTGGGCATCCGGGCGGGGGCGTTACCCCTTCCAAGGCAAGACGGACCTTGCTCTCGATCTCCCATGTCACAGCTGAAATAAAAATCTTCTGAGGAACAATGGGTTCGAGAGACGTAGTGCGCTCGGAAAAATCAAATAAGCGGGATAACGCATCGGGTTTGATGTTCTTTGAACCCGGTCGATAAGAAATGGTGAAATCGAAACGTCCGAAAAATAGTGCCCACCGAGCCTGCCTAGAGTTTAGTCGTTTGGCGGACTTGATATATTCCAGGTTCTTATGGTCGGTCCAAACGATAAAGGGAACCCCCGAACCCTCCAGCCAATGACGCCACTCTTCCAACGCGAGCTTGACCGCCAACAACTCCCTATTGCCAATGTCGTAATTACGTTCTGCGGGAGATAATCGGTGTGAAAAAAACACGCAAGGATGCATCTTGCCGTCCGAGGACGCGCGCTGGGACAGGATAGCTCCCACCCCTACCTCTGACGCATCAACCTCCACCACAAACTGCCGGGATGGATCAGGGGCCACCAGAATGGGAGCTGAAACAAAGCAGCCCTTTAGTTTAGTGAATGCCGCCTCAGCTGCACTCGACCACCTGAAGGGAGTTTTGGCGGAGGTTAAGGTTGTCAGAGGGGCTGCGAGCTGGCTGAAATTACTAATAAATCGTCGGTAAAAATTGGCGAAGCCCAGAAATCTCTGCAGGGCCTTACGAGACTCTGGGATTGGCCAATTTACCACAGCCTGAACCTTCTCTGTATCCATGCGCACTCCCTCGACTGACACGATGTGCCCTAGAAAAGGAACAGACTGTGCATGAAAAACGCATTTCTCCGCCTTGACATAAAGCCCATTCTCTAGCAGCCTCTGAAACACTCGCCTGACGTGCTGCACATGTTCCTGGAGAGAACGGGAAAATATCAGTATGTCATCCAGGTAGACATAAATGAACTGATCTAGCATATCTCGCAACACATCATTAACGAGTGCTTGGAATACTGCGGGGGCGTTAGAAAGCCCGAATGGAAGAACACAGTATTCAAAATGCCCCCTGGGGGTATTAAACGCAGTTTTCCATTCATCCCCGGCTCTTATGCGGACCAAATGATAAGCGTTGCGGAGATCTAATTTTGTGAAAAAGGACGCCCCCTGCAGATGCTCGAACGCTGAAGACATTAACGGCAAAGGATAGGTATTCTTTACCGTTATGTTATTCAGCCCTCGGTAGACAATGCATGGGCGAAGTGAACCATCCTTCTTTTTCACGAAAAAAAATCCCGCTCCCGCCGGTGAAGAAGAGGGGCGGATAATCTTAGCTTCTAGAGAATCAGAAATATATTTCTCCATGGCCTCACTCTCTGGAATAGAAAGAGAGTATAACTTGCCTTTAGGCGGAGAGGTCCCTGGCAATAAATCTATGGCTCAGTCGTAGGGACGGTGAGGAGGAAGAGAAGCAGCCCGAGACTTACTGAACACTTTCTTCAGATCGAGGTACTCACTAGGCACGTTTGACAGGTCCGTGCGCTCCTCCTGAAACACAGAACCAGACACAGCAGAACGAGCAGACGAAAGACAAGACTTATGACAGTTCTCACTCCATGAAAACACAGTATTGTGACCCCAATTAATATGAGGCTTATGAAGAAGCAACCATGGATGCCCCAAAACCACAGGAATATTATGGCAGTCTGTTAGAAAGAATGATAAATGTTCAACGTGATTTCCTGAAGTAATCAGTCTTATGGGCTTAGTGGAGTGAGTGATGGTAGGGAGGGAAAGCCCACTGAGGGCGTGCACAGCGATGGGTTGGGAAAGAGGAACAATCGGAAGCCTTAGTTTGAAAGCAAGATTAGAGTCAATAAAATTTCCTTCAGCTCCGGAATCGACTATGGCTTTAACGTCCAGTTTTTTCGAAGACCAACATAGAGTGGCAGGCAGAAGAGTTGTGGTGACAGAGGGTTTATTCAACTTCATCTCACCCATCAGTAATCTCTTTTCTGCTGATGGGTGTGGTCTTCTACTGGACCCTGACGGCGCTCGATGCTCCGATCCCCCGGAATGCAAACAAGGGTCCTCGTTCCTTTGTCGGCTCCTCTCCTGTGTGGAGAGACGAGATCTGCCCAGCTGCATGAGCTCCGGGTCAGCAGACCCAACCTCCGGAACCAAAAGGAGAGAGGAGGATTCGGGGACCAGTTCCGCGGCTGCACCCCGTCGGAAATGAGTCTCTCTGCGCATCAATCGGGCCTCCACCCGAATAGCCAGTTCAATGAGGGCGTCCAGAGTTTTAGGCAAATCGAGCGTGTAGATCTCATCCTGGATTCGCTCCGAAAGCCCATGAAGGAACATGTCCCATTGCGCCTCCATATTCCAGCCGCATTCCGCCGCCAAAGTCCGGAACTCTATGGAGTAATCAGCAGCACTATGATCTCCTTGACGAAGCTCCGCGAGGGCTCGCGCGGCCTCTCTCCCGGAGGCTGCGCGATCAAAGACCTTCTTGAGTTCCACTGAGAATAGTTTGTACGAAGAACAACATGGGAGCTTATTTTCCCAAACGGAGGTCCCCCATAACGCGGCTTTTCCAGAGAGAAGCGTGATTATGAACGCAACCTTGGATTGTTCGGTGGTGAATAATGATGGTTGAAGAGTCATGAACAGAGAACATTTAGCCAAAAAGGACCGGCACAGCTGGGGTTCTCCCGAGTAGCAAGCAGGATGAGGAAGGCGAAGCTCAGGTGGATGATTCGCCGCTTCCGCCGTAGGTCTCGGGTCTGGAGATGGTGCAGCCTGCTGTGGGACCGCTCCGCCAGTCAGCTGTTGGATCTGCACGGTGAGTTTTGACATTTGGGCCGCCAAGGTCTGAATGGTCTGAATGTTAATGTCCAATAGTTGTTTCTGTCTCTCTATGCGGATCTTGGTCTGATCCATAAACTCAGCAACTTGAGTCAAACTTGCTGGATCCATTCGGGTCAGTTCGTTCTGTAACGGGTGCCAAATACTACAGGATCCAAGTGCAAGTACAATGTTTATTGACTATGTCATAAATTCAAGCATACGCAAGTAACACACAGAGTGCGCTCAAAAACAGACAAAATAACTCCCGTCTCACGGGGCAGGTAGATGTAGGTAGGAGCAGAGACACCGATCACGGTCACTGAGGAAATCCTCACCAGACTAGAGCAGAGACATAGAACAAAGGCACGAACGACAACGAACTGACACGAGACAAGAGCCGCGCTGTCCAGATATAGTCGCGATAACGAGATGCAGCTGGCAAACTAATCAGGACAGCAGAGCTCTACATAGCACGTGACATCACACTGACGTAACAGACACACGAGGAATACCAAAACAAAACAAAACCATGTGACCACGCAGACACTCAGGAGTGCGCACACACCTACAACCGTGACACCTACCTTGATGACAAGCAGGACTGACCCAGTACAAACAGTGATAATGTCTGCTTGTCTCCTCCAAAAACAGCTTTTGCAGACATCGCGTGATGTTCTGAACGTGTATAATATGTTTGCGACAGATAGACGCGAGTCGCTTTCTGTATGTCCAAAACCAAAAGGTTCAGTAAAGCGAAACGACCGCGATGTGCGGAGTGCGGACGTCTTTCCATTTTGGTGCTTTGCTTTCGTGTCCGTCACCTGCCAACAGCCATAAACAAAACAGCGGCTTGATGACGCAAGCGTACCGGGGTTCAGAAGGAAAAAAGACAGTGTGAACACAAACCAACCAAGAAGGTGGCAAGGGGAGACAAACGAACTTGGGTACAGTCCAGGCAATTGAACCAAGTATGAAAGCACCCTGAATGCGAAAGTGTATGGGTGTTTCCCAGTGCTGGGTTGCAGCCGAAAGGGCATCAGCTGCCTAAACCATATGTTGCATAAGTTTATTCCGCTGTGGTGACTCCTGATAAAATAAAGGGACTAAGCTAAAGGAAAATGAATGAATGAATGAATGAATGAATAAACGAATGAATGAATGAAAGAAAGAAAGAAAAAGAAAGAATGAATAAAATTGGGTTGTTTTATCTCAACTTTGAGTCAAGTATAGACTAACCCAACCGTTTGTTTGAGTTTTCTAATTTTCTAGGTTTTCTAATTCACTATTAACCCAATTGTTGGGTTTGTCCATATTTGACCCAAAGTTGGGTTAAAGAATTGCAACATTTTTAATTAACTTTAACAAATAACTGCTTTATGTCTTTGGCACAATGTAAAGATTAATTTAAATTCTGAGCAATATCAGTAAATTAAATACTTGAATGGCTAAGGTTAATTGTGAGTTAGGGTTAGTGTAATCATGCAAACTTTATTGTAATTGCTATAGTAAGGAACGATTGTAACAAGGACACCTTAAAATAAAGTGTTACCAAATCTTTTCTTTGTAACAATATTTTTCAGCATCAGCTACTTTTATTTCTTGTGGTATTTTTGCTGTGATCAACATTATTCCACAAACAATCCAGGACCCACAATATTCCTTAAATGTGAAATCGATCCATTTGATACAAGCAAAAAGAGCAAGCACTGTGTGATTTTGGACTCTGCCCAAAGAAAAAGCCGCAGAGTCTAGTGGAATTTGCTTCGAATATTAGCTTTTTATGTTTAGGTGTTGAGCCTTAGTGGTTGCTTTCCTCTCTCAAGCCCACGAGAGCTGTGAGGAATGCATTGAAGTTTATTATGTAACAGCTCAGAATCTTCAGAGGCCTTTTAGCAGAGACTAAGTTGACCCAACTCAATCTCTCTAACCGTATGAGCAATTGTATTCATTGATCTGATTGTCTTCCTGGGTGTCTTATTTCTCAAAATGGTTTGTAAAGACACAGAGAGGAAAAGACTGTTCAGTTCAGGTTAGGTTTCTGTTTCTCCCTCCACAATAAAAGAAGGTTTTACTGTATATTTATAGTCAGAGATTGATAAATCTTAGTTGATTCTATCAAATATTAGTCTGACTTTAATCAGTCAGAAACAAATGCAGTGTTTTGTCTGTTAAACCTTGAAACCAATCTCATGTTGTGAAGGTGCAACATACAGTTGAACAGCTGTAGTCTGCTTTTTTGAGATTATTTATAGTCACATTTGTTCACTGTAAAGACAATATTTTAAGATATTTTATTTATTTTATTTTTTTTAAGAAAATTATTTTGTAATAATACAATTATTTTATTATTATAAAAAAAAATTGTAAAACTTAAATATATATTTATTTGGCTTAATCCCTTTATTAATCTAGGGTTGCCACAGCGGAATGAACCGCCAACTTATCCACTCATACACTACGGACAATTTAGCTTACCAATTCACCTGTACTACATGTCTTTGGACTTGTTGGGGAAACCAGAGCACCCGGAGGAAACCCACGCAACCACGGGGAGAACATGCAAACTCCACACAGAAATGCCAACTGACCCAGCCGAGGCTCGAACCAGAAACCTTCTTGCTGTGAGGCGAACGTGCTACTCACTACGCCACCGTGGCGCCCAATATATATTTATTAAATATATATTTATTGTTTATTGTATGCAGTTAAAAAAATATTACTCGGTCATTATTGCTTTTATTAATATTACCTTTATTATTATTATTATTATTTTTATTATTATTTTTATTATTATTAATAAGATGAATAATAATAACAATAATAATTCATATTAGAGTGATTTCTGAAGGATCATGTGATTGGATTAATGAAGCTGGAAATTCATCTTTAAAATCATTGGAATAAATTATTAAATCAAATTATAAACTAATTTTAAACAGTTATATTATAGTGCAATAACATTTCACGATTTTACTGTATTTTTGATTAAATAAATGCAGCCTTAGTGAGCAGGATAAGCTTATTTTAAAACATTTAAAAATCCTACTGACCCAAAACTGTTGACTGGTACTGTACTGGTAAATGCAATGTTACAAAATATTATTACAATTTAATAATGTTATGTATTTTTAATGGAATATATTCCTGCAAATATATTTGGGGAACTGAATCATTTACAATGATTACTTTGATCTCCAATATCACAAGATCTGTCAGAAAAATGTTCTGCGATGGTGCTGAAAGGCAAGGGATAAATCACCCAAAAAATACAATTTGTCGTTAATTTCCTTATCCCCAGGCCATTCAGGATAAATGTGTTTTGTTCTTTGTAGAAAATTATAAATGAGGATCTGTATGATGGGGATTCTGGTTTGTTTAGTTTTTTTGTGGAAACATTTTTATTTCAGGATTCTAAGGTGAATAGAAAGTTTTCTGAATAGAAAATAGCCTTTAGTCAAAAGAGAAATCTGTAACTGAAGCCAGTTTAATGTATCCATGCTGAATAAGTTTAAAAAAAAAATCGATGTAGAAACCTACAACAAAATATAGCCTAACAAAAATTTTATAATCACCATAACATTCTCATACACACTTGCACACACACACACATACACAGGTTGCTTCTAAGAAACTCTGATCTTTAGATCCATACAGCACACACCCAGACTCATAACAGCCTTGACTGTCTCTGCAGGCTGTACTTTTTGTTCATAACACTGAAACTGATGAGGAATCAATTCTCCATGTCAGCAAGAGTTCTTTGTCCTACATCGAATGCCAACAATGTTCCATATGAATGTTGATAGTGGCAACGATGGCTCATCGAGTCCGCTGATGTGATGCAGCGCTCCATACAGAGGACGACTAATGTGGCAGAACTTATGTGGCTCGTGTCTGAACATGTTAGAGCTGCTGTATTTCACCCGGCGTGAGCACAGCCGCACGCCTTAAGACCATCTCCCCATGCGCAGATTAACCTGATTATGGCTATTCTATGTCCGTGATAATCCTGTATGGTGGGTTAGGAGGATATAACCGCTCTGGGATGATAAACAGAGCCGCAGCCATTCGACAGCAGGAGCCCATTGGCAGACAATAGGGTGGTGATTGGTGCTACTCAGCATTAGCAGTGAGAAAGCCCTTGAGTATGACAGGCACTAAGAGGAACTGGAGAAAAAAAGAAAAAAACTGACAGTGTATATTAAAGTCAATATTCATTCTCACCGAGGGCTAATGAAGGGCCGTTCTCTTTTTTTTCAATAGCGATCCAATCAAAGTGACTTTGCAGAGGGTCTTTTTCTCTCACAATGTCATCTGCACTGCAGATACAAGGTAAGATGGCAATCGAGCATCAGGAAAAATACGTGCCTTTGGCAACATTTGTTTTTTGCTGAAATTATATCATGTTCCTACTAAGACATTTCATGTCAGTTTCAAAATGAAATGTCCAGTGAGTGACCTTAAAAGGGTGTTAATTTTTTTTCAGAAATATTCACACTTGGCAGACTTGGTCTGAGATTTGGATTTTGCTAACACTTTACAATAAGGTTACATTCATGTCAGTTCATGTATTTGTTAACACGAACAAACAACGAACAGCACATTCATTCATTCAATCATTTTCCTTTGGCTTTGTCCCTTATCTATTAGGGATCATCACAGTGGAATGAACCGCTAACTCATTCATTCATTCATTTTCTTTTCGGCTTAGTCCCTTTATTAATCTGGGGTTGCCACAGCGGAATGAACCACCAACTTATAGAGCATATGTTTTACGCAGTGGATGCCCTTCCAGCTGCAACACATCTCTGGAAACATCCATACACACTCATACACTACGGACAATATAGCCTACCCAATTCACCTATACCACATGTCTTCGGACTGTGGGGGAAACCGGAGCACCCGGAGGAAACCCACTAGACCACAGGGAAACCTTGCAAACTCCACACAGAAATGCCAACTGACCCAGCTTAGGCTCGAACCAGTGACCATCTTGCTGTGAGGCGAACGTGCTATCCACTACGCCACTGCGGCACCCCCTTAACCGCTGACCAGCATGTGTTTTACGCAGCAGATGCCCTTCCAGCCACAACCCAGTACTTGGAATCAGCCATACACTCTCATATTCACACAACTCCACACACACCAATTCAGTTTACTGAATTCACTTATAGACCATGTCTTAGGACTGTGGGGAAACCGGAGCATCCAGAGGAAACCCACACGAACATGACATTTATTACAGTATTTACTCATCTTTGTTGATAAAAATACAGCCGTTCATTTAGTCATTAATCATTTGCATTATCAGCTGTTGTTCTCCAGCCCCGGCGCCATAGACTGCAGCTCTGCACAAGACGTCTGGCCATAGGAGAAATGGTCGTGCCCAACTGAGCCTGGTTTCTCTTGAGGTTTTTTAATTCTTCACTTTCGCCAATTGGTGAAGTTTTTTCCTCGCCGCTGTTGCCTCTGGCTTGCATGGTTCGGGACTTGTAGGGCTGCGCATCGATGGATTACTATTCAGTGTTTGGACTCTCAGCAGTGATTATTAAACCACGCTAAAATGAACTAAACTGAACTTCAACACTGAAAACTGGACTGACACTGTTTTAATTTTTATAATGCATATGAAGCTGCTTTGACACAATCTACATTGTAAAAGCGCTATACAAATAAAGATGAATTTAATTTAATTGAATTGTTAACAAGCATAATTTTATATTTTTGCAATGCATTAGTCATTTATGAAATTCACTACAATGAAAAAAATCTACTGCTTTGTTGTTGTATTGTGAAGCAGCAGGTATGCAGATGATTTGGTGAATAAATGACTGTAGATGGACACGATTATATGAAGAGTGTCACAATAAAAGTCCATTTGAAAAAAGGTATCAATATTACACTTGAATATCATGTTTTGTTGGTCGTTTGATTGATATACTGTATGGATTAATTTTGTTGTATTGATGCACCGCTAGTAACAATACTAGTTTACATGTTTGCCTTTGCCTCTTTATACATTCTTTTGTCAAATCATATTTCAGAGGACTTTTAGCCAGGTGCAACACTGCAGCAGCTAGGGCTGCAGAATATATTGTTTTAGCATTGATGTCACAATGTGTGAATACACAGTAGTCATATATGGAAAAAATAGGGAATAAATATGGAGCAAATATACTAATATTAAAAAAAATACTGGGTTACATTTTCAATTAAATTTAAATGACACTTTTTAATCCACACTTACTGTAGGGTTTGTCCATTTTTGACCCAACATTGGTTTACTTCAACCCAGCTTTCTTAGACTGTAATCATTTATGCACATTCCTGCCCTTACAAAATTACCCCAACTATTCTGATTCCACCCTTTATAATGCAAATGCAATATACTATATATATTCCAGCTGCAACCCATCACTGGTAAACATCCGTACACACCCATTCACACACCTACACCATGGACATTTTAGCTTACCCAATTCACCTATACCACATGTCTTTGGACTTGTGGGGGAAACCAGAGCACCCACGGGGAGAACATGTAAACTCGACACAAATATCAACTGACCCAGCCGAGGCTCGAACCAGCGACCTTCTTGTTATGAAGCGATCGTGCTACCCTGTGCCCAATATATATCTTAGAAAAGCTAATTATTGTTTTTTTTTTTAATTGTGCAGCCCTAACAGCTACTGAGAAAGATGCACGACGCAAGCATACAAATGAATTGGTTTAGAATCATTCACTTTTGAAGGTCATAACAGTAGTATTGTGCAAAGGACTGTGCTTGTATTCTTCATTCATTCATAATTTTCCCCATAATAATAATTTTATAACTGCAATAGTAGGAAGGAAAAGAAGCAATAGGAGTTTCACTGCATCTAGAACTAATTTCAGCAAAAACTGCAGCAAATTGTACAGCATGTATAGGTACTTTTTTGGAGTTTCTCATTGCAACCTTTAGAAGGAGATATAAATGGCATCACAGTTGATAGGCTACTCTTTCTCAATTATGCATTTTGTCCAACAAATCTGAAAAAGGGTAGCATCACGTTGCCATGCATCCTGTCTGCTGCCGCTGCCCATTCTTAAATATTGTCATCCAGCAGCTTTGAGGGTGATTAAACTCTAAGGGTTTTTGAATTCCTGTAGGAGGCTTCAGTCTGGCCGGCTAATCCATCAGACCAGCCTGGATGAGTTGTGTGGATCTGTGCCCTAATCAGAATGAATGATGCCGCAGTGATCAAGGATGCAGGTCAATCTCTTTCCAAACTTCATTTACATGAAATGTTCCAGCCTCCGGTACGGCATTCAAACGCCTGGCTACAAGCACGGTTTACCAAATATCCTGTGCCCTTGAGATGTCCAGGTGGATGAAGATGCAAAAGTCAGCAGTATTCCTACTGGATCTGTAGAGTTTTAGCAACTGATTATGATACTCATTGGTTCCATGTGAATGTATGGATAATATAATGCTTATAAATTAATATATTTATATAAATAATACAATTACAGATTTATTAATATCACTTTTCCAAAATAAGTCAGATACTAATACTTATATTTTTGGTACTTGGAAATACTTGAAGTATTTTTACTTAATTTGTACATTTAAAGGGCACATATTTGACCCCTTTTTTATATTTAATATAAGTCTTTTGTGTCAGCAGAGTTTGTCTGTAAAGTTTCAGCTCACAATACCCATCAGATTATTAATTATAGCTGCCTAAAGTCTTTGTATTTTAGCTCTAAACAGCTTTTTGCTGTTTTTGGTACTGGGCCTTTAAGGATAGTCCTCCCCGCCCACCGTGCCCATCAGCGTGTTTCAATCTCCGCCCTCGGCTGCGTCAGACAGACAGATGCAACAGGAACAGATGTAAAGGATGCAGATCTCACTACGTTTGAGAAATACAACAGTAAGAATGTTACCAATGACAGTTTGATGTGTTTGTTGAGGAGTTGCTACGATGAGTCACACACAATGTAGTTACAAAGTTTGCTCACGCATGCACGCACACACACACAGACAGACAGCGCGCGCGTTGAGCTTTGCACTGCTTTACCACGCAAATGTGAAAGGATACAGTTAAATAT
Organism: Danio albolineatus; assembly: GCA_903798035.1. Classification (NCBI taxonomy): domain Eukaryota; kingdom Metazoa; phylum Chordata; class Actinopteri; order Cypriniformes; family Danionidae; genus Danio; species Danio albolineatus. Next base: position 11,377,176 of record CAIGQQ010034181.1, read on the forward strand.
CCACTGCTGTATGTATATCTGTAATGTTAATGTACAAAATAAACCTGATTTAATGTCACCAAACCGAGATTGAAGCGTCTTTTTTGCTGACACACGGCGATGAAGTAAAGCTGAAGTAAATCGCTGTAGTTCATCACAAACATGGACTGTTTTAAACACGTGGTAAACTTGTAAAACTCACTCTTGACCACATTTGATGGTGATTGATGACCTTCGCGAACTGAACAGACCTTTTATTCCCGGTTGCTTGCGCACGTCTTGTCTTGTTGATATGATTATACGCGTTACTACGGAGACATGTTAATAAGCAGCTGTCAGTCAATTCAGTGGGCGGGGGGACCACACTCCTACGTAAAGTTGCAGTCGGTCTCAAAACAGCTCCAATTGGCCCACCGTTTTTATGCTGTTAAATTGAAAAAAACGGACTGGGTGTGTTTATATCACCCCAATATGACCGTCTATACACTATACTACACATATGTCTGTGCAAACAGCTGAAAAAGTAGATTTTTTAAAATAGGTGCCCTTTAAAAATATAGAAATAAATATTGAGAAAATAATCAAAATAATCATTTATTTGCAGTTTTTTTTTTGTTAGTTGCCCTATTTCATTTAGCTAATTATCTTTAGCAAATGATTAATTTCACTTTCGCTTTAAAAATGTGTTTATGTTTGCATTAAAATGTTGTTCATATAGTGAATTCAGCACTTTTTTTTTCTTTTTTTTGCTGGAAATACTGATTTGGATTTTGCTACAAGTGGAGCAGAGAACCAGAGGTGTTACATTGATGCCGTGACCTGGAAAGAAGTGTGGTTCCCTCAGTTCGGAGCCTCAGTTCGTAATTCAGTGGGGCTCACAAAATTTGCAGTACAGTGCAGGTAGAGATCTTTTCACAAACTATGAGTTGGTGCTGGCAGGCTATATTTTAGTTGCAGGAAAAAATAACCCATCAGCTTCTGTATATCAACTGAAGTGGTATCGGCAACGTTCACATTTTCCTGTGGCTTGTCGACAATATTCTTCACAAGAGAATAGTCCCATTTTGTGTGCCACTTCACTTTTTTTTACATCTCTCTTTGAAGATGCAAAAAGATGTATCGTATAATGACATGCTTTTGATATGAAGTGGCAGCATTTAACAGAAGGAAAGCAAAGAGATCTGGCTGAAGAATGATGACAGAGTATCAAAGCAGATAGAGCACTTAAGTCTCAACTCTAACTGAGAGCCTCTTACAGCTCTCATCAGATGAGCCATGATCTAGATATGACATTCCTGCCTGCTGCCCCCTATAAAAGTTTTTCTGCTCGCCAACACAAAACTCTGCAAGTGTGACACACAGCTTGGCGGCCTATCTCCAAAGATAATTGACAGAGTTTACGAGCTTCGAAAACTTGTCTTGTTCTGCCGATTTAGAGAACTCATTTTCTGAGTGGCAATTTATAGTTGATTTGCGGACACTTAAGAAAGGCATGGAGGTCTGTCTTATCCTAAAGTTGCGCAGCCTGAGGCCTGTCTGTCCTAATCTGCAGATTGAGGTTCTGATAGCTCTATGTGTGTCTGATTGCTCCTGGTTTCCCTCAGGGAAACTGCCCTCCTACAAGCCGTGTCCTCCTGCTCTTGATTGGCTATTTTTTCTCCATAGTTGGTCAAGCACCCTATTTTGATCATAACAATTGAATGAAAGGAGGGGGGGGGGGGGGGGGGGGGGGGGGGGGGAGAAGGTAACCGTAAGGCAAAAAATGGTAGCTGTTCTTTTTCTTTTCAAGTAAACCTGTGAAATTGAAGTGCGTGTTAATAATCTGCTATTTTTAAAACAGGATTCTGAGCTTCTCCCAGCTCGTTGCTGTGCCATGTGAGGTGTGAAATGTGCAAATGTACAGTAGCTATAGCCTTAATAACAGGAATTGATAGCAGCTTTTGGATTGTTTTGATTTTGATTCATGCTATCAAATATACTTAATATAAAAATGAATAAATAAAAACCGTCAATAACTTTAAAGCACTTCCAGAGACGTATGATATCTTTTTTATTTATCAAAAAGACGCAAATGTATGCAGTAAAACTGCCAGCTGCACTCTGAAAAACAGATAACAAAGTCAATAACGGCATATTGTCTCAGCTTTAGAGTGGTAAAAAATGCAATATATATATATACAGTAGGTGCATATAAACAGTATATATAAAACATTTTAAGATATTTTGCTTCATATTGACACAATGACATCATGCAGTTGTTGAAGATTTGTCGTCTGCCCTTCCAAGATGTAAATCTACCATTTTAGCCCATCCCAACAGAACTAGACTGAGACCATGAAAGTCATTTTTGAACTCATTGTCATGTTCAAGAAACATCTTGAGGTCTGACATGATTTAAGAGTTCTGAGCTGGTGCATTATCCTGCTGAAAAAAGCCATCACATGATGAGTGCACTGTGGTTATAAAGGAATGGGCATGTTCAGCAAAAATATTTAGGCAGACTCTTGTGTTTAAATTAGTTATTGTTACTTGTTATTGTGTGTTTTTCTGCTGCTGTAGCTCATCTTCTTCACAGTTGGATCAGTTGTGCATTTACAAATGCTCTTCTGCAGACCTAATTTTAACTTCCTTTCTATCAGCTCAAACAAGCCTGGTCATACCTATCTGACCTCTGACATTTCCACACAAATACATTTCTTTTTTTCTGACCATTTTCAGTGTATTGTACCTTACAAATACTCAGATGAGCCTATCTGGCACCAAGAGCAAACAATTATTTACATGACCTTTCATCCATATTCTGATATTTGGTTTGAACTTCAGTACAATGTCCTGATATCTTTATCCCTAAAAGCAGAGTTCCTGCCATTTGATTGGCTGACTAGATATATTTTTTAAATAAATTAGTTTAAAAGGTGTGTACCCAATATAGTGGCCACAAAGTGTACATACTGTAATACACACTGTACTGTATATGCAGTCTTGGTACAGACATTGTTTTGTTCGAAAATATTATTAACAAAGAAGAGCGGCCAACCACTGCGATCTACAGAGTTCAGTACATGCACAAAGGTGCACCAGTCAATCATATAATGAGCTCTGCATACACTGACCTGTATAGGAATGTGGCACAAAAGAAACCATTACTGAAAAAGCACCATGTGAAAGCACGTCTGGAGACTGTCAGAAAGCATAATAGAGACTCCGTTGCAAAGTGTAAAAAGGATTTCATGGTCAGATCACACCAAGATAGAGCTTTCCAGCCAAAATTCTTAGCAATGCGTGTGGTGCTAATATAACACTGCCCACACCTCCAAAGCACTATACCTTCAGAGAAGTGTGCTGGTGGTGATGCATCATGCTGAGAGACTGATTTTTAACAGCAGGATTGGGCATCTTGTTAAAATAAAGAGAACAATGGATGGTGCAAAATGCAGAAAAATACAACAAGGAACCTGCTGAAATGCATTTGAGAGAGCAGATTTTAGCAGGATGAAAAAAAGGTAAAAAATTAACATAGAAGTGCCATATAAAAACAAAACAAAAAATTGAAATGGACCCGTCAAAGCCCTGATCTCACTCCAATTGTAAATCTGTCATGCTACTTGAAAATTGCAGAGCACAAGCACCATCCAACCAATTTGAACAAGCAAATCTGGGCGTAAAAAAGAATGAAATAGCACTTGAACTTTGCACAGAGCTGTCAAGTGCTGCAAAAGTACCTTTTAAATGTGCTTTTTATAAAATATCAAACAGCAAAGTTCCTTCCAAGTTGTTTTTTTTCACTTAATTTTTTCCTAATGTATACTGAAGACTTTTGCAAAGTGACTATACTGTACTGTAAATAATCAGAAAGTGAGCAAACAGCGACAGAAAAGTCTGCTGAGTATTTTGATAGAATTAACACTTCAAAGCGAAGCATCACAGTCATCCCAAGGTCAGCTTAAAGCAAACAGAAGGCAAACTCAGCAATGCGAAGATATGTGCAGGTTACTACATTAAACATACAGAAGCCATAGAGTCAACACCACTCAACCCAGGGCTCAGCATAGAGGACAAACCCCCACGAATGTCAATAAAGGACTTGAAAACAAGAAGTCTTTACCAGACAGCTCTGCATTTGGCCGCAGTTAAATGTGCCTGATTGTGAATACAGATCTAAAGCTTGCTCTTTAAAATTATTGATCAGAACACCATTAGAGGATCCCTTAAAGGCTACGCCCTGCACATCTCTCTTATTATTTTGTTACACGTCCCATTTAAAAAAATAAAATAAAATAAAATAAAATAATTCATGAGTTTTAAACTCATCACAGGTCACAGATGTTTTCATAACATTTCCGAATCCTTCGCTAGCCTCTTGCTTAGTTTAAAACAGCCATTGCTTGCATAATTATCCAAGCTCTTTTAATGAGTTTTCCACTGGCTTGAAGCGGTAATTGGATTTTTCTTGGAGCAATCTTGTTAAATGCATAAAATCGTATATTTAATTTAGAGAGGAAATCGATGGCGAAGTGAGTGTCGTTGGCAGGGCTTGTGCCGTTCTGGACATGCAACCAGTGCCGCTGAGGAGAGGAAGGTAATATATTAACACGCACACTAACATCTCGTTACTGTAATGAAAGCTGTAAATCCAAAGCGTGAGTTTTATAAGTGTTTCATGGGAACCCTATAAGCAAGAATCGAGTATTCTGTTGTGTTAGGGGGGACTTTATTAATGTTGTTAATTTTCTAAATGGACCGCAATTTTTCATGGAAAGCCTGAAGCTGTCATATTTTAGTCAAACAAGAACGGACAATTCTAATCAATATTGCCGAGCTCTGTCTCTGACATTTGTGTCTGTCAAACTGATTTAAAATCAGAGCGGGCAGTGGGTTGGAAAGCTGAGGTGGTTTGACTCACCGCTGAAAGTGCTGCGTGAAGATGACGTGCTGATAGCTGTGCTCTTTCAGGCCCGAGTTACCTTGAAAGACACAAGTCTGATTTAACTCAATTTGTTATGAGATAACGCTTACGCAGAAACACTTTGATTTATGTTTGGGCCACCCAATTAAATTAGAGACGTAATTGTTTTAGGGGGAAAGAAGACTAAGGCGTAGTAAACATACAAGCATGGTGAATGATGAATGAAAAAGCTGTCCATCCAATCTAAGTTCTCCTGCTGTAAAACGGCCACTGATTAGTCTTTTGTAATCATCCCTACCCGTTAAACCCACCCACCTTACCCGAGATCCAGTTTCTATTGGTTGAATTTAACCATAGTGATGTTTTGGGTGGTGTCACGGTGGCCTAGTGGTTAGCACGTTCGCCTCACAGCAAGAAGGTCGCTGGTTCGAGCCCCGGCTGGGTCAGTTGCCATTTCTGTGTGGAGTTTGCATGTTCTCCCCGTGGTTGCGTGGGTTTCCTCCGGGTGCTCCGGTTTCCACCACAAGTCCAAAGACATGTGGCATAGGTGAATTGGGTAGGCTAAATTGTCTGTATAGTGTATGAGTGTGAATGTTTGTGTGTGGATGTTTCCCAGAGATGGGTTGCGGCTGGAAGGGCATCCGCTGCGTAAAAATATGCTGGATAAGTTGGCGGTTGATTCCGCTGTGGTGACCCCGGATTAAAAAAGGGACTAAGCCGACAAGAAAATGAATGAATGAATGATGTTATGGTCCAACGCAGCCTGTACTGATACTCTATGAAGAATATATCAAGATGTAGCTACTATATTGGGATTTGTTTGAATTGAGAAGACGTTATAAATATTGTTTGGTCTCCAACTGAAACGTTTTTACTTTCTGAGACCTTTTCTCGTTTCATTCTCAATTAAGACACATATTTTAGCTGCACTTTTAGAATGTTTTTTTTTATATATATAAAAACATGTTTTTAATATGATGTACTTTAATTTTACCAAGGTTCACTCATTTTAACATAATGCAATGTACATGTAATGCTGTCTGAATTAGCATATTTACTATTAAACATGTCTCAGTATGAGTACCTTTGCTTTATTCATTCATTCATTTTCTTTCCGGCTTAGTCCCTCTATTAATCTGGGGTCGCCACAGCGACTTATTCAGCCAACTTATTCAGCATTTGTTTAACGCAACGGATGCCCTACCATCTGCAACCCATCACTGGGAATCATTCACATGCATACACTACGGACAATTTAGCTTACCTAATTCACCAATACCACATGTCTTTGGACTTGTGGGGCAAACCAGAGCACCTGAAAGAAACCCACATGAACATGGGAAGATCCAAACTCCACAGAGAAATGACACAGCCGAGGCTCGAACCAGCAACCTTCTTGCTGTGAGGCGATCATGCTACTTACTGCTCAACCGTGAAGCCGCAGTATGAGTGCATTAATTTTTTTAAAAATTATTTTAAATTTTATATTTATTAAAATTTATTTAGATTTATTTGTTTATTTTATAGTTATGTTTTCAGTTTTCTCAGTTGCAGTGCTTCGGGTTATACAACTACAAACTAGAGAAAAAATAAAACATTGTATCATCTTTAACAATTTACTTTAGCTAAAATAATTTTGTTTACTTCAGCATCATTTATTACTGAGAACTGTAATAAGCTGGAAAACCATTATTTTAGGTGTAACAAGTTGAAGTCATTTATGGAGGTTTTCACTTGTTTTACAATGTAGATTCATCTTTAATGGAATAATTGCATCATTCATAAGCATTCAAAACACTTCCCTCATAGAAAAATAAACAAAAACAAAGTCTTTTTGTCTGATTTTTCCTATTGCTCCTTTGCTTCAAATAAAACTTTGTACTTTTGGTTATCCTCATAGATAGTCGGCTTGATTCAAGCTTTAATTTAAAAAAAAAAATCCTATGGCAAAAATAGTTTCAACATTGCTAAAATTGGACAAACCCTAATGTACTTATGCACTATACCTGTTTCAGGGAAAAAAAACAACAATCACTTTGTTCATCAAGAAATGTAATGGTATAACTGCCATTTCAGAACAGCATGACAAATTAGAGTAATCAACTGAGGAGAACCTAAGTACACTTTTAAGGTGATCAAATAATTATTAAATAATTTTAATTCCAAGAAAAAAGTCATTGAACTAAGCGTGTCATTATCACTCTTGAAATAAGCTCGTTCTCTACTCACACTGAAACAACATCTATCATATAAAAAAGTGGACTTCTTTACAAACACAGACATGTCCCTCTGCACACCAGGTCTTTGAGAGGAAGCAGCTGAATATCGGGTCATTGATTGTCTGCTACACTAAAGATATAGCTTCTCCGCCTGTTAAGGCCACTAAGACAACCAGGCATTCACTCAAATGAATGTGAAGCCATTAGGAAAAGACATAACTCACTGTGAAGTAAATAAAAAAGAAACAGAGGACAGGATGAGCCCGCTTTCTATTCAGAGCTGCTCTTATAATTATTCTGAATAAATAATGAAGATCTACTTGAGAAGCAGTGAATGAATGATTTTCCTCCTTTTCAAAAGGGCACCAGTATGTTTTATTAAGCTCCGTTGGTTTTGCTAGCCGCTTATAACAAGCCCCGCATTCCTCTCATGTGCTTATGAGATCATTTCCTAATAACGTCCGTAATCCCGAACCAAACAACGACCAGTTCGCCAAAGTAAACAGAATCAAAGTCATGAAAAGAAAATGCGACATTGATTTTCAGTCCTTTTGATATATGTGTTATGGAGTCTCATGTCTGTAAAAAGAACAATGATGGGGTGACCCTATCCTCCTTTGTTTGCATTATCTGCTCGCTGCAGTGACTTGCTTAATTAAAACTGTATTTATTATTACTTAGTGCCAAGTCAAACGAGATTTCAATTGCCCTTTTAGTTTTCATTTAGCGAGCCAGTTAACAAATAATTGCATTTGCTTTCTGATAGCAGCTTCCCTCTAATGATCACAGACAGTATTCTCAGTCTTTATTACCCTTAGTCAGATAAACAAACAAAATGACAAGTTATCACTTGCGCTGAAAGCCAAATCCATTATCAACGGCGTAAAATGATCACTTTATAATCACATGGAGTGGACAAAAGACAAAATATCCCACCCAGTTCCAACCAGACTTATATGGGTTGACAAATAAGCAGTAATTGTTTTTTTGTAAATCCCCATTTTTGAAGAAACATAATTTATCTTTGTG
>CAIGQQ010034181.1:11387368-11410854 GCA_903798035.1 Danio albolineatus
TTTTTTTCTTTTTGTCCATTGATGTTATAGAATAATGACAGCCATAGACAGCAGGGTGCTGTAAAAGAGGGGGTGAAGAGATAAAGCCTTCTCTTCAGCAACTGATCTTATTGAACAAGCCTAGATCAACAAAGTATTAGTCTCTAAAGAGCATGCGGTGGGAAGTGCATTAATGCCACCGCACTCTGTAAAGGGATCACTGAATGAAGTGACTTTTCATGTAATAGAGTTTGGTCTTCATGAGACTAATCATAAGTTGAAGAGGCACCTCAATATGCAAAGCCTTTCTGGTTAACTTTCCTCGGTTTTTGAGAGGGATTGGAGGGATTGAGTCAAGTTGCATCTGTCAAAAGCGGCGAAAGGGCTCATAAACAGCTCTAAACATTCGCGCTCATCAGTCAACAGCTGAGATGCTTTGCCTTGATTCATTTTCTCAGCTGTGAAGATTCGTCCCCTCATAATTCAATTATTTCTCATTCAATCACGCTCCATTAGATCACGATCACTCCCAGCTCGCCTCGTTACCGCAGGAAACACAATCAGGACGATTCGGTGGTGACAGTCTCAAGGCTTCACTTTCAAATGACTGCGCTTGTGTTTGGATACATTTCATTATGTGACATGGCACATCATAATACTCTCTCTCTGCAGGCTGTGCTGACTGATAGAATACTTTATTCACGGAGTAAAACGAGCTCGGAGGCCACTAATGAGAAACTGACGGCAGGCATAAGCATGCTATGTAGTTTACATATATAAAAGAAAGCAGTAATTCAACTAAAGCGATCTCAGATTAGTTAACATAAGCTTGAATAAAATGACTATAAATAATAAAGTCTTAGGGTACGTCTACATGACAGTGATATACTTCCTAATGCAACTAGAAGTTACTTAGAAAACAAAAAGGGTAAGTTCAGTCTGTATACCTCAGAAAGGTTGAAGTACAATGAACTCAAACTAAATCTAAAACACTAATTTCCTTTAAGAATTGTTTTCATTTCTAGTAATATGTATGTAAATATCTTCAACTGAACTAAAAGCTTTGCTTAGTAGTTTACTTTTATAAATTGTGTAATTTTTAATAGAATTTTCATACAGACTGTAGTCAAAAAGAGAACTGAATTATAAAAACGTAAGGTAACACTTTATTGCGATGGTCCATTGGAGTATTAGTAGACTTTCTACTTAATATCTGTTGATACAGACATTCAACAGACATTTAACTGACTATAAGAAACTTTGTAAGTACATGTCAACTGACACTAACCCTACCCCTAACCCCAACCTAGCAGTCTACTTATAATCTAATGAAAATTAGTTGCAATGTAACTTAAATTCAACAAACGTAACATCAAAATAAAGTGTGAACAATCATAATGTTTAAACTTGAAACTTGTTCTCAAAACAATTCAGTTTTAGGGCGTACTCACACTGTGTACAGTTGCCTTGAACCGAGCCGAAGCACGCTTGTCCCCCCTCCCGTCTCCCCTGACGGCCTGCACTCTCAGTACATTCACTTACGTCATCGATGATGCGCTGTTCATTTTAAGAGAAGCGCTCTCGCTCAGCACAGTGGACATGTCTTTATATGATTATATCGCTTTAGTCGTTTGGTTTGCAGTGACACAGTCAAATATTTCGAACAGATCGGCCACTTTTGACGCTCATAAACAATCATAAAGTCCTCGTGCTGCAGGAATTAGGAGGTCTGCTGAAGGTGCAGCTGTCGTGCAGTGAGGGTTTGCGTCTTTAATATTCTACAACAATTTGCGTTCATTAAACAGTAAGAATGATTAATAAATCCATATGAAACAGTCCCCAAAATTCATGTCTTCTCTTCAGTTTCGGGCTCAGGCACACGTTGCACTCTCACTACAAGCGTACCGCGCCAAAGCCCAGGTGAACCGTGTTTAGGCACACATCTTCCAACCGGGCCAGAGCCGGCCAACTGTACCGTGCCTGATTCAGCACACTCACACTTCTCAAATGATCCGGGAAGCGGGCCTGGGCAGGGTTCGGATAGCATAGTGTGAGTTCTATAGCGTTTTTACAATGTATACTGTGTCAAATCAGCTTAAGTTCTAGTAAATGTGTCAGTCCAGTTTTCAGAGTTGAAGTTCAGTTCAGTTTAAATTACACTGCTGAAAGTCTAAACACTGATGAGCACCGATGTGCAGCTTCCACAAATGGCAAGGAACAAAACTTCACCAATTGACAATAGTGAAGGAAAACAACCTCCGTAGAAACCAGGCTCAGTTGGGCACAACCATTTCCTGTGAAAAGCTGCAGTTTAGGCATCGGAGGCTGAAGAATGCTGAAAGTCCATCGTGGAGAAGCTGCAGGTGTAAGTTGGTCACCAGTGGGTGTTCAGGCTGGCCCATGGGATTAATGCGGATAAACATTTTGCTTCTAAAACCTCTTTTTCTTGTTGTTTTGGTGTTTTGTTTCGTTGAAATGTATACTGTAAATGTCTCCTTAGATTAGGCTATAAAAAAGGTTTATACCCTAGAACCAACCAGAGCTGCTTGGATTTTTGCTGCTTGTTTTTCAACACAAAGAACATTACAAGCTGCAAGTTGCACAGAGCGGTTGTGATTGGCTGAGCTTAATCATTCCTCTGCTCCTGCTGAAGCCGATGCCTGATAAAACAGGTACAAATAATTGCACGCTGGACCTGACTTTGATTTTGGAACACGTTTTCCATAATTGCTCCAACCCTTATAATCCCTGTGTTGTGTTTAATCCCTTCATTTTTATAGACATTATATAATCATCATTTAGGAGTGCAGATAATTAGAGAAACCTTCAGAGCAAATCAAACGATTCAAAAGACGATGCGCAACCACACAGGTTTACGCTGCGAAGGCTTTGGTTTTCTACAGAGGAACGAAAACCGCAAGACAGTTATCCCATTGTGGAGTAGTTTCATGTAAGTTAAAAGAAAAAAATGTCTCCACACAATGTAATGATCAAGAGCTGCAGGTCATTCTTTGAATGCTGGCTTTGACAAATTCAGTGAGGAAGAAAATAACTCGGAAGAAACTCCAAGGCTTTGTGAGAGCAGGTCAGGGGTCTATGAAGTAGGTGTTTAACCGAAGGTACGACAGTCTAAGAAGTCCAGTCATTCGGAGTCATGCAGGCTTGTCATGAACATTTATTGCTCCTGGCATTTAGTTCTATAGTCAGAGCTGCAATTTGATGCTACAGCGGTGTTTCTTTGCTTCATGCTAACTTAACAGTGTAATGCCTCAATGTTGTTCTGCAATTACTGGAATTGTTTTGAAAAAAAAAAATAAAAGGGTATTTGCAGTATGTTTGTCCAGAGAATAGAAAGAATGAAATTAAATGCCCGTGCACACCAGGATGCTTTTTGCCCGCATTTTCCATCGTCGTTTAACACCTCGTGACTAAATAAAGAGCGCCAATGTGATAGTGCACACCAACATGCAAAACGGCAGTCGTAAAAGCTTTTTTGTTTTATCGTGCCGCGTTAAAACTTTCTCCACCAATCAGATTGCCACTTTTGTTCACATGCACAGAGCTGCTGAAGTTACAGTAAACAGCACCTGGAGGAGCTCAATCGCAAAACTGTCAATAAGAGTGCACATTGAAGAAGATGCCCAGATGTGATATGAACGTGGAGCTGCTTATTGCACTGGTGAACAATATTCATTTCTTCATCGCTAGAGCTGAAGCTTATACTTGAACTATCCATAACAACAAGCGTGTCAACTTTCTGTCTTCTTCTTCTGTGTTAGGGTGTCAGAAGCTTAAAGTTCCGCCATCTAACGTCAAGGAGTGATTTTGCATACTCTTCTGCTTGACGCCAGTGAAAATCGCTTGGGTTTGAATCCGGAAAAAGTCTCGATAAGTGGGGTTTATTTATAAACTAATTTCGAGAGGATCACATGCTTATGATTGAACACAGCTGGTACCTCTTCAGCTCAGCATTATGCACTAATCAGACGAAATATGACTCACTATAAATTACCAAAGCTTTCCCCTCCAGTCATCTTCCTCTTGAAGAATCCCCCCTTCCACCCCAACTCCTCCCCTTCTCTGATAGGGCGGCACGGTGGCTCAGTGGTTAGCACTGTTGCCTCACAGCAAGAACGCCACTGGTTCAGCCTCTCTCCGGGCTACTCAGCGTTTCTGTGCGGAGTTTGCATGTTCTCCCCGTGTTCGGGTGGTCCTCCGGTTTCCTCCCACCGTCCAAAAAACATACAAGTAAATAGACTACTTTAAACGGCCACCTAAGGCAATCCTAGTCAGATCCATCTCAGAACATTCACAAGCGGGGGGAGTTCTCTAGACTCACCTGAGCTCAAACTCTCCTCTCACCCTTTAAACGGGAGTGAGCCCCGGGCTCAAGGATATTCTGAGCTCAGGGCTCTCTCCCGGGACAGCATGCCAAATACGCTTTATTATCAATCAGCTAAGTGTGAACTCTTGAAATGCCAATGAAAAGTGTCCCGTATGTATGAGTCTTAAGGCTAATAAAAAGTTTTACAAATTTATATATATGAACGTCTTAAAGAGGCACATGTTTAACTTCAACTCTGAAAACTGAACTGATACAGTTTCAATTTACTAGAACTTCTATTGTTAAACTGCTTTAACACAATCTACACTGTATAGAAAGTGCTATAGACAGTGCTATAGAAATAAACATAAATTGAATTGAATTTTACAGTATGAATATGCACAAACTTTATTGACCAGCAAAAAATTAATTAAAATATCAGTCACAGGAATCATTCTCTCCTCTGCCATGTTTAATATTGATAGTCCAGAAGCTTAGAAGTATTCTAGCAAAATGTTCGAATTCTAGCTACATTTCCAAATTTCATGTCCACATTTTGAAAACATGTAAAGAAAACGTTAAAAAATGATTGCTATCATCAACACAAGCAAATCTATTCATGTAACAAAGCTTAAGCTATTGAGTACTAGAGATGACCCAGTCATTTCCAAAGTCATCTTCGCCCTTAGCTCATAATGTTGCCCCATTTTTACTCAGATCACGAAATACAGTTATCAAAACTTGTTTGTCCACTTTGTACATACCACTCCAAAGCATGTCTCTTGGTAAATACAGTAATTTGTCACATCACATAAACAGGCGCAGTATGTAATTTCACCACATGGCCTTTTTTTTGCAGTTCAGATCTCATCTCGCTCCTCTTTGCACCATCTATAAACTGACAATTACCGGTCCACATACCTTTTTATATAACAGAACCTCAGGAAAATCTGTTCGCTCCACATATCATAACTCACCCGGGGGGTTTCTTTGACTCATCGCCGGGATGATGAATATGGTTCAAAGGGACAGCAACAAAGCCTCTATCTTGAGGATATCTCAATGAATGCCCACGTAACAAGGCACTCCAGGAGAGGAAGCTATTGATAGTGTTCACCACAGACAGAAAGTAGCACTATCATGCAAATGGAGCACAGTGGCAGAGGTTAGCGAGGTAGGAGATGGGCTGCTGGGAGGCAAATAAAACTCTATTTAATGAGGACTTTTACAGTGACCTTCCACATCAAAGGATCCCCAAGTTAGTCTCCATCAACCGGCGGGCACACATAGGCTATTGCACCAGCAGCTAGAGAATTACAACCCCCTCCGTCCGAGTCAATGGACCTCTGACTCCACACAGAGTTTATCACCTAAATCTGCTCACCCACAGTCACTTTCCCAGCTGCTTGTTTTAGCTATCGACATCTGGACGAGTAAAATCCTCTTAACCTTTTATTCAGTGGAGGTCAGTGTTGATTTACAGTCTATAGTTAATGCTATATAACAATGCACTCAGGGATATCAATTTATTGCATGCACAAATGCAGCCGTGGTATGATCACAAACAGAGTCGTAGACCTCCACTGCTCCTAAAAAAAAGAACTTAAAGTACTTTTTAGTGCACAAATGACATATGTTCACAATTTGGTTATTATCTACGGAAGTCCTAAGAGGCCGTGCATTAAAATATTTTTTCTCTCTTGTTATGTTGTGATCATGACTTAATTATCTCATGATCTTAACATAACTCGTTTTCTCGTGATCTCGACATAACAAAAAGTTATGTTGTGATCACGACTTACTTTTCTCATGATCTCAATATAACAAAAGTTTCTGCTTATTCTCAAACTTAACTGCACATCTCTTACCATTTCTCTGGTCAGCTGCAACCATTTAAATGGCGTCATTCTACTGTATAACCATGCAGACGTCCCGGTCCTTCAAGCTGACTGGCAATGAAACTGACGATACTCTCAGGGTCGCTATATCTTCGACGATAAAGGCTTCTCCTTCTCAAGTGTCGGACACTGATATAGAAATTGTCAATCACTGAAAGGCATAGAACTCTATCTCAGTTTGACTCAGTCCCTGGTCATAATAAAATCGAATGCGTTCGTTCATGATGTTTCGTAGTTTTTGCTTACGAAAGTCAGAAAAGCAAAATTTTTTGTTATATTGAGAACACGAGAAAACGAGTTCTTATGTCGAGATCACAAGATAATTAAGTCGTGATCATGACATAACGAGAGAAAAAAATTTTTAATGGTCTCTTAGGACTTCCGTAATTATCAAATAATATTTATAAGAATTTAAACTGTTTTATAATTTAATAGAATTGTATACTTTTTTGTAAAGCATTTAAATGTTTTAAAAGGTTTTCTTTAAACACCTGTTGATTTCTGATACAGGGATTAAAGCTGTAGCAATGTTGCAACTTCTTGGTCTGAAACGCTTCCACAAGCACAAGTTTAAAATTTGCCACTTCAGCAAGAATCTAGGCTTCTGTAATTTGGATCATTCAGATTTCAACAAATTTCATTTAAGGGATTCCAGTAGTAATTTTGAGAGGCAGTAGCAAATTAAACTTGTTTTTACGCAATGAACGTAATAACTCATCACACATTGTGATAAAGTCTGGTTCACTGGTCAGTTGGTTCAGATTGCTTTCTCAACACAAGCGAACCGTGCAAGAGTTTGTTTTCAAGCAAGTTGAGACCACTTCGGATCAATTGTTTTGATGCAGATGCAAGCCCGACTGCAGTGTTCACACATGCCCAAACAAAACAGTCTGTGGAAGAAAAGGTGTCAGCTACTAAAAACAAATACACCAAGTGTGAAAGCCCCACTGGAACATTATTATTGTATTAATAGGTATTAATGTATTATAACAAATTAGATTTTACATTTTAAACGTCATCATATGAACAACCAGTCCATACACTAGCCGGCAGCTAGCTCTCTGCAACTCTCACGTTGAAGCTAAGCAGGGATGCGCCCATTCAATACCTGGATGATAGACCATATGGGAAAGCTAGGTTGCTGCCTGAAGTTGTGTTAGGGTGCTTTCACACTAGCACTTTTGGTCCGCACCCGGGTTCGTTTGACGTCATAGTACGGTACGTTTAGCTAGTGTGAACATGTCTTCTGAACTCGGGTACGCACCCGTGAACCGTACCCAAGTCCGCATGAAAGAGGTGGTCTGGGGTACGGTTCATGTGAACTCTGGTACGGTTCACTTGTAGTATGAATGCAATCGTACCAAAAGCCGGAAGTGAACAGTCAACAGTACAGCAAACTATAGTTTTTATAACGTTCATTCGTGTGTGTATGTGTGTGTGTCTGAGTATCACACGCTGACAAGCGCGACTGAGCCAGAGCAAACACAGTGATATTGCTTGTCTCCTCCAAAAACAGCTTGGATATCGCGTGATGTTCTGAACGTGTATAATATGTTTGCGGCAGATAGACGCGAGCCGTTTGCTGTATGTTCTAAACCAAAAGGTTCAGTTAAAGCGAAACAACCGCGATGTGCGGACATCTTTCCATTTTGGGGCTTTGCTTTCGTGTCCGTCGCCTGGCAACAGACGTACACAAAACATCGGCTTGATGATGCAAGCGTACCGGGGTTCAGAAGGAAAAAAGACAGTGTGAACACAAACCAACCAAGAAGGTGGCAAGGGGGGACAATCGAACTTGGGTACGGTCCAGGCAATTGAACCAAGTATGAAAGCACCCTTAATGAGACCTATGGTCTGTGTGGGTCCTAACGCCCCAGTATATTGATGGGGTCTCTATACTGCTCAGTGACTGTCGTCTTAAACAGAGGTCCTGACTCTTTATGGTCATTAAAAATCCCAGGATGTCTTTCGAAAAAGAGTAGTGGTTTAATCCACTGGCCTCTGTTCATCATCCTCTCCTCCAATCAGCTGTGTAGTGTGCAATATGGCTGCCATTGTGTCATCCAGGCAGATGCTACACACTGGTGATAGATAAGGAGATTCCCTCAATGTGTAAAGCAGAGTGTCCAGAAAAACGTTATATAAATGTAAGGAATTATTATTATTAATATTATTATTATTAGGCCCCACAGTGGCGTAGTGGGTAGCACGTTCACCTCACAGCAAGAAGGTCGCTGGTTTGAGCGTTGGCTGGGTCACTTGGTATTTCTGTGTGGAGGTTGCATGTTCTCCATGTGGTTGCGTGGGTTTCCCCCACAAGTCCAAAGACGTGGTATAGGTGAATTGGGTAGACTAAATTGTCCATAGTGTATGAGTGTGAATGAGTGTGTCTGGATGTTTCCCAGAGATAGGTTGCAGCTGGAAGGGCATCCGCTGCGTAAAACATATGCTGGAATGGTTGGCAGTTCGTTTCGCTGTGGTGACCCCAGATTAATAAAGGGACTAAGCCCAAAAGAAAATGAAAGAATTATTATTATTACAGTGTCTATCAAATAAACATACAAAGATTGTATTTTCGAGTTCTATGTTTGTAGCCAAAAACACTGCTGGTTCAGTGAAGTGAAATCAGTTGTAACCTCAGAAATTCTGGCTATTCATTACAAAATTTAAGCAATGTTATCTACGAAATTCAGTACATTAGTCTTATGAGTCAATTATTGAAGATGTGATCAACGAGAATTACTGGTAACACTATAGTTCAGGTCACAACTAATGGGATTAACAAACATTAACCAGCTCTACTAGATTACTAAACTGTTTATTAATAGTTAGTAAGGTGAAAGTTGGGATTAGGTTTTGGGTAGGATTAGAGATGCAGAATATAATCATCCTATATAAATCCCATTGAACAGTTAATATTTTATTAATAGGCTGGTAATAAGTTAGTTAATAGCATGAATTGTGACCTAAACTAAAGTGTTTCTGAATTACTGATATACACATATTAATAATTTTGCACTTTGACTGAAACTGACATCACTGATGACAGACATTTGTGTAGTGTGAAAAGAATGGCCATTCAATAACCATGACAGTAGTGTAGTGTACAGGCATAATGGCTATGAATAATTCCAAAATGAAGTCCCAATTATGCTTCATAATTACTATAATTTAGATGCAAATACGTAATTTTGTAGCATTTTTTGTTCAATTTTAATTGTTTTAGTCGTAGTTCAGTCTCTAGAATTTCACGGTACATGACTAATCCTTTCACGCTGGCATGTTTTGATAAATTTACTACTGCTGACTTGTTGTGGGTTAAATAACGCAATGATAAAGCAGGCTGTGAGTCGGCGTCCCGTAAGAGCGGTGTTTAATGGGCTCACTGAAATGAATTGGATATACAGCCCAGAGCTCAAGGTCACATAAAACAGCACCCAAGACATCTCTACCCTCACACGAGGTCATAAAAGTTCATAACAGTCACAGCTCTTTTGACATCATTGCGCTGCTTGAAATATCAAGCGCCTTGCCTCAATAGAAGTCTTTATTAAATCACATTAGGTCCCTATAGCCGTAGACAGGGCACTGCTGCGCTGTACTTGAGTGACCGGCCTACTGCCACCAGCTCCCCGATCTAATTTATAACGGTGTCTGCAAAGTCGGAGAATGCAGATGACACACTGAATAATGCTAAAATGAAAAAGTGACTAAAACCTAGAGATATTCATTGCCTTGATCTCCATGGGATACAGTGTAAGACAGCCGCAGCTGCTTTGTTCACGGCTGGTATTAAAGGATTGAGGCACCTTCCGTTAAAAAAGGAATCAGTGCCTTTCGAGTAATAAGTAATTAAAGGGCTAAAAACGGTCTGCGATCACACTCTCGGTCTGTAATGCAAGTGACAAGGGTCAAAACACTTATGTGTGACAGTGACCCGGCATATAAAGACAACCCCCCGTTAAGACACACATTCCATACTGAGCACATCCTTCCTCTCCGCTGAGGCCTTTGCTTGGTCTTGCCGCAGGAGATGTCTTGGCACACATAAAGGTCAATGATATCATGTTTAATAAGACCTACACATCAGCAGCTCTCAAAACATTGTCAAGTATTAGCCAAATCTCCTCCTGTCTTTTCGTTTTTAACGGTTGGTTGATAGAAGCTTCACTGATGCTTTGCAGTTAACTTGATAGCAAATTTGACCTTATTTAGTTTGCTCTTTACTATTTGATCTAATTATATGTGCTTTTATCGTAAATAATTGCTCAATGCAAGTTGTTTCTACAGATACTGTGTGTTTTTATATTTAGTGATCAAAATGTACTATAATATTGAAGTTATTCTTCTGTTGGATATGGTACAACAGTTATTATGTGTAGTGTCATTGCCTAAAATGAGCTGATATTGTGAAATTGGACTTTTCTATTTTTGTGTCACTAAACCTGTACTGTGCTTATGGAAGCCTGTTTCTGACACAGAAAAAAAAAAGCGGCAATAGCAACATTTTATCTCACTATTATGACTTTTTCACATTGCCATTCATATGTCAAAACAGTTACAATAAGAAAAGGGTTCCATTAAGAAAAGTCTAAAATCTAAAAGAGTTTATTTCTTGCAATCTTGCAATTGAGAGAGAAATTGTTAAATAAAACAATTTTATTGTTTTATTCCATGACAGAAATAGTTATTAGTAATTAGTAAGGTTTTTAGTTATTTTTTTAGCAAGGTGACATGTACACTTTTTGACAAAAGTCGTGTCGCTTATGCAAGTTTTAGGAACAACAAATAATAACTTGAGTTCTAGTTGATCATTTGGTATCAGAAATGGCTTATATAAAAGGCAAAAGCCTCTAGATTACACTTATTTTACCAAAACAAAATATGATCATGTCTTTTAATTATTTAATTAGGACAGTAAGGTCTGACTTTGCTTAGACAAAAGTCTTGTCACCTGACAGAAACTATGTGCACAGTATAGAATATAAAGTCATGGTGGAGAGGAAAAATAATTAATATTGTGTATGAATCCCTTGAGCTTGGAGGACTGCTTCCATACATCTCTGCAATGCCTCAAATAACTTGCTAATAAAGTCATCTGATCTGGAATGGCAAAGAAAGCGTCCTTGCAGGACTAACAGAGTTGATCAAGAATCTTTGGATTCATCTCCGTGCCGTCTCCTCCATCTTACTCCAGACATGCTCAATAATGTTCATGTCTGGTAACTGGGCAGGCCAATCCTGGAGCACCTTGACCTACCTTGCTTTTTAGGAACTTTGATGGTGTGGCTGAAGTATGAGAAGGAGTGCTATTCTACTGAAGGATTTGCCCTCTGCTGTAGTTTGTAATGTTATGGGCAGCACAAATACTACTCTGCAGATTTCTTGCATGCCCCCATACTGGATGTAACCCTAAATCATGATTTTTCCTTCACCAAAGTTGACTGATTTCTGTGAGAATCTTAGGTCCATGCGGGTTCCAACAGGTCTTCTGCAGTATTTGTGATGATTGGGGTGCAGTTCAACAGATGATTCATCTGAAAAATCTACCTTTTGCCACTTTTGCAAATGATCAACTAGAAATCACGTTATTGTTTGCTGCCCTTACAACTGGGATCAACAACAAGACTTTTGTCGGTTGTGTATATGTCAGTAGTTGGGGTCTCTATAAGCGAATTATAGAATCATGCACCAAAATTATTTGATAAAAAAAAAAAACTACTACCCTGTAAATCAAAGATGCATAATGTTTACAGTATTTCTGCTTTGTTTAGATTTTTTCACAATTTCATTCATTCATTCATTCATTTTTTATTTAAATTTGCAGCAGACTTAAAAGGTAATATACTTGTCTTAGCTAAACAAAACTTTTCTCCACTAAATAGAACCTTTGGTTAAATGAAAAGGTACATGGATTTTAAAGATTCTTCATGGAACCACAGATGCCAATAAGGAACCTTCATGTCACTAAATGATATAAAGTTGACACTGTTGAATGTTAAGAGATATCTGCCAATTCTCATTTTGTACTTGTGGTTCTGTGATTATTTTGTGGCTCTGCCTTCTTTTAAACTAATGGCAGTTAGTTCTACAAATTTAATGGAAAGCAGACAAAAACAGCAATGATTGTTTCAGAGCAACTGAAAATACATGATTCTAATTAGCCTTTTTAATTGAGCAATAAAATAATCTGATGGAAAAAGATTTTCAGTTTAGTATTTGAATGTTTCTAATTTATATTAACATTGACGGAACGCTTTAGCTTTGAGAAATTTGTCATATTCATTACCATGTCAACATTTAAAGTGCGAAATTATTGTCAGCTGTGTTAAATATTTTAGAAGCGCAGCTTATAAACTGCTGCTTTACCATCATTTTCACTTAAATCAAAGTATTTTTTTTTAAAAGTGAGTTTCTTTTTTTTTTACACTCATCTCAAAATCATTGCATGTTTCCTTTTGATCCATTTCACTCTTTTGATTGACAGGATTTATTTATTCCTGATCACTGGCCGTTTTTAAACATGGCTGAAGGCAGGGAAATAAAGATTATTAAGCGATACAATGGTGTACCTCTACAGCTTTTGTTTTAGCAAACTCCCATTCAGTCTGTATTCAATTTTGTATGAATGTATTTCATGCTTGCTTTACAGTGCCTATAGAAAATCATCATACCCTGTGAAAATCTATACCTTTATTCTATGCCAGAGATGCCCAAACTAGGGCGCGCGGGCAAAAGTTGGCCCATGGTAACCTTTGATTTGTCCCACTGTCCCATCTGAGATGAGAGGGACAATGACAGGTATTTATTTATATACATTTAATAGATATTGTAATTTCTGATGTAACTTAATATTTTGTTTGTTTTATTGAAAAGCTACAATTAAAGCTAACTGAAATTAAATGTTTCAATGAATGTAAATGAATCAGTTTTTTTATTTTTATTTTTTAATGTGAACACTGTCACTTGACAGATAGAGGACAATGCACAAGACATTGGCAACTTGACTTTGAGCATAGAACTCCATGTTATACCATGAATTATATGTTTTTATTGTAATAAATTCATTATGAGATGTAGATTATGCATAAGGTAATGCGATTCAACAAATGTTTGCTATTTATTTTTAAATATTATGAAATAAATTAGGAAATTACCCTTGACAACTTTAATGAAACACAGCTTGTATTTACTTTTGGCCCACGATACTTCATCAAGTTTGGTTTTTGGTCCTTCAAACGAAAATGTTTGGGCACCTCTGCTCTATGCCCAGCTTTCAAAAGACCTTTGGGAGGAAGTTGTAGAAAGGTACAGGTTAGGAGAACTTAGTCTACAAAAACTTTTCAAAAGGCCGAAAAAGTTATTTGGAATGTGATTTTGATTTCGGGCTCTAAGGGGTATGATGATTTCCTATACTGTATGTTTTTTGCTTTTTGCTTTTTTACCAAACATGATATTTTTGAACAAAGAACTGTTCTTATTCTTACAGTTGGTGATAAATAGGACCTTCATATTATTATTTCTTCAATGCACTTTTATTCATGTTATATTAGCACCCAAGGTGTCCTGCAGGGTGTAAAGTAGATAAGTGGACTTGTCCTATATTTAATAGGTAGGTCTCAACTTCACTCCAGCTGAGCTCTGAAAGGGCTATTAAACTAGGGGAAGATAAACCAAACCGACTATAGTGACCTTAATGTTCCACAAAACTTTTCTCACGCATTATTTTCTATTTCTTGCTACAGTAAACGACCCAAATGATTTAAATATACGGGGAGAAGAAAGGGGGACAGCTTGAGGTGCTCAGACAAAAATCAATTCCCTGCAGATTCTTGGTCATTCTGATGGGACCGCCATCCTCTTCTTTTAGAGGCATTGGACATCGGAAGCCTCATTGTGGGAATGTCACTTAAAAAGAGTCCCAGGGGGTGATGGGAGTATAGGAGAGGCTGGCCAGGGACAACATCACCGCGACGCACTCTGTCATTGTGTGCCGACTGAGCCGGAGCCAAAACTCAGAGCTCTCGCTGCTGAGCCCTCATTGTGATTTGCCGTTAAGAGCAATCGATCAAACGGAGCTCACCAAAACGTGTCAATCACCCAGAGGAGTGGCCAAGAACGACAAGCTTTCACCTCAGCCAGTGAGAACAGATGTGACACTAATGAGTTAGAGCACTTCATCTCACCCTAGATAGAGAGGGAGCGCGCCAGACAGCGAGACAGAGAAATTAGACTGAAGACAAGCGTGCTTCAAAATTTTGGGCCTGTGCTGGAGACATTCAATCATCTGACGTGTGAAAGAAAAAAAACTTTTTTTAGACACCTTTTTCTTTACACTGTAATAGGGAAGGGTGATTTGCTCAAGTTATAGTGCAATCTGATTATTCAGACAGACTCTTTAAAATAAATGTTCCTTACTAGCATTGAAGGTGAATTGGTGACAACAACCCTGATGGAAACTTTCTGTTGGACAAAAGGACTAAAAAAAATGAAAAGAACATTGTTTACATCTGTAACAAGTTTTTTTTTTTAAAGGAGCTGTGAACAAAGAAATCAAAATTCACTTGATATGTTGACGTGTTCGTTGTACTATAATCACAATATGTACATTCAATACTTTCTCATTTGTCTTAAAACAGCTTATACTAAAGTCAAAACAAGAGGTTGAGGTGAAATTTGCCTCATCTCCAACTCCACAGATTAAAATCAACCTTATTGCTACATTAATTCCTGTTTAGCTCCACCCACTGATTCATGTAGATAAACATTAATTCATTCATTGATGAAGTTTGTTCCTTGTCGCTGTCGCCACTGGCTTGCATGGTTTGGGACTTGTGGAGCTGCGCATCCATGGATTTACCCTTCAGTGTATGGACTTTCAGCAGTGAAATTTAAACCACATTGAACTGAACTAAACTGAACTTCAACTCTGAAAACTGGACTGACAGTTCTTCAACTTCTATGTTAAGCTGCTTTGACACAATCTACATTGTAAAATCGCTATAGAAATAAACATGAATCGAATTGAATTGAATTCATTTTCTTTCAGCTTAGTCCCTTATCAGGGGTTGCCACAGCGGAATGAAACAATATATTCCCGATATATGTTTTACACAGCGGATGTCCTTCCAGCGCAAAACCATTACTGAGAAACACCCATACACACTCACATTCACACACACATTCATACACTATGACCAGTTTAGTTTATTCAGTTTACCTACAGCGCATGTCATTGGACTGTGGGGGAAACCGGATCACCTGAAAAAAAACAACACAAACACGGGGAGAACATGCAAATTCAGATATGTCAACTGACCCAGCCTGGAATCGAACCTTCTCAAACTTCTTGCTGTGAGGTGACAGCGCTAACCACTGAGCCACCGTGCTGCCCCTGTAGACAAACAATTATAGATAATCCTACAAAAAATGAATTTAGAAGAAAGTCATCAACATTGCCATTGCCGTTGTCATTTGCAGAGTCAAGTTGTGGAAAAACACTGCCAAGGTCGTTTGATTCCCTGTATAGGATCCCTATATAGTAAAGCTGCACCACACAAATATGTGTAAAATGAGTAAAAACTAATTCACTGCTGCTGTTCTTTCCAACTTTGGAACCAAATATTAGAATCCTAAATATAAAAAACTTGATATAAAAAACCGACAGCAAATCATAGAAGTTCACTTCCAGTCTGCAATCCATCACACTATTTCAAAAGGTATGTTCTGATGTGGGGGAGAAGGGTTGGGAGACAGATAATAGTCACCCAATAATAGACAAATAATAGTCTATTGCTTTTTATGTTTTGCTTTGTTTTATTTTGTGTGTGTGTGATAAACATTGATATTTTTAGGGGATCTGAGAGAGCAGTAGAAATTTTTTAAAAAGGCAGTTCATGACCCCATTAGCATGCTTGAAGACAAACCAGGCACAACTCATCAGTCTGCATTCTTTAAAATGTCAGTGCACCAAAGACAGTTTACATCTAAAATCACACAATTCCTGCTAGTAGACAAAAGAAAGCCAAGAAGTACCTAAACTACTCCTTTTCTAGTGAGATTCTGCATAGGACGAACACTTCAGTAATCCATGAGGCCATGCAATAGTGGCAGTAAAGTGATGCTAGTCATGGAAGATGTGATATGTCCAGATTCATTCTACAATGTAAAAAATGTCCATGAATTAAATGATGATATACTGTATAAAGGCTACAGAATAAATCCGTATTCCACAAATAGAGCTCAAATAGAGCTTCACTATAGAGCTATACTATGCATGAATTACATATTCAAGTCTCACAAATGCAGTTTGAATTTGCTCCTGTTTCCTACCATCACAAACATTTTACCAATCCCAGAGGTTGAGGCTTTTCTGATGCTGCTCTTTACTGACTGTCTACGATGTTCAAAGCATTTTACTTAACAATGTATCATCAAAACACATAGCTGTTGGATAAAGTAATCAATCCAATGGCTAATGATATTAAATACATGCCTGACATAGACATGAAATGCATAAAATGCTTTACCATTTGGGAATATTGACTTTAAGATGACCCTGATTAATTAGCCTTTTCTCTTCTTTAGAATCTGTTTCTGGTTTAAATATTCATGGCCGAATTATTCTAATATTACTGCTTACAGTAGCATAGAGAAGTGTTTATGACTTCAGTTGAGCTAGTGAAAGCCTTTGAGTGAAATAGTTAGCATATTTTGGATGAAATATATTCAACCTATTTTAAGGTATGAAAAATATTTTCATAAAAAATCTGATCATCATAAATGAGTTTTAAGTGATACAGCAGGGTTATGCTCACACTATGCATTAGTGCTCAATTAAATTTGTTTGTGTGCATATGTCATTATCAAAATTGAAGACCAGAATCAACGTGGCGATGTGAGGTACAAACAGATCTGTGTCACATATGGGCTAAGAAACGGGTTGTGACCACATTTTCCTGCAGCCTTTAAGTGACTGCAGTGGAATTTCAAAAACTGTTTGTGTGCAGAGTTTAGTGCAGGTTCCCCGGTTTCCTCCCGCCGTCCAAAAACATGCAACTTAAGTTAATCGACTAATCCAAATCGGTACCATAGACATTCTCCTAGTAAGTAGTTATCTCTTAAGAGCAATCACTATCTGTTCATTAGCTCCTACAGCAGGGGAGTTCTCGAGATCTACCTGAGCTCAAACTCCCCTCTCGGCCTGCAAACAGGAGGGAGCCCCAGGCCAGAGGATCTTATGAGCTCAGGGCTCTCCCCCAGGACAGCATGCCAAACAAGCTTTATAATCAATCATCAGCTAAGTGTGAACTCTTGAACTACAAACACAACACCGGACATAGGAGCTAGTATTTTAAAAAAGCAGATGCATAACTAACATACACCATAAGATACTTAACTATAAACAGGCTATACTTTTTTTTCTTAACTAAGACAGGCTATACTTTTACATGAGACTGAACAATGTTGTGCAGGATATTGTGCAAGAGAGGTTTTAAAGTTGAATATTGTGCCAAGAGGTGTTTAGGTTGAAGCTATTTATGGGACAGTTCATCCATAAATGAAGATTTACTCCCATTTACTCTCCCTCCCTTTGTTCATACATAAATATGCTTTGTTCATATGTAAACGCATTTGAGTTTCTTTGATTTGATCAACGAAAAATGTGAATGCCGGTAGTTATAGCTGGAAAAAAAATACATTGGAAGTCAACAGCTTTCCAGCTTTATCGAAATATTTTCTGATCATTTGAAAAAAAGAAACTCAGATTAGTTCAGAACAAGCAGTGCGTCAGTAAACGATGGCATCCGTATCATTTTTGGGTGAACCATCCCTTTAAGAGAATATATAGGCCATGTTAACGATGTGTTTTTATGGTTAACAATGTGTGAGAAGGGGCAGTAAAAGATAGATCCAATGGTCAAACGCATTTATCCAGTGCATGTTTACACAGAAAAACAATGGAAAAGCAGTGCAGTGGAATACAAAAACTGATAGACCAGCCGCATAGCCTGCTTTCTGCTATTAATGGTTACACTGCGAGGTACAGTAAATATTACTTGACCTGATCTGCACTCAGCCCATGGAGGAGAATCTAGCTGATGGCTGTGTTTGCGTTATTGCTCAATTTTGTCTTTCTTCTCTTGAGTTGTAAGGAATTCTGTGAGTCTGACATATCAATATCAGACAAAGCATTACCTTGCTTACGCTGCACTATTTTGATTATTTTTCAAAGTGTATTGCTTTTTCTTCGCTTCATGTACATCATTCTCTCCCGCCGCAGCCTTAGCAGGCCTTGGCTGCTAAACCTCCAGGGCCGTGCATCATTTTAATTTCTTAATTCTTCCTCTTCTTTCTAGCCGGGCCTCCTGGGAGTGCGGAAACAGCCCCGGAGCATGGTTTGAGGGTAGTCCCAGAAGACACAGCCATAATGTGTGCCAGGACTGCATGAGGAACATGACATATGTAACAAATTAATTCTCCACACACACTCGCCGCTGTGAGGAATACCAATGAGCGTCGTCGGCAGGCTGGTATCAGGCTGTTCGAATGCAGCAAGGTTGTCCGGCTACAGTGGGCTGTTGTACTCCTGCTCGGCTTGACATGACCCCCGGGTGGATTAATTGAGAGTTCAGTGGAAGGTTAATAATCAGCAACAACAGGACTATGAAAGGATTCGCTCATTCAGACGAGCCTTTTGTTCAACTGGAAAAACAAAATGAACTGAGAAGCAGGTGAAGTTTGTTTTGAGCTTAGAGAGATCCTTCTGTGACAAAAGCGGTGGAATTAACTATTTGCTTTAAATCCCTGACACAGATGCACAGTCACTGCTCGGCCACAGCCTAAGTTTAGGAGGCCCCTCAAAGGATTTTTCTTCTCTTTACTATTTTTTTAAAAGTACTTTTTTCAAATATAGGATGTAACAGAATTCAAAATACACCAAAAAAAAAACCAAACAAACTGTCAAATAAGTTAATTACAATATATTTTTTTTCATTATTAGCTGCATATATTGTGATAGAGGCATAAAACAGCTACATTATAATTACATATAATGACACTTTCAACACTACTAATTGTTCTGCTGACAGTAGTAACACTACTACTGAACTGTATCTATCCTACATATGTTACATTGTCATGACTGGATAGGGCAAACACCAAATTGGCAATGTTGGTATGTAAATGGAGGTGGTCATGTGTTTATTCCTTCATCTGTCTGACATCTGTTAGCTGCAGATGTTTGGGGGGAAAAAAAAGTATTTTTATGGATGGTGAGTAGATGTTTTAAAGCAATATTTCACCCTCAAAACAAGTATATTTTTATGCAGTACTACACGTAAAGAAGATGTTTAGCTAAAATCATGGTCCTGCAGGTGATTCATAAAATTCATGTCACTGGCTACAGGTACTTTGAAAGTCCATAAAAACATATTTCTTAGCTGACAATTCAGAACATTTTGAATTAGTGGCTAATTCGTATGAGTTTGTACGATCTCATTTGTACAATTTGCTTATACCTCGATAGCTATATTTCCATCTAAATATGCTAATTAAATTTATATGCATAACTGGAATATGGCATATAAAACATGCGATGAAAGCAGTGTTTGAAAGTAGTCAAAGAGAACACAATCGTCACTTCCTGACTACCCAAATATCAACAGTAAAAACGGAATTTGCTGCAGTGGGAAAAGCAGCATGATTCTTTTTTTAATTTATTAAATGACTTGCGCCTCAGAAAGCAGTATGGCAACACGTAATGAACGTGTGGTGGCGTTTGAAGGTGTGAGACGGGGAGCAC
Source organism: Danio albolineatus (assembly GCA_903798035.1). Taxonomy (NCBI): domain Eukaryota; kingdom Metazoa; phylum Chordata; class Actinopteri; order Cypriniformes; family Danionidae; genus Danio; species Danio albolineatus. The sequence goes on from CAIGQQ010034181.1 coordinate 11,407,374, forward strand.
AGACTTGCCAGTTTTGGAGGTAATTAATAATATAACAACACTAATACTGGTGTTTTAGAATGACCAAGACAACATTTCAGATGTTTTACAGTGTGCTCAGCCTGCTGGTTTGTCTATTTACAGACATTTTTACCATCAAATGATCTCTCATAACAACTAATACTCTTATAACCTTTTAAATGTGCATAATGGAATTTGTTCTGTAAAAGTGTTTCGATCATAGTTTATGCGAATCTTTTCTTATAAAAATATTTTCAAATAAAGGTTATCCTACTTAGTTGTGCACATATGTTTTTTATGCATATTTTCAAAATGTATGCGTATCTTGGCGTTTCCATCAACCATTCTTTATGAGCATATCCATAATGCTCATAAAAATATGTAGATGGAAACGTAGCTAATTAAGGTTGGGTTTAGGGGTGGGATTTAATGCCATGCCTTTTTTTTTTTAAATTGTACATTTTCATACAGCTGAACTCACAAATTTGTACGAATTAGCCACTAACCTGACAAAACAAAAAAAAATTATTTACATTTCCTTGTGAGATCAGGCTGTTTATTATTACATTTCACCTATACTGTATATTACGTTTATATATATATATATATATATATATATATATATATATATATGAAAAACTATATATAAATATAAATATATATATAAACTATTAAGTTTTAACTGAAAATAAAGTTTCAACTAAAAATATTTTTTAATATTCTACTCAAGGAAAAAAGTCACCTATCTGGCCTGTGGGTGAGTAATTTTTTTTATTTTTGGGTGAACGATCCCTTTTAAGAAAGTACTACATTATCATAATGCATTGAGCAGTTTTATTTCAAAAGACAAAAGGAAATTTGATTCCTCGTGATACAACCACTTTAGGGTATTAAATTTAGCCAGAAACACTTAGAATATGCATTAGACTAGCTGTATTCAAATGTATTTCAACAGCACGGAATGTGCAGTATAGAGCAAAGAACTATGCAAATTAGGATTTAGCTTTAAATAAACTTCACACAGATTTGAACAAAACTCCTGAATCAGCGTTATGACATATCCCTCGCTATGATTATTTATATTAATATTATTATTTTACATTTTGTTAAGAGGATCACACACTTGAAAGGATATATTCCCAACATACTGTAGGAAAATCCTGAAAGAGAATACACAAAGTACATACAAAATATACATAATCTCAGTAACCTCATCTTGATGCCTCAGTCATGGGATTCCAGGATTTTTCTGGATTTCAGACCTTTCCCATTACCTGGTTAATAATAAATGCAGTGGGTGAATACCTGGGGTTTTGCATAATTCTTGGGAATGGATCCCGTTTAGTTTCTGTAATGGACAAATATAATCAAGCATGAAATCTTCAGCAATGATCTGCCTCTGATTGAGAACATCATAACCTTATTCAGAATGATTCATCCCTTCTCAAGCTGCGAGTCCTGTTAAGAAAATAATTGAAGCGGGGAATCAGGGCAAATATACTGCTTTATGAGGAAACGCTGATGCTCCAGCAAAGCCGCCTTCACCATATTGGATTGTTATGTGAATTCTGACATGCACAACAATATATGTGCAAAAACGCAAAATGAGATGCTAATAAGGTCTTTGAAGCATTTCATCTAAATCTACAAAATGCGAAAAGAGTGCAGTTTCTTTGAGGGATATATGAGATCTTGATGAATCGCTACGGTGATGTGTAGTGATGTGTTTCACTGATTTATTTCATCTCGATTGTGTGACTGTAAAGCAAAGTCTTGGGTATTTGAATATTCTAAAACGTACAGTATCAGAGGCTGTGCTGTGTATGCTATGTGATCATTTTAAGAGACATTATTAGACATCTGTCTAATAAAAAATTAAAGATAAAAAACATTAGTCGTATAATAAATTTAAAAAGTCTTGGGACCTGGAATTAATTTTATTGAGTGTTAAGTAAATACATAACACTTTTGGGGAATAAAATAAAGCATAAGGAAGCATTACCATTATTCTCAAGCTCCTCAATTTACAGATTTGTTATTTCCCCATTACCGTATTCATTTAATCATTCATTCATTTCCTTTTTGGCTTAGTCCTTTTATTAATCAGGGGTTCGCCACAGCGGAATGAACCATCAACTTATCCAGCATATGTTTTATGCAGCGGATGCCCTTCCAGCCATAACCCATCACTAGGAAACGTCCATACACTCTTGCATTCACACACATACACTATGAAGTTTAGTTTTTTTCATACACTACTGCCAATTTAGCCAACTGATCCAGCCAGGGCTCAAACCAGCAACCTTCTTGCTGTGAAGGGATCATGCTACCCACTGCGCCACTGTGAAGCCTTACCCTATACTTTGCCAATTATTTCATTAAACAGTAAGGCCCAATCCCAATTTTATTTTTTACCCCTACCCCTTCCCCTTGGCTCTTGAAACAGTGTGAAGGGGAAGGGCTTCAAATTTTACCCCTAAGAAATGGGACACTACTACAACACCTACACAGGTCATCATAAGTCATCGCGATCTCTTACTTCATATGAAATCTACAAGCGCGACTGCTGTAGTTATTCCAGATGCATAATTTTTTTGGAATTTATCATCAGGAAATCACTGAAGACAACAGTATCATTTTTCATAACGATATAATGTGTCAATAAGCTCGTAACATTTACACCGTGGCCATATTTATCTATGTAAACACACGAAAACAACATCAACATTATACCAGACACCGTAAAAAGCTTATTCCCAGCCACTAGACTTTTCTGACAGGGTATTCGAGTGTCATCGACTGTCAGATGTGAAAGTATGTTGTGGGACTACTGTACAAGAGTTATTATTATGGATTATAAATAGCGAAATTTAGCGGGTTTTATTTTAGCGGTTTTTTTCCATGACGTTAAATTATGAATATAGTAAAACGAATGCTTGTTTGTTGTTAAAATTCGCAATAATGACAAAAATATTAATTTGTGGATCTCCTTACTGCCGTGTGCAGCCATGCTGCAGTTGTAGCTGGTGTATTCTGAAAAATGTTCATACCCCTTGCTTTCGAGTGTGGTCCTGAAAAGTCTCTGTTTTAAGAGCTATTTAGCCCTTCCCCTTGGCCCTACACCTTCAAGTTTTGGGACACCCCTTCAGGTGAACACTCAAAACGAGGGATGGAGAAGGGCTAAGGGGTTGGGCCTAAATGTATTGCTTTATGAAGGCATGCAAAAAAAATCTTTACGAAACTTCTTGCTAAAAACTTGAGGAAAAGAAAAACATTTATCATATACTGCAGGTCCTTACTTCTATTTTTAGTCTGCGAGTGTTGAATAACATCACAACTCTTTAGATGGAGATGAAAATTATGGACTAAAATTCTAATAAGCCTAATTATCTTTTAATGAGTGGAGGTTACGGCACTGAATATATTGTTACTTCTGTGTGTGTGTGTGTGTGTGTGTGTGTGTGTGTGTGTGTGTGTGTGT